>JAOSBK010000205.1:19322888-19336088 GCA_027568895.1 Erythroxylum shatona | reverse complement strand
AATACCAGTATGCATAACATTATCCAATTAGTCCTAATCACTCTCGACCTTTGCCAAATTACTAGTTTACCCTTCCTATCGGGGGTGGGATGTTACACTCAAGGTGATTGCTTTAATCCGTAAAGACTCTATCGTAACTTAGACACAACTTTCTTATTTGACTGTATAATGTATCATGGTGGAATATCTATATATACATCCTCTTCTAAATCATGATAGAGGAAAACATTCTTTACATCAAATTGGTGCAACGACCAATCTAAATTTGTTGCTAAGGACAATAGAACCCTTATTGTATTAAGCTTTGCCACATAAAAAAATGTCTCTTGATAGTTTATCCCATATGTTTACATGTACCCTTTTGCCACAAGCCTCACCTTATACCTTTGGATAGACCTATCATCACTATATTTAATGGAAAACACCCCTTTACTCCCAACTAATTTCTTCTACTTTGGCAACAGAACAAACTCTCATGTATTATTTTTATGCAATGCATCCACTTCTTCTTTTATTGCTTGAGTGCACTTTGGATCTACTAAGGTTTCAAATACTCCGCTTGGGACATTATAAGAGGATAACTTCTATACAAAATCTTTGAGAGGCTCAGATAGTCTTTAAGTACTGTTTGCAATTGGAAGCTTAGAATTTTTCCCTTCAAATCCTAGAGAGTATCGAGTTGGAGGTTTTCCTCGATTATGTCTAAAAAGTATGTTGTAAGCTGCAGGAGCATTTTATTGGTAATTATGAGATGATACTGCAAAAATTACCTCAAGATTATTCACAAGGTCATAAGCATGGGCTTCATGTACAGAGAGAGGGGTTTTTTCAAGAACAGTTTCAAATTCAACAGTCTCATGAATTGTGTTTTCATTCACTTCAAATTTAGATTCAGGTCCCTAAGTAAAGCATCTCTATCCTCTAATATATTAGTTTCATCGTCCATAACATTCTCTTTTCTTTCTCTAACTAATATCATGTCATTTTCCTTACTTGTCACATCATAATACTATCGGTCACAAGATTGTGGTTTTTCCTTTGTTTCACCGTGTATTAAGTTAGTTGAAATAACTCATTCCTGTTTGTCATCTAGATACCAATTATGCTATTTATAGCTCATCTCCCCCTGAAGAGTAGAAATAGATGGTGGTGTAGAGAAAAATTATCAGACTCCAAAAATGTTACATCCATTGTGACTTATGTTTGCTTATTGATAGGGTCATAGCAGTGATATCCCTTTTTTGTGTAGCACATCCCAAAAAATGCAGTGAACTGTATAAGGGTCAAGCTTAGTGTGCTAATTTTTTATGAAGATGAAAAAAAAACCACACAACCAAATATACATGGAGGAAGTAACAACACAGATGGTAGAATAAAATGTTTGGATAAAACCTATAATGGAATCTTGAAATCTAGTACCTTTGATGGCATTATGTTTAATAAGTAAACTGATGTAGTAACTACATTAGCCCAATATTTACTTGAAACACTTGCTTCAATCAATAAGGACCGAGCTGTTTCTAATATATGTCTATGCTTTCGTTCCGCAATGCCATTTTATTGGGGTGTTTGTGCACATGATGTTTTATGGAGAATGCCATTCTGCTTAAGGTAATCTTGAAAATTATGATTTAAGTATTTACCATTGTTGTCAGATCGAAGAATTTGTAAATTTGCCAAAAATTGTGTCTGAATCATTACATAAAATGCTTAAAACACACTAAATACCTAATCTTTATGCTTCAGCAAGTATAACCAAGTCATTCAAGTATAGTCATCTACAAACATCACAAACCAACGATAACTAACAGCAATAGTGATCAGGAAGGGTCCCCAAACATCAAAGTGAATCAACGCAAAAGGAATAGTACTTTATTCAAGTTACTTGGAAAAGGTACACAATGAATCTTAGCTAAAATGCAGGTATCACATTTCAAATATGAATTATGTGAACTAGAAAATAAATTAGGTAGCAAGCATTTTATGTAACTGAACGATGGGTTTCCTAAGCGACGGTGCCATAACCAAATTTGTTTCACCTTCGCATTATCCAAGTGAGGTATGCTATTCGCATGGCCAGAGCTGAAATCATCCATGTAATATAACCCTTCTCTCTTAGTACCTCGCCCAATGATCTCCTTAGTGTGAATATCTTAAGAAGGCAAAATGTAGGATAGATTAATGCAACACAATTGTGTTCTTTAGTTACTTGACCCACAGACATCAACTTATGTGAAAGAGATGGAACTAGTAAAGTATGGGACAAAGAGAGAGAGGATGACAAACCTACAATTCCAGCCCCGATAACTAGGTAAATAACTCGATTAGCATTCTCAACATTAGTTCGTTGAGGCTTTGTAATTTCAACAAAATCTTCTAAAGAAAATATCATATGGTCGGTTGCACCTGAGTCCACTATCCATTCACTGCACTTATGGTGGTGTGTTAGGGCTCAATTTTAAAAATGAGAGATAATTGACGTTCTGCATTTACTAAAGCTACTTGTCCTTTGCTACTACTGGCCTCTCATTGTTTCTGTGCTTTGAGTTTGTTCCAGCATTCAGGATACTCATGTAACTTAAAACAAGTTTCATTTGTTTGTTTCGTGTTGCCACAATGGGTGCAACCCCCTTCATCTGTTTTTCCTTTAGACTTAGAACTTGCATTTGGTCTTCCACCATTTGTAGCAAAAGTTCCTATTTTTGACATTTAAAGTATAGGTTGCTATTGATGTCCACCTAAATTCCCTTTTAATGCCATAACAGCACCTGTGATAGTCTCAATGCTTGCCAATATTACTACTTGTCTAATATCCTCTCTTCTAACATGAACATATGCTTGTTCTACTGTAGGGAATGGTCGTATCTGAAGCACATCACTTTGTATTTTGTCTAATCAATCATCCAATCCATCCAGAAAGGTATAAACTCTGTCTTCCTATAGGATTGCATTGTATTTTTGTATATAACCCGCACATTCCATAGGATTTGGATGGCGAAAATCAATTTCCCTCCATAGGCCTTAAAGAGCATTGTAATATGATTTAATGGATCCCCCTGTTTGTCTCTTCTGGTCACACGTTTCTTCAAATCATACATTTGAGAGGTATCAATTCCATTAAAATAGGTTGTATCAATTGCATCCCACACTTGTCTTGCTGTAGGGAAACGAATAAAATTGCTAATAAGTGATTGATCCATAGAGTTGATTAACCATCTTTTACAATTGTGTTCCTAGTGCGCCACTTTTTGAAACTAGGATCTATCAATTTTGGTTACAGCAAGTCTCCTTTAATGTATCCCAATTTGTCATTCCCTCATATATACATCTCCATGACCTGAGACCTTAACGCATAATTTGTTCCATCTAATTTAATGTCAATTTGTGTGACGGAAGCATCATAAATTGTTGTTTGATTTGGGATTTGACTTTGGGTTAAAGCTAATGTTAAATCATCAAGAATCGCAGAAATGAAGGCTCAATGCTCTTTGTGTTCCACAACGCTGCTTGGTTCAACCATGGGTTCTTATTCCTAGTTTTTCCGTATTTCTTTGGACCATTGCTCTGATACCATGGTATAAAGAGGAATTGGAAAATATGGTTCACCTCTTCATCGAAACTTTTATGTGTTTTTATACAATATATAGAGACTCCATATATGGTTAAAATCAACAACAACCTCAAATAAAGGAATAAATACATAACTTCGTGGAGGGTATATATGGTATTATGTTGTCAATAAACAGTGCCTGATCAGTATTAAAATTTTGGAGCATATATCTTTTTCCACGATCAACAATTCGGCCCGTGATTCTAACAGCTACGTATGATAGATTCATTAACTCTATCATTTTCAATCATACCAGAATCCGAAAATGACTTGCTACCTCCAGATGGCTAGCCTCCATTCAGTAATCTCTCATGTCAGTGATATTTTGCAGATAATCGTATGCGCTGACATAATAATAAAGGGTCAAAAGCTTGCTATTGGCTAATGCTGGGCTAAGCAGTCCTATCGAGATTGGAAAGTTTTTGTGGTTAATAATCAAGTACGATCTTAAAGTTAAGTTTACTTTACGAAGCAACGTCATCTCCAATAGTGTAGACTTTGGTGTGTTCAATTAGGATTTCAATATTTAAAAAGTGAATAATCTAATTCTTATTTGTTATTCTTCTGGGGGCATTTGAAAATTCTAAGGGTTTTAGGTGGCGTAAACTGGCATTATTAGGGTGCATGGGTCGATTAAATCACCGTCTCCACCAACTATCCATCAATTAAAGTTGAAACTTTGTGTCTTTGGAATTTAAGGCCGTAAAATTTAGACGAAATTGGAGAGATTGACTCAATACGTAGAAGACACCCAACCCAATCATTCTAAATTTTTAGAATTATTTCAGCAGGAATTTAAAAAAAAAAAAGAAATTTAGTTCTCCGCTTATGACGCGTCACAAGATCCACCTGGGATTCGTGTGGTCGCCCTTGTTTTACGCCATAACCACGCATTTTGAAAATATACTTACGTTTTCCATGAAATATATGAAATTAAGAAAATAAAAAGAGGACTTCCTGTTATGTGCATAGTTACGAGAGTTTTCATTGGTGGGTCATGCACCAGTTATTAAATGAATCAGCAGAGATCAATTACATGGGAAATTATTGAAAGAAATAAAAGAGAAATGAAAAATCAAAGTATCTGCCGACCGAATAAAAGATCGGTGGTAGTTAATTAGGGACAGTGCAGATTCTTGATGGACCATCCTTTTCTGGGTATATGGTCCCAGCTCCAGCCATCCCTTTGCTGGTTTTATTTCTAAACAGTCTCAATCAATACATCCATCTATTAAATTCTAGACAGAACAACATGACCCTTCATTGGCTTTTCGAACTATATTTATTAGGGTTGCACTTTTGGGGATTTATTATTTCCATTTCCAAGGCTATTAAATGTTTCTTTTACTTTTTTGTTTTTCTAGTTAGGATTTGTGTTTAGTGGTGAGCACCATGCTCATGGTTACTTATACCATATAGGATAAATATTAACCCAATAAACAAAAACTAAAAGAAAAGAACCTTTAAGGATTTTAGTACACGATAAGCAACCGAGGGAGATGACGATTCCCAGTGAAAGGTCACGAGGTTTCAAAATGAACAAAGATGACCCATCATAAGAAAACTGTTGGATAACCAATGGAGAATAATCTTCTACTTGGGTCTTAAATGTAATCTAAAATGAATGAAACCTCTCCTTAATTAAGAAAAACCAAATATACGATAATGGCGATAAAGTCCTCTAAATGTGAGTATTATTTTCCATGTATCATGATGCATCTTATTTCTTATTCCGCTTTAACTGAATGAATAAACCTTTATGTTTATTCTATGTCCATAATAACTATTATTCTCAAAATAAAAATGTGTACACTAGAATGAGAAAACAATAAAAATTAATAAGAGTTTTCGTGAAAGTACATACAATTAATCATATAATGGAATCGAGTCTCATTCTAGCAACATGATCCTGAAAACTCTTTGGTGGCATGCCTTTTGTTAAAGGATCAACAATCATTAATTCAGTGCTAATGTGTTCAATGACTATTTTGTTCTCTTTGACACGTTCCCTAATGGCCAAACACCTAACGTCGATGTGCTTATTTCGACTACCACTCTTTTTGTTTTTGGCCAAGAAAATTACAGTTGAATTGTCACAGTACATTTTTAATGGCTTAGAAATAGAATACACAATTCTAAGCCCATATATGAAACTCTTCAACCATACACTATGCGAGGTAGTCTCAAAACAAGAAATGAACTCAACCTCTACAATAGAAGTAGCAGTCAAAGTTTGCTTTGAACTCCTCCAGGATATCGCTCCACTAGCAAACATAAACACATATTCAAATGTTGACTTTCGTAAATCAACACAACCAGCGAAGTCTGAATCTTAGTAGCCAACTATTTCAAAATTGTCAATTCGTCTATACATAAGCATGTAATCTTTGGTTCGTCCCTTAAAGGTACCTCATCACCTTTTTGGCAACTCTCTAGTGATCTATACCTTGGATACTCTAATATCTTTCCAACATTCCAACAACAAATGCAATGTCAAGTCTTGTACAAACCTGAGCATACATTAGGCTCCCTATTGCAGAAACATATGGAATATTTTTTATTTGTTCCCTTTTAAGCTCATTTTTGAGGCACTGGTTCAAATTGAACCTATCATCCTTCACAATAGGTGCTACACTTGGTAAACAATCTTTCATCCAAAATCTCTCTAAAACTTTATTAATATAGATTTCTTTAGGATAAACCCAAAATGTATTGAGATTTATCCCTATGGATCTTATTGCCAATGACATAAGATGCCTCACTTGTATCCTTCATATCAAAATTCTTAAAAAGAAATTGTTTCATCTCATATAGCAAACCATTGTCATTGATGGCAAGTAGAATATCATCACATATAGAACAAGGAAACAAATTTTTCTCCCACTAATTTTTTGATATATGCATTGATCCATAATATTGTCTATAAAACCATATAAAGAGATGATATAATGAAATTTTAAATACCATTGATGGGAGTCTTGTTTTAATCCATATATAGATTTCTTAAGCTTACACACTAAACACTCACCATCACTAGAGGAGAACCCTTCCGATTGTTTAATATAAACCTCTTCCTTTAGGTCTCCATTTAGGAACGTTATTTTCACATCCATTTGATGTAGTGTTATATCAAAATGGGCAACCAATGCCATAATCGCTCATAAGGAATCCTTTTTAAATACAAGAGAAAAAGTCTCCATATAATTGATTCCTTCTTGTTGAGTAAATCCTTTGGCAACAAGTCTAACTTTATATCTTTCAATGTTGCCTAATAAGTCCCTTTATGTCTTGAAGACCCATTTACATCTAATGGCCCTTGCACCATTAGGCAACTCAACAAGATCCCAAACTTTGTTAGATGTCATAGAATTTATCTCATCTACTATAGTATTGTACCATAATTGAGATTCATTACAAATCATGGCTTGTGAAAACGTTTCAAGGCCATTTTTAGCTCTAGTATTATAGTCAACTTTTTGTAAATACACAACGTAATCACTAAGTATTGCTAATTTCTTCTCTCTAATTGATCTTTTTAATGTTGTATTAGCGCCCTCCTATAGAGGAGCTTGAACAACTAGTTGCTCAATAACCTCTGGTGGTTGCTGAATAATCAGATCTACTAGATTGTCATTAGTTGCTTGTAGAATTTGAATGAATGGTTGTTTAACACTCGTTTGACTTTGAGGGATGCTATGAATGACAATCAATCTATTACTTGAAGTAGGAGTTTGTATTTCACAATGATCCTTCTCAAAAGCTAAGTCCCAAGATTGATCACTCCCACTGATCAAGTCATTTTTAAGAAACTTTTCATTTCTTGATTCTACAAACCTAGTATTATAAGATGGATAATAAAATATGTACCCTTTAGACCTTTCTTTGTAAACCAAGCCTTAAATTTGGCACAATCCTTTTTTATGTGCCCTTTCTTTTTGCAGAAGCGACACTTGAGATTGAAATCATTTTTTATCTCAGTATAGACTGGTATTTAACCCTTTCCTTTTTATCTGGCTTGCCCTCTATTCCTTCTTTATGTGCCTTTTCTTTTTGTAGAAGCGACACTTGAGATTGAAATCCTTTTTTATCTCAATATGGACTGGTGTTTTACCCTTTCCTTGTTGTCTGGCTTGCCCTCTATTCCTTCCTTCTGTAGGCATATGTGCACTTTCACCCAATTCCATTATCAACCTCCCTTCCTCTTGAACACATATGGTCAACAGTTCATTGATAGACCATTTATCCTTAGTTTGTTGTAAAAGATTTTAAAGGGTCCATATTAAAGTGGAAGGGAATTAAGTATGTAATGCACAAGGAAAGACTTGAACATCTCAACCTCAAGATACTTTAGCTGAGCCGCAATATCCCTCATTTGCATGATGTGCTCACACACACCTCTAACACTTGTGAGCTTCATTGATGATAACTTGGTCATTAAAGTGCCGGCTAGGGCCTCATCTGAAGACTCAAATTGTTTGTTAATAGCCTTCAATAGATTCCTAACATGATCACACTCTCCAATAGAACCAAGAATACTAGCATGAATTTTGGTATTTATCTACATCATTTTTAGGTGATTAGATCACTCTCAACATTCATAAAGAGCAATTTCAGCCTAAATGCTAGTTTTAGTAGGTGTAGATCGTTCATATTTTCAAGTACCATAATCAGTGTCCATCCACCCTAATTGAAGGAGAATCCTCTCTTTCCATATTTTATAGTTGTCACCATTCAATTCGAGACTATCACATTGAATATTAGAAAAAATTCACAGATTGAATAACTATACAAAATTCAAATAAACTTACTTACGTCATTAAATTTGTTGAAGCAAAGAAACATGTATAATGTTTTACCTGCGTTAAAACATGCAATCATATTTCAAATGTAAATCATATAACAATTAAAACTGCCTATGGGCTAAGCTGTAATTAAAAGATTCATATATAACCTTTATTATCACATTATCAAATTATATTCCTTTTCTTAATACCTATGGGTAAATTAAGAAAAAGATAATCTACTATTCCATCCCAATTAACCATGCAAATATAATAAATATTCCTATGGGATAAAATTTATTATATTTGAATATGATTAATTACAATTTGTGTCATTGCTAGATGTGATCCATAACATTTAATACATAATTTTTCTTAATCAAAGATGTCATGGCTAATCTTTAACTAACTAAAATTATATTGATCACATGACACCTCATTTTATGTAAAATATGAATAATAAAGGTTCCACATAATCCTTTAAAATTTATTAATCATGCATCAATATTATATATTTGCATAAAAATATATATATACACATTAATTTAAAATCAAACAATGATTTAAATCATGCAATTTAATAAAATTGGGCTAATATGTGAAAACTGAAATATTTATAGGTCCAAAATGTCAATACAATATAAAATGGACCACTTTCAATCCAAATTATATACAATTTATTCTTTACAAGTATGAAACTAAAACTTATCATGATGTCCCACATTATAAATGTTAGTTCTAGAAATGTGATGCTTATGCTTTACATATAAAGCTTACATTATTAAAACAAGTTTTGGAGAATTTTTACAAAAACTTTCCAACGATGGGCCCCATGATACCAAGGTTGTTGTGTTTCTGCTCACATATATCAGGGAACAATGAAAAACATGACAAAGTCAAAATGTGTTGTTCAAGACTCAAGATTTCTGCAACATTTATTCAAAATTTTCCAAAGATTGGCCCCCACGTAGTAAAAGATTTTGAATTGTCAAAGTTTGCATGCAAATGCATGAAACAATTAAATCACAAACAAATTACAGTTTGTAATGGCGGGCCCCGTGAAACCTAAATTATTAATTTAGAAAAGAAGATTGAAAACATAAGCATCGTCTTTAACCTCTTGTCTGATTAACTTGACCTATATCTAACCCATTTAACAAATTTGACTATATCTTGATTTCTACAACTCTATTTTTGATGATTCAAAAGCCATCATAAACATACTTGAATTTCCTTTAGATATCCAAGATCAATTTCACAATATATTGACTCTAACAACATCAATATATTCAACAAAAACATCACCCATTCATGTATAAAATCATAGAAATTCGATTACATCAAGACAAAGGTAAATAAGTGCTTTGATACCAACTGTTAGATTTGAAAAGAAATGATATACATGTCCATTACGATAAAAAAATGTTAAATTTCGATTTCATACCTCCTACCATTGATGTTGAGAGATTCAAATGGGTGTGGGCTCTTCTAAGCTTTTGGCAAATGCAATCAGATGGTCTATGCAAAAAAAATGCTAAGCTTAGGGACCTAATATCCTTTCACAGATGTTATATTCCTTGTTGTCTTCCATCAAAACAATAGAAGGAGATGATGGTTAGTGGTGGAAGGTCATGAGGTTTCAAGATGAACAGAGACGACCCATCATAGGAAACTATTGGATAACCAACAGTAACACTGAAATGATAAAGGATACTGTAGTTTGGTCATTGGAGCTAAAGAGAATGCAATTTTTTCTTATCCCATTTGCATAATTGAATAAAAGGGGGTGTATTAAGCATTTTAAAACTATTTTTAATCTAATTCGGAGATACCTTGATTGTTGGAGTTTTTTGATTTATTGTTGAAATACCATCATATGATTACATAATAATTGTAACTGGAATCATCCAACTATTGTAGCTATCTCAATAAACTTGCCTTAAATCTTTTGTTGTATACCATTGATTAATTCCTTAGTGGAAATTATAAATTACTAAAAGTAAGATTCATTATTTTAAGATAACTGAGTCAACTTACTTCGTGCACAAGGCTCCCCAATTTATGATAGTCGAAGGAGGGTCGTCGATGTACGCAATCTTTTTTTTTGTAATTTTTACAAATAGGTTGCTTCCATTATTCGAATTTGCGAATTTTATGGTCATAAAAGAACAACTTTTATTAGTTGTTTCAAGGCTCTCCCACTATTTTAAGATAATTGAAATGAAGAGAATTTTTTGATCTTGTATTGGCCATGTAATCACTTCACCTTGTATCCCTTATATTATTGTTTTCTTCACCTTGTCCCTTCTATTGTTGTTTTCTTATGTGGTGCTTTAAAATATAATAAGTTCATTGTTAAAAAATATATAAATTTGATTTAATTTTGTAATATTAGTTCGAAGTTAAAATATTTTAATTTTCAATTTTTAACACAAGTAATCTGATATTAAATTCTTTGTTGATATAGATGATGTGACAAGCATATTAGTGTTTTTGTAACAAAATTGTTACGTATTGTGTTTGCGCTATGTGCTAATTTTATTATTTAATAAACAAATGATATCAAAAATTTTAAAATAATTATACACTTCTTTGTATGTTTTACTTTAAGATTATTTTAAGGTGTTTGATATTTTTAATTTATTAAATTATAAATTTTATCTATGATACAATATCATATCTAATAAAGACAAGCAAAATTATTAATTTAACATAACTCTTCAATGTTATTCATGTTAATGAGAAACTTAATATTAGATTATTTTTCTTAAAAATTAAAAGTTGAATTATTTTAACGTTCGAGCTAGTATTACAAAATTGAATAATTTTAAAATTATGTATAATTAACCTAAATATAAAATAATCTAAATTCATTTCATTAGTGTGAATGTCCCCCTCCCAATTCATTAAATGGGGAGGGAGCTCTTACCACTGAGCTCCAATAATAGTTTTCCCGTTCAATGTTTACGTATAAAGGACTCAATAGATGCAAGTAACTTGAGTAATGAAGCTATTTGATTTTCTTAATTAGATTGACTAAGAACAATTTAAATTGAGGATTAATAAAATAAGTTTAAAGTGAAGTAAATGGGAGGAGTGATGAGATTCCTAAAGAATCACAACCATTATCATCGCAATATTATCAGCTTCCCTTGTATGAAAGTCAAATGCATATGTCCAACGGTCATTAGCTTAGACATAGGATTTTTCCATGTATAGCATATTCAATCGTGTATATATTCAGCTATTGAAAGGAATGAGAAACAAGACTTTTGGCTCTTTCTTTTAAATCTTATCATGGTATCAGAGCATTAATTTTCTTCTCTACAATTTCATTCTATTTAAACATCTCCAGCTTCCTATATCATGACAAATACCAATTTTTCCCTTGGTTCATAAACTTCAAGTGCTCCACACGGTCAAGAAAATGTTTCTGTGGATCAAAACTTGCTCTCTCTTTACACCATCCATCCATCAGATAATCCAGGTGTCATCCTTGTGTCCAAACCTTTGACTGAAAACAATTATTATAACTGGTCCTAAGCCATGAAAATGGATTTAAATTCCAAGAATAAATTCGATCTTGTAAATGGGACCTTGTCACAGCCCTCCACTACATCCCCAGATTACCCATGGTGGTATCATGGATACTGAACGTAATCTCACCAGACATTGTAGACAGTATTCTTTGTGGCTCATCTGCTTTTGAGATATGGAAAGACTTAGAGGAGCGCTTCGCACAAAGCAACGCACCTCGTATCTTTGAACTCACTCGTGCTATTGCCACAAATCAACAAGGTACATCTTCCATAATTATTTATTATGGTAAACTTTCTTTTTAGGATGAATTATCTGCACTGTCCAAGGTTAGTCCCTACACATATGGTACATCCAAATCCATATCTCAATAAAGCTTATAGATCCTCTACCATCTGTCAACAAAGCTTACAGCCTACTTCTGCAGGAAGAACGTCAACGAAATCTTCTTTCAATCCCCAAACACCTTATAGAAACAACAACTTTGGCTGTTTCACAAAATACAAAATGTGGCACTCATTCTAATATTCAAAGCCAAAAATTTTGTCGTTATTGCAAGAAAGACAACCACACTATTGAAGAGTGCAACAAATTAAAATATAAGCATAAGAAACAAGGTGGATCTACTTCCACATCTTCTCTACTGGGACATTCTTATGCTTCTCACTGTGCAGCCAATGCTTCTAGCACACAAAATGAGACAACTAATGGTAACGTTAATCCTTCTAATGAGACTTCTATAACTCCAAAACTCACTTAAGAGCAAGTCAACAAGCTGCTCAGTCTCATCCCTTCAGGTAGTTCACAAACTGCAACAAATTTAGCAGGTACGTCTCTTACTTTTCCCACCAAGTTTTCAAAATTATGGGTCATTGACAGTGGGGCTATAGACCATATGATTTCAGATCAATCACTTCTAACTTCATCTACTGAATTTGCCACTCCTCACATGGTCACCTTACCTGATGGTCAAAAAGAACAAATCACTCATATTGGTTCTGCTAAAATAAGCTCTACTCTAAACGTTGATAATGTCTTATACATCCCTTCTTTCAAGCACAATCTACTATCAGTAAGTAAGCTCACCAAAGCGTTAAATTGTGTTGTTATTTTTTACCATGATAGATGTGTTTTGCAGGACCTGTCAACGAGGATGGTGATTGGTTTGGGTAAAGAACAAGATGGTCTATACATTTTTAGACCTGATTTCAACAACACTTTCTCAGGACTTTCACTTTCCTCAAAGAACTTCAACTTGTGGCATTGGTGTCT
>JAOSBK010000205.1:19309481-19322788 GCA_027568895.1 Erythroxylum shatona | reverse complement strand
GGTCGAATGCAAACATAGACATTTACTAGAGGTAGCTCGTGCCTTACGTTTTTAAGCACATCTCCCACTTAAATTTTGGGGAGAGTGTGTCCTTACTGCCACATACCTTATAAATTGAATTCCATCCCCGCTCTTATATAGATGCTCTCCTTATGAAATTCTTTTTGGAACCAAACCTAAACATGATAATCTTCGTGTTTTTGGGTGCCTGTGTTTTGCTTACAACATCTATAAATGAGATAAATTTGATGCTCGCTCCAACCCCGAAACTTTTCTAGGCTATCCTTTTGGTCAAAAGGGATATCGCATCTATAATATTAACTCAAATAAGATTTTTACTAGTCGAGATATTCAATGCTTTGAGACTATTTTTCCTTTTCAGTCTATCCCAAAACCTCCCTCTAATCCCAATCAAGTTCTTCCTTTACCAGCCAATGACATTTCTTTAGAATCATCCACTTTTTCGCAACACCAAGATCCACATCCAAACAACTCCACCTTCCAAGAGTCCTCCCAAACACCAACCTCACCATCCAATGATACCATCTTAGATGAATCTATAACCATTCCTCCTCGTCGATCTACTCGCCCCCATAAACCACCACCTTACTTAATGGATTTTCATTGCTCAAATGCCACGACCTCAAAGTTTCCCCAAAACCAAAATTCTCCCTCGATGACACCCTCATTAGGTACGCATTTTCCTATTTCAAAGCACTTAACTTACGATAGATTCTCTTCATCCCATCGTTCCTTTTTAGCTGCTATCACTAACGTTATAGAACCTAGAACTTTCTCACAAGCTGTCAAATCACCACAATGGAGGGATGCTATGGCTAAGGAAATTCAAGCCCTTGAAACCAACAATACATGGACCATAACAAACTTACCAATTGGAAAAAATCCCATTGGTTGTAAATGGGTGTACAAAGTCAAATACAAATCTGATGCCACAATCAAGCGATACAAAGCTTGTCTAGTTGCAAAAGGATACACTCAAGAAGAAGGCATTGACTTTCATGAGACCTTCGCGTCAGTTGCTACACTAGTAACAGTACATTGCCTGCTAGTTATTGCTGCAATAAAAGGATGAAATCTTCACCAATTGGATGTCTGTAATGCCTTTCTACATGGGGACCTTTCTGAAGAGGTTTACATGACCGTTCCACCTGGATTCTCTCGCCAGGGGGAGAACCAAGTCTATAAGTTGAATAAGTCCCTTTATGGACTTAAACAAGCTAGCTGAAACTGGTTCCAAAAATTTGTCGAAGCACTTCTAAACATTGTTTTCACTCAATCTAAAACAGACCATTCCCTATTCTTTCACACACAAGGGAATGCTCAACTTTTCATTTTAGTATATGTAGATGATATTGTTATTACAGGCACTAACAATGCAGGTGTTGAGAATCTAAAGGCTTATCTTAATACCAAATTCAATATCAAAGACTTAGGACCCTTGAAATATTTCTTGGGCATCGAAGTCGCACGCTCATCTCAAGGTATATATCTTTCTCAAAGAAAATATCCGTTAGAAATTCTTGATGATTCAGGGCTATTAGGAGCTCGTACGGTTGACTTTCCAATGGAGCAACACTTAAAGCTCACAAACTCAGATGGCACTCCACTTGATGATCCTTCTTGTTATCGTCGTCTAGTTGGACGCTTAATGTACTTGACAATAACACGCCCTGACATTGTCTATTGTGTGCAAATTCTAAGTTAGTTTATAAATGAGCCACGACAACCACACATGGATGCTGCTCGATTGCTTCGGTATCTTAAAGGGACTCCAGGCCAAGGCTTTTTATTGTCTGCTTCCAGCTCTCTCCGACTCATTGCCTATTGTGACTCGGATTGGGCAAGCTGTCCAATAATTAAGCGTTCGACCACAGGTTATTGTGTCTTCCTTGGCTCCTCTCCTATCTCATGGAAAAGCAAGAAACAGATCACCATCTCTCGATCATCTACTGAAGCTGAATATCGCGCCATGACCCAAGCCTCATGTGAGATTCAATGGCTAAAATATCTCCTTCATGACCTTGCCATAGATCACCCGCAAGCTGCAACATTATTTTACGACAACCAAGTAGCCTTACACATCACAACTAACCCAGTCTTTCACGAGCGTACAAAACATATCGAGCTAGACTGTCATCTTATATGCGAAAAGATACAAGCTGGTTTGATCACTCCTTCATTTGTCCCTTCATCTTCTCAACTTTCCGACATTTTCACTAAACCTCTTGGCAAAGAAGCATTCCTTCGAATCATTAGCAAGTTGGGCGTGTCGAACCTACACTCTCTAACTTGAGGGGGAGTGATGAGATTCCTAAAGAATCACAGCCATTATCATCGCAATATTATCAGCTTCCCTTGTATGAAAGTCAAATGCATATCTCCAACGGTCATTAGCCTAGACATAGGATTTTTCCATGTATAGCAAATTCAATCGTGTATATATTCAGCTATTGAAAGAAATGAGAAACAAGACTTTGGCTCTCTCTCTTAAATCTTATCAAGGAGATCATGAAACGAGGGAAATAGAGTAGTGTTCATTAAACTTAGAAAGCGAATGGTATAATGCAGGGGAATGCACAACCCACCTGCTTTAGTGCTCATCGTTCAACACCCACTATAGCTTCGTAGAACATATCTATTCTTGGGCAATAGATTACTTGCTAGCTCTATTAATCTTAATTTAATTGACATTATTTCCGTTTTAGGAAGAGCTAATTTTTGTACAATTATTGATCATGTATTCTTTGCTACCAATAGCATCCTTATCTTAATTTCTAGTGCATGAGTTGCTCCTAGATTTTTTATGCATATCTTAATCTGTCATAAACATTACACTAAGTATTTTTGCAACTAACTAGTACCATATATAATACCATGAAGCATCTTCAAGAATATTAAGATATATACAACAAAAGGCACAAAATGTTTCAGCATCCATGTTCAATTATGAAAAACTTGAATATTTCTATAAAAATTAGAGAAAAATTAAAAGTTTGGTTATATTTTTTAAATTTAATATATATATATACTTTTTGCAACTTTATTACATTTTCTATTTTAAGAAAAATAAAGCACTTTACAATTTCTCTAAGTTTTCCATAGAAATAGAATATACAAAAAAAAAGAAAAATTGAATTATACAAATAAGGAAAAAAGATTATGTCACTAAACATGCCCCTTCTTAAAACTTTTAACAATGGAACATTTTGGTTAGACTCACCCCTTATCATTTGCCTGAGAAAGAGTTATTGAACAAAGTATGCATTCAAAAGCAAAATAGGTAACTACTTTGTTGCTATTGTGAATTCTTCTTACAGCTTTCTTGCTAGCAAGATCTTTCTCATGGATTGACCAAAAACTATATCATCAACTAGTTATGAAAATATGATGTCGTGTGCAATGAACATGGAAGAAAGGGGAAACTTGATAAAGTTGATGGGAAGATACGGAAATGAATTTCGTCTGTGTCGATGGTGTCATATATGAACACGTCGGCTACCACTTGCCAATTAATTCTTCATACTAATGTAAACAAATCACGGCTTCCTTTACCGGTCTTTTTCATAAAGAAAGGAGTGTAAATAATTACATGTAAATAGGTGAAAACGACATTGAAAAAGACTGCTTCATTTCAGATTTGATATTGAGTTATTATTTCAGATTTGATAATGAGTTACCTAAATAAAGCTTTGGTCACCCTAAAACAGTGATGAGCAGCAAGGTTTAAATTCAAATCCTTATACGAAACAAAAGCTCCTAATAACGTAGTCGCTAATTTTAGATCCTATATCAATACAATACGATATGGAGATCATCATATATCTTAATTTAGCAGCAAACATTAAGTAGTGCAGAAATGGGAATTAATTGAGTCCAGTTTTCTAGACATGCATTGATTGCCGTTGACACTGGACTGAATGCTTATGACTTTAGTTCTACCAGCTTTATAAAATCCACCCCATATATGACATTCTATATATACATTGGGCGATGGCTGAGTAATTAATAAAAGCTGAAGCATCACTTTAGTGAAGGAAACAAGGAATGAATAGGTACCTACACGTGGAGAGGTACCAGCACCAGCAAGGCTTCTCATGTCAATTTTCTGTTACTAACGGCACAAAATTTCTGTATGTAATTGTCGGGATTCATCCGGCTTTATTCGTAAATGCGAAAGAAAGAAAGCATATAACGGAGAAGAGGAGAGGGTCCTGCGGCCATTATTTTGACAATCTAATTAAGGTCAGAATTCGTACGGAATTGGTACGGTTCTCCATCTTCTTCAAGTCCATATAACACGCTTTTGGCTTATTAATCTACCGAATTTACTTTACTTACACATGAAAGAAGTGTATTTATTTAACGTATTGTATCAAACGTAGTAACATGTAGTCTAATTTCCCATTATATGCAAGGGTCGTTTATGTGACCAGCTTGTGATAGCATGACCATAATAATTAATCATATTACCATTTAATAAATTAGATATCACATTATTTTTATTTTATTTTGAATCAAGTGTGTCAGGTTAAATTCTTTTCTTATAATTTCATAATTTATTTTTTATTTTCATTTTATCACAATTAATATTAAATACTAACAATTAATTAAATACTCCATTTATTTTTAAATAATTTTAAACAAAATAGACTATTTAAGTAATTTTACAATATTCTACTGGTAAATATATATTTCGAATTTTTGTTTCTATATTTAATATATATAATTTAGAATATTTAGTTATAAATAGTAAATTTTATTCTTAAATTGCAATATAAAAATATAATTTATTTTATGAAAATCGAGGTTTTTATCTATGTTCATACGTAATTTTTTACCGAATTAGTTGGAATAAATTATTTATTATTAATTCAAATTTTTAATGCAATCAATTTTTATTAAAAATAATAGGATATGTACATTAAAATTATAAGTTTCATATTTATATTTAACATTTTTTATATGAGTACTTTTAATAAATAAAAATTAAATTTCTCTTCTAGTTAAAAATAAAATTTCGTTCAATGCATATTTAGTGTATTTATTATTAATAATGTCTCTCTCTCCATCTCCCTCTTCATCTATCTAGGTTATTTGAAAAGTGTCTCTTTACTGTTTAGGTCCTATTTGGTTGAGGAATTAGTAATAGAACAAAATAGAACGTAACATATGTCCATCGTTTGATTGAGGATTTCATAATGGAATATAATGAAATGGGATAGAAGTCGGGAATTTTATATTACGTTTCATTTCATCCTAAATAATGAAAAATAAGAAACCTCCGATTTGGGTGTTTTATGATAAAATGTAAACTAATAAATACATATTACCTTATATACCCTCAATAGTTTTTCTTAATACCAATTATTTCTTCTAACCCTAATCCCCTTATTCTCATATTCATTTATTATGGTTCACAAAAATTGTATATAATTAATAATATTTTTTCTCCTCTCCTAATAATAATATTTATATTATTAATAATATATTGTATTTAATTAATAATAAAATAAAATTTTTAATAAATTTTTTAATGAAAATAGAAAATATATTAAAAATATTCTTTAATTGTTTGTATCTATTTCTATATAAATAAAAATATAAATAAAATATTTTTAAATATAAATCACATATAATAGAATAAAATAAAAATTATTAAATAATTAATAATAATATTTTATATAATTAATAATAAATTGTACATAGTTAATAATAAAATAATAAAACTTGTATTAAATTTTTATTTTTAAATTTGTTGTAGCAACCATTTTAATATGAAGGGTATAATAGTTATTTATTATACATTCCATTCCATTCCATCCATCTTTCAAACAATATTTTACTATATTATATTATGAATTCTTTTATTCCTCCCAAAAACTTTTCATAATATTACATTTTATTCTATTATAAATAATTACATTCTGTTCTATTCAATTTTATTGATTAACATCCAACCAAACAGGTCCTTAGAAATAAAGCTAATACGTGGTCATCTCAAATCCACATATCAATAGAATTCATACTTTATTGTTGTATTATTAATAACAAAAATATAATTTTATTTTAAAAATTAAAATCATAGAACCTAAATTTAAATCTAAAACTACAATTAAGACTAAAACCAAAACCGCTTTTAAAGTAAAGACGGTGGGCGGGAGTTGTTAACTACGGAGGGTCCAAGTCCACGTCAAAAAAGCATGACATTGAATTCATTGAATTAAATCGAAAGTAGAGCATGAGAAACTAAATAACAAGTGACACGAGTGAAGTAAGTCAAACTTCTTTATTTGATAATAGGGGGACTTTGCTGGTTGTACTTCACCTAAACCTGCCATCAATTTCTGAATCCCTCACACTTCTAGAGATTCTATCTCCCTATTTATATATGTATAGACCTCCCCTTCTTTAATTCTATACCGTCGTTTATTAACGTCGTCATAACTTCATAACTACGCTGTCTAACCAGTGCCTCTCTTCCTCTTTTCTGTGTCTCTGCAGTGTCTCTTGTGGCTTCAGATAGTGCAATTTGACAAGCTTTTTACACACACACTTATCCATATATCTCTACATATAGTTCATCCTTTTTTCTATTTGTATACAAAGCAGTGGTGACCATGGTTGTAGCATCTCCGACACCTCTTCTGTCTGAAAAGATTCAGTCCATTGAGTTGCCTGTAATAGATATGTCAGCTCCAAGATCCGTGGCGTCAAGTCTCATTATCAAAGCCTGCCAAGACTTTGGTTTCTTCAAGGTTATCAACCATGGCGTTTCACAGGATATCATTTCCAAAATGGAACAAGAAAGTCTCAACTTTTTTGCCAAACCACTATCTGAGAAGCTACAAGCTGGACCTGCCAATCCTTTTGGTTATGGCTGCAAGAATATAGGCTTTAATGGCGACGTTGGAGAGGTTGAATATCTTCTCTTCAACACCGACCCCGTCTCTGTTGATCAAAAATCTAAAACCATCTCTAATGACCCAGAAAAGTTCAGGTACCTTTTACACCCTTTATCTCACCTCAAGATTAAATCACTTGTACAAAATGTTTTTGCATGTCTCACCTTCTTTGTTGTCATATCACTCAATAAGTTTTCTGCCTATAAATTGTTTGTTTCTTTCACTTTCCAGTTTGAAAAGTTTCTTTCCATGTTCTGGCCAAAAGCTACGATATTTTGAGTAACAAACAAATCGAGTGTAAGGATTGAGGATAGAGTAAGTACAGTCGACTCTTAATAATAACATCCATGATAGGTTGGTATTCTAAAAGATGGTTGTGCCAGCAATGAAACTGCCCGGTTTTGTCTGCGGAATGTACTAAGAAACTGGGTTTTCTTGAACTTGGAGTGCAATCTTTTGAACTCTTTTAGGATTAGCTGTAACTTTCTATGTTTAAAAGGGTAATCATTTTTCTTGAAAAATTTTCAGTTGTTTGATCATCGGCTGGAGATAACAGTTCCATGAAACATTAATCTATTCATGTATTAAGTTCGGACAAGATTTTAAAACATAAAACACATTGAATTGACAATAGTCTAGAAAGAAAGGAGTAGCCTTACCTTTCATAGGTGAGGGGTACTACATGAGAAGTGGAATCCTCAGCTCTCCTACAAGGTGGGATGAAATGTCAGACACTTACCTTCTCTGTCACTTCCATTCCACCTATACATTTAGTCGAGTCTTTGCTCATTTTTCAAACGCCTTCTAATAGCGCCTGCACGTGGAAAACATTTATCTTTTTTTTCCTTAATATCATCTTGTGTACTCATCATGATAGTTGGATAACCAGATTGACAAGTCAAGGAAAGGTCCAATCAAATCATAAAATAAAAAGAAAAAGAAAATTGTCGACTGAATAAGTATACCCTACAACGATACCTAGCAGAAGATGATAATTGTAGATGGTGATGCTGTGGGGTGGTGATATTTTTGATATTTTGTGATGATAGAGTGTGATGTAGTGATCCTTTTGTGGGGGTCTGGCAGCTCTCTGATGAGTAGTTACATAGAAGCGGTTAGAGAGGTGGCATGTGAGATACTAGATCTGGTGGCAGAGGGGATGTGGGTCCAGGACACATCAGTATTTAGCAGGATGATCAGAGACGTTGATAGTGACTCAATACTTAGGCTCAATCACTACCCAGCTATGCCTATACTACAACAGAAACACTGCAAAGATAGAGACACGTCATCACCTTACAACTGCAACAAGGTTGGCTTTGGAGAGCATTCTGACCCTCAGATCCTCACCATCTTGAGATCCAACGACGTGAGTGGCCTCCAGATTTCCTTGAATGACGGTGTATGGATCACTGTTCCTCCTGACCCCATCTCCTTTTGTGTCAATGTGGGTGACGTGTTACAGGTCGGTCCCACCTGTCCTTTTCTATACTCTTACATTGTCATAATTTCTATAGCCTATAGGTCTCACGTCGAAGTTTTGGTTTTGGGAAGCCGGGTAATCTCAAACAAATACTCTCTTTTATTTAAAATAAATATTTTTTAAAATAATTTTAATTATTTAAAATAAATATTATTCACAATTTTTTATACATATTTATAATTTAATTTTCAAAATTACCTTTTAATTTTTCTCACATCTTAATTATGCAGATTAATTTTCAAGACAATTTAACGTACAATTAATAAGATTATATTAAATATTTCACTAACTTTCTTGATAAATATACATCTCTCTAAAACGACTTTTATTTTAAATAAGAGAGAGTAATAAGTAAACTGATTTAAACTTAAATTATGGAAGTATTCAGTAGCCCTAATTAACATGAAGATTAAATGAAAAATTTATTCATGGTATGAGACCAGAGGTGTCTCACATTATGATGGGCAATCACTTGGGTTAATATTTGGATTTGGGTTCTCGTTGTTGTCAGTGTGTTGGGACCACCAAACACCCGTTTCAACTATCAATCCGATGGGAATATCAGCAATCGCGTTATGTTGTGCTTATTAAATGATTGCGAAAAGTGTATGCTTCATGATTTGTTGCCTTGTCTTTCTATTTAAGCCTCTCCATCTCTCTGTCTCGCAGTTTTCTTCAAATTCACAAGTCGACTTGAAACGGGCAACCAGAGAAATTTTCCCAGAGAAATGATTTCTGGGTTTTGTTTATTGGTAGAAATTAATACCATTTCCATAAATATTTATAATTTATTATGCTGACATAGATTAACCAGAATATTTACAAAAAAATGTTACTCTTTGAAATGAAAACAGGTGGCGGTAGAAAAATGACAAAGAAGTTTAGATTTGAAAGCCATAAAATGACATATGTTAAGCATTTAATGTTTTACATGTAGGAAAGCTATCATGATATACATTGGCATTAAAATATCATCTCTTTTTACTTGTCTGTTTTGTTAATTTAATAAGTCATTAATGCGTATTTAAAATATCCACTCTTTTTATTCGTCTATTTTGTCAATTTAATACGTCAATGAGTATTCTTCCCACCCAATACTTCCGTTCCGTCTAAAGTTTAAAGAACGGGACTCTTACCACTAATGCTTGTGTCTACTGTTCAGTACCCGATGAAAACCACCTTGAAGAAAAGCTTAACTTTTTTCTGTCTGTGTTCTCCTCTAGGCCATAACAAATGGGAGATTTTTAAGTGTAAGGCACCGAGCGTTAACGAACTCATACAAGTCAAGAATGTCAATGGCCTACTTTGCTGCACCACCGCTTCATGCAAGAATCTCTGCACCGCCTGAGATGGTGACACCATTCAGGCCTTCATTGTATAGGCCTTTCACATGGGCTGAGTACAAGAAAGCTGCTTACTCTCTACGGCTTGGAGATAGCCGTCTTGACCTCTTCAGGAAACAAGAAGGTGATGAATGATTTATGCAAGTCTGTGCCACTTGGAAAATGATTAGAGGTAGCGTCTTTTTGGAACTCAGAAGGGCAAATTTTGCTTAGGTAATCCATTCCACGTATTTACTAGTTCTTGGTTACGTAAGGAAGTCGAGCGAATGAGCTGTAGTTTTTTGGGTGGAGAAATTGCTTTTGTATTTTATTACTTCAGTCAATGATGTAAAAGTTTCTAGCAACATCTTGTATTAACTGCATGCATGCCGCTGTCCACAGGACAGAGGTGGTAAAACATTGTTCGAAATTGCTATAGGAATTTCATCAAGAATTGGGAATCTAGGAAAGTAGAACTTGCTGCTTTCCAAGTCTTTGAACACTACGTTCTATTTTTTATTGAAGGAAAAGTTAATGCAAGTCAAAATAATATGGTTGTTGAAAAACTAAAGTCAGTTAATTAAGTTGCAGACTTTTTGAATTATCCTTTGCACAAACAGAAGAAAACTACGCAAAAGCGAAATGATAAAAATACCAAAATTTGGAAACGCAATTTGGTATACTCTGTCTACGTCCGCAAGTCCCTTACCCAGATTAATTACTTTCATAGTAGTTCAATGAAATTATACAAGATTGATCTAACACACTATCACTCAATCTTTGTAACTATCTTACAACTTAACTATCCGTGAAAGATTTTCAAACCCAATAACACACTGATTTGTGTTAACCTTGTCAGAGGATTTTTTAACTGCTTTCACTCAAAACAATAATAAATAAAAATAGCTCAAGTATTTAATCAACTGAAAATTAAATAATAAAAATACTTGAGACAAACGAAGACATCCCTATGAATTTATCTTCTAAAAATAACCCAGCATAAAATTTTCTTCACAAGAATCAGTCACTATATTCCTTGACAAACGCAGCAGCAGTATTTATATTCAAAGACCCATAAAAAATGTATTCCCCATAAACTCATACACACACTGACTGCAGTCCACTCATCAGCATGTTTCAGCTCATTAAAAGAACAATATGCGCAGCATCAAAAGAATATGCGCAGCCAGGCAACTTATCCTTAAGACCCACGTGATCTTCACCTTAACTACATAAACCATGCATACTACTTTCACTATATGCCCAAGGTGAGACACAATTCAACTCGTACAAGAACCAAGATATGCAACCAGCTAGTTTTTTTTTCTATTTTTTACCACACGTGACCAACGTTACCTAAACAATGCTCACCCTGAAAATTTTTGCCACAAATCCACCTCTAGGTTTTCTTCAATTACGTGTAGTGGTAGACTCCTTTATTAAATCAAATAAGTGAGCAATATTTGTATGACATGAACTTAACCAAAAGATGTCCATCTTGTCCACGAAAATATACAATAGTCCAATAACCAAAACACAACAGGGCATTGACGATTTGGACTTCAATTAAAATATAATCTCCACCTATCTTCATCAATCCAATTAATAATTGTAATTTTCTTGTATGTCCAATTTAAAATGCCAAAACTAAATAAGATATATATAAAATAAATCCTAACAATCTCCCCTTTTTGGCATTTTTGTCTCAACTCAAGAACTACACATAGAAATGATAATTGGACATATAGAATAAAAATTCTTCTTGTTCCCCCGTAATGCAATAATCAAGTACATAAACATAAGTCAAGTCCAGTCAATAAAAGATAAAGAGAAGAAATACAAGCTTATCTTTGTTCTCCCCCTTTGAGACAATAGATGTCAAAAAGTCAAAAATTAAGAAGCGCCTGAAAAACGAAGAACACGTTGCTTCAAGTTACGAAGGGCTTCAGTGGCGACTTGAAGAACACCTTCAATCCGCTCAATCTCATAAAATAAGGCAGCATGGGGATTGACATTGGAGGTTCCCGTGGCATCTGAAGGACCTGAAGCAACATACGGCAAGTCCACCACTAGTGGTTGTCAAAAAATTCGTGGAGAAGTATTCATTAATGGTACGGACTCCAGGATACTTGATTCAAGCCTAGGAACCTTATTGGAATACAAAAATTGTGAGATTAAAAACGGAAAGTATAAAAGAGAGGGGAGCTTACTCTCAATAGCCAGCATCACGTCGATAATGAGATGCCCAAGATTGAAACTGACTCTCGTACCAATCGCATAGAGCAGCTTGGCTGGGCCAAATAAACGGTTACAACATGGGTACTTGACATCCAATTAACCACAATCAATTTAAACAGCACAAAATACTTTTGGGTCAACATTGATGACAGAAGAATAGAGCTGGATGGCCATGCAGTTAGTTTGCCAATCTGTCGAGACAGCCCACTCATCATCATATAATAAATCACCAATCATATTATCAAATCCCAAAAACAAATTCAATAGAGTAGCATCAAAATTAACTACCCGACCGCACACATAAACAACTCCAAAAGAGACAACATCCACATTTAAAATATCACATGTCAAATTGGAGTAAAGTTCTTTTACTAGTGCGGAATCATAATGTTGAGGAAGGAGTGAGGCTTGTAACAAAGTATGTTTTGAAAGTAAAGTGTGCATACTATGACTTTGAAATTCATCCAAGTTGATTTGTCGATCCATCACAAACCCAATATCTGAGAGTGTACTCAATTTCTACTCAGCAGCTAAAGTATAAAAAGTGAATGAAAGTGCTTTGTCTACTGGCAATCTAGCTAAGGGACGATAACGTGGCAGTCGTACAGACTTGCGATATTTCATCTTTATATGCTTTCTTGGAGCCGGAGGATGTAGCAGTAGTGGAATAGATTGAGCTGGAGGTGGTGCTTTGAAATATGAAGTTGATTCTTCGACCATGGATTTGATCACTCGAGTAACATCGTCAATAGGATCATTTGATCTTGGACATCCGAAATGTCAATAGGCACTGCCAAAGGTGACCCTGCGCCTGTAAAACTTCTGCCAAGTGCTAGATTGAATTGCAAGCGACTTGAGCGTCGCGTGGGAGCTACTGTCTTTTTCTCTGAAACTAAGTATAAAATCTTTTCCTTGTTTTTTTTCCCATACTCCAATTTCAATTGATCAGAAGTCAGCAATGTAGTAAATACCAAGTCCAGACACACAAGAACCCAATAAGCTCAAACAAAATCAAAAACCAGATTGAGACTCAAATTTAAAAATCCACCATGAATAGTCACAACCCATAATCAACCAAAACTCAATTAGTAAACTAGGAGGCTTCAATGTCCATTCAGCTCAAATTCAACAAATCAGATACCAAAACAGTAGAGTCCCACACAATTAGTCAAATAAAGCACCAAAATCCAAAGACCCAATTACAACACAAGATAGTGAACCACTTCTTCAGCTTCAAATGTTGGGCCCGAAAATTTTTTATTTTATTTGAATTAATTATTTATTGATTTATGGATTTATTTGTTAATTATTTTTATTTTGCTTTCCTTGATTTAATTTTGT
>JAOSBK010000205.1:19282215-19298422 GCA_027568895.1 Erythroxylum shatona | reverse complement strand
GTCTGGTGGATTTTGATTGATTGTGTGTTTGTTGGGTATTATAGAAGTGTTCTTTTGCCGATTGCAAGTTTTGGGTTTCGTAAAAAGCAGTCGTTATGCTGCCAAAATTTCGATAAAAAAATTGGTATAAAGATGGATTTTTGGGATTGTTTGTATGGATAAGAAGTTTGTTTGTATTGAGACTTGCATAAGGATGAATTTCCAAAAGTGGGAATTAATTGTATTTGATTTGCATTAGTTTGAATTATGATGAATATAAGAAAAAGAAAAAGAAAAATTATACCGGATTTCGGATAGTATGTCATAGTCTAGGTTTCCAACGCGATCTTATTTCTCTGTTATTTGTTACCAGATGTTCGGTATTTGATTCAGTTCGATTACTTCGTTTGTTCTTTTCGCTTCGCTTTGTATGATTCGATTAGTTTGCTTTGATTTATCCGCCTTCGATTCGTTTCAATTTTGTATTCGCTTTCGATTTGCATTCGCTGTATGTTTCGTTTTGTTATCCGATTTGCTTTCCGCTTGCGCTCTTTGTTATTCGTCTTGCTTTGATCAGTTCTTTCCATTTTTCGTCCTTTTTCGGTTGGGATCCGGTTTCCGGATCGGGTCCCAACATCCTCACTAGATGACACGTCCTCACTAGACGAAGCGTTCTCATCAGACAAAACGTCCTCACCAGATGATATGTCATCATTAGAAGATACGTCTTCACCAGACGAAGTTTCCTCATCAGACGAAGCATCCTCACCAAATGATACATTATCACTAGACGATACGTCTTCACCAGATGAAGTGTCCTCATTAGACGATACAAGCAATACTCTTGAGCATCTCCACTTATAAGGATCATAACTTTCGACTTCAATGTGCAAAAATTTTATACTTTATATCGTTGGAAAGCTAGAAAGATAAGTTACAGTTTCCAAAAGACAACTTTGACTAATTTAGCCTAAATTACTCCAGTTTTTCTCCTAAAGTTGGTACACAATTTATACACCTATGAAAGACTTGAAATTTTGCTTTTCACAAACTGGGAATGTCCTGAGCTTAACCATTCAGCTACAAAATTGACTTCGTTAAACTTTCAAATCATAACTCATTTGTCTCGTCACCTTAAACTACATCGGATCAGTCATAATTCCTATCTTCCTTCTTATAACATCTCACTTATACGTACATATATATATATATCAACGATTTATGCTCTAAAATCATCAACTCAAGATGATAACTTCCTCACGTATATCTAAATTTTAACTCACATCATCCATACACCATTCACACTTCATTAGCATCAAAAGAATAAAGTTTTTACAATGCTTTAGTAGGCGTTTCGAGCCACCTTACATCATAGTCCAAAAATACCAACTTTACAAGAACAATAATTTTTCAAAATATGACTAAAGCCTTGTTTTACATGATTTAACTTCAAAAGAACAAAAAGTGCAAATTGGAGTGATGCCTTGACTCTCGACTTGATCACTCAATATCTTGTTCATCGCCTATAGATGGGGAGGAATGAGGGTGAGCTTAAGGCTCGTGGGTAACAGTTTTATAATCGGTAAGAAGCAAAACCTATTAAAAACCTTTATGATCAAAGCCAATTTCCCATTAAATTATAAAACACAAAATTCTTAACTTATTAAGCCAATTCACAAATCATATAAGTCATACATCCATCAAACTTGCCAAATACATCATAACCAATCAAACACATCACAATCAATTAAACACATCAGAATGGTTTGGATGGATCCATAATAGAACGTATTACACATTTCCCATAAGGGTCCTGTGTAGCCGTGAACAGAACGTACTATCACAATCACACAAAATGGTCTTACGTAGCCGTGAACTTATGGGAGTCCGTGAAGGAGCTCCATGCCATTAGCCGGCAAACGGAAGAAGCTGTTTTAATCAAGTGCACTTGACTAACAGAACATACCACCACAAACCCACATAACATGTTATTCATGAATGGAAAACAGTTTAACCAATTGGCACATTTTTAGAAAACTTGACTTCATATATTTGGTATCCTTTCAAAATAATTTCCATTTTTGTTTCATAGAAATTCATACTCACAACATATAGCACTTTCTCAAAGCATTTAAAGAACAATAAATGCATATTTACAAGTATTTGAAAACATTTATTAACAAAACATTGATGACTTACCTTATTCTTCTTGCTTGAAAACTTGCTTAAGGATGTCTCTTCTCTTGTTCCTCTTGCCTCTCTTGCCTCCCTTCAAACATTAGAAAAAATCCCCATTAAAAAAAAACTCCAATTGGAAAACCCAAAGAAACCTATGCATGAAATTGAGCCTAGAATACTTAAACCCATGCATTTCCTAAACTCTTTGAAGCAACATCCTTCCAAAAATCCAAAATATTTAACATAAACTTACCTTGAATCTTCACCGAACAATGAATTTCTTGGCTCAAATGGATGCTCTAATCTTCCTCTTTCTTTTTCCCTTCTTGAATACCTTCAAAATCACTCTTTAGAACTAAGAAAAATTGAAACCTAGTTGACCTCCCTTCTTTTCTCTTCTTTCTCTCTTTTTCGTGCTTCTCTCTTTTCTCATTCACGTTTTTCGCTTCTTCCAAATGTAAGACAACAATTCTTCTCCCCTTTTATACCCTTAATGATTGCATAATGTCCATTTTGTCCCTCCTTTAATACTTTATGGTTTTTAAGCTTAATTGATCTTCCCAAAATACCCCTTATTTAAACTTACTACCTTAGCACTTTAATTCTCTTAACCTATATCATATTATCTTACTCACATTAAAATGCTAATCAATTCCAACATACATTAATCTAGCATGACTCCAAAATTAATCAAATCATGCTTATTTATGATGAAAAAAAATTCAGGGGCCAACATGGGATGAATATCCCAAGATGTCATAGCATCTATACTAAAACCTCCTCCATCCATCCACAGTAGGCTTCTCGTCTCTCAATTCGCTTTGTCAGCACTACTTTTTGGACTTAGATTGTATGTTTGACACCTAAGATCTTTCCCATGTTCTTTTGTAATTGAGCTATCTCTGGTCTTAGCATCTTGGTGGTGTCGATGCCCTGGGCAATCCTACACTAGCCTTCTCCTAAGCTACTCCTCCGGTCTGAGATAGTGGTGAGCCCTATCTTGATGTCTCCTCTACTATATTGGGGTGATCCTCATCAACTCCTAAAGTTGCATGTTTATCTAGAAGTCCAATTAGGTGATGAATATTTCTTGTTGATCCTCTCCTCTTGTGTACCATATGCATATAATTCATGATGTCAAAATTTAGAGTAGCTATCGTACCGAGCAACCTTATCAGTAGTAGCCTCACAAAGAATCCCATCCTCTGTTCTAGCCGTATCATATATGGCTCGATGCAGGTTTTCTATACCTTCCTTTCTTGACTCTAACGCATGAAGAACTGGGCTAAAACATGCCTAGGTGAATTAGTGTCTGCTTATTCATACTTCATAAATAAAGGACATCTTGGTTCCTGGCGACTCTATGGCTATCACCCCACCTACTTAGTATATGACTTAGGATCCCATGGAGGTATCTAAGTGAAAGGTTAAAGGGTTGACGCTTTGGATTTGCTAGGGTACACCAGACATATCGAGGAGACATCCCACTTGGAAAGTCTATCCAAAGGATTACATATTCTTATATCCCCATGAAATCTTGATCATACAAACCTATCATCACTAAGAAGTCTAAGTAACATTTTTGTATAATTTCCCCCAATACCTTAAATTGGATTGGGCTTGGCTGGTCCTAGTCATAATGATCTTTTTGGATGAAAAATATGGAGAGCACCTCGAGCATTAGCTCCCAGTAAGAAGGCTCTATAATCTCAAAGTAATGAGACCATGCTTTAACATTGACGAAGTCCCAAACCTACTAGGCCAAGCTAATCTACTCCTGCACCTCCCAATCGATACATCTTTTTGTTCCAAATTTCTTCTCCTTAAGCCTCTGGTATTGCTCCTCATGGGCTCTTACATTGAAATGTAACATATGGGGTCAATCTAGTGGATGTGCGATATGTTCATGCTCTTATGGTTGATGAGCTCCACTTGGGTCATTAGATGACCCTTCTTCTCTCTATCTTTTTCATGGTACCTCCTTTGCTCTTCATTGTCTTGTCATTATGCCTTAAACTAAATTAAATGTGAGAAAATAATAGATAAAAATACAAATAAACACTTTTCCCCACACTTGGTTCATATTCTCATAAAATTATGAAATTGTAAAAACATATACTTCAAAGTAAAATTTAACACATAATAAAAAAACAAATAAAACAAACAAATAAATATAAAATTAAACAAATGGCCAAATTAATAACAAAATTAAAATTAAAAATATTGAAACTAACAAATAAAAGTAATCTAATAAGGCAAGTACGAATTTAAACCTAAAAGTGAAATTAAAATACCTAATATAACAATTACCCAAAATTGACAAAATTAAATATCTTATTTAAGCAAAATTCAAAATTGAAATTAAATTAAACTAGAAAACAACATCAATCAATTAGAAAAACAAAAAATTAATCCTAATTGTGCAAAAAAATCACAAATCAACATTTAGTCAACAAAATCACAAACTCAATTCAAATTTCATTCAATTATCATGTAATTCATCAAATTAAACTAAGAAATCATATGGGAAAGGATAAATTCAACTTATAAACAAAAATTAAGCACAAAATTATTGGAAATCACACTAAACCTCCAAAATCTTAACCCTATCATTTTAGGGTTGAAAATATCTAAAATTAGTGAAATACCAAAAAATTTAAGCATAAACCAAGTGAAATCAGTGAAAGAACATACTCGGTGTCGCAATTTCAGCAAAAAAAGCACTAAATTGGGTTGCAGATTAGGAGGGGCAACAGTGGGTGTGATAATGAGTGGAGAAAATGAGAGAAACTAAAGAGGAATAGAGAGGTTTTAGGGAGATTTTGCATCTGGATCTTATTTATCAATCAGTTTCTTTTATCTTGTTTATTAATTTTCTTTAGTATTTTAAATTAGGAAATTAATTTTAGTTCATTATTTTTTTGGTAAATTAGTAAAATTTTATATAAACAAGTAAATGTTATATACACAACTAGATGTTTTCTAAATTGAAATCTCTTACCTACTAGAAGGAATAAGGTAGTGCAAATTCATAAGGATCCTAGATCAAAACATGTAACAAACACTACCAACAATAGTCCTCCACAAACTTCCTACCAAAAAGCCTTAGAAAGCTAGCTCTTCTCCCCAGTAACACAATTTCTCCAACAAACATGCCAACAACACGAAATGTCCAACAATCATATTCTAAACCCAAAATAACCAGAGACTCAATCAACATAACTAAAAATGAAGATTATAAGAAAGTTCTTCTATTTTCCTTGTCCACTGTCATGGTTGCCTTCTTCTCGCATACCTTTCTTGATAGAGCATCCACTGGTAAGCCCATCTACTTTGATTCCTCTACTGCCAAGATGGGGGGAATATGTTATGCTAGGATCTACATAAAGGTTAAGTTTAGTGAGAACTTCCCTGAAAGTTTACTTATTATGAAGCCTGATGTAGATGGTGAACTTTATAAGATAAAAATACCATTATAATATAGTTGGAAGCCTAAATAAAAAAAAGTTTGGAAACCCACTGGGATGTTGTTTACTACAGGTAATTACTATAAAGTTATAGGAATTAAGGAGATGGAGGAAGTGATAACCTACTCAACTTAACAAGAAGATAACTAGTTAAAGTAGGCCCCCTTTAATAGACCTGAAGGCTTGAATCCTATTAAGGATTCATCGTGCTCAAATATGGATACTAACAATGAAGTGAAGGAGAAGGAATTGCATCCATTCATGGGCAAAGATGGCTCCTTACTAAATCAATTATCTCCTAATTTGGTAATTAATCCAAAAGAGGAAAAAATGATACTAAAAGATGATGAATAGGAGCCATTTGCCAACAATAATATGATAATGGATATGGTTAAGATGGTAGACTCTTACTCCAAAAGGATTTCAAGTAAGAGGAAAGGCAAATTCAAGGCTAAAGGTGGGTAACCTTTAGCAAGCATAAATAGTTTCCTAATGTTTATCGTTTTTTGCAATGTTAGTGAATGAATGGCCCCCTTAAGATTCAAGCTATTAAAGAAGTAGTAATGGAAAGGAAACCAGTTATCTTGGGCTTATTGGAAACCAAAATAAAGTCCCTAAGCTCCATAATATTATGAATTTTTTAAAGCATAAACATATTTTAGGGTCAAACCTTATAGATCATTATAATGATATAATCAATTTTATCTATAAGAGTAACATGGTTAATATTTCCAAGTTTTGGAGTATATGACCAAATGATCCATCTCACTTGTCAGTTACTGGGCTCCTCTAGCCTCTTTTATCTATCCATTATTTATGCTTATAATTTTGAGTTTCAAAGGTGAAGGCTTTGGGAAGATCTTTACATAACTAGAAGACAATAGTAGGACATGGATGTTTGTGAATGACTTGAAATATGTCTTTAATGTTAATAAGATGCAATGTTTAAGAGTTAAATACAAAGGGATAGGGAGAGACTAATTATAGACAGTTAATAAACTAGAGGTTCTAGACTTGAAATATAGTTGATACCACTTTTTACGGTCTAATAGATAATAAGTGGAGCTTTTTATCAGGAAAAAGCTTGATAGAGTCCTTGTCAACAAACATGGTTATCTTAACTATTGAGATTGAGAAACTTAATGTATTAGTTCTAGCCCTAGAGCCCCCTAGCTCCTTTCAAGTTCTTTAACCTCCTTACTAAAAAGGAGGGATTTTTTAATATTGTTAGGAATACTTGGGAGATTAAAGTATAGGGTTGTATAGCTTTTTAGCTCACAAAAAAATGAAGCTAGTTAAAGAAAAGGTTAAAGAGTTTCTCAAGAGAATAATTCCCCACACTACTGAGAAATTAAAAGTCAAAATAGATAATTTAAGGTCAATATAAGAGCAAAGATATCTACACCCTGATAGCTTATAGCTAAAGAAAATGCAAGCTCTAAAACTTGAGGAATTCAATACTTCCCTCCTTAACCATAATTCCTTACTAAGGTAAAAGCTAGTGTTAATTAGCTTAAGAGTGGGGACTATAATAGTAGGATTTTTTAATAATTCTATTCTAATTAGTAGGAATATTAATAATGTCAAATATTTTATTGATTAAAATGTGAGGATCTGCACTGATTGGGAGAGTGTTAAAGGAGTACTTACCAAATTTTATCAAAAAAATTTTAAAAGAAAGTCATGAAAGTGGTCCAAGGGTAGTTAAAATATATCACTTTATAAGGAAAACTATTAGCCTTGAATTAAGGAGGTAGCTAATTAGACCAATTACTACTAAGGAAATTAAGGAATTACTCTTCAATCTGAACCTTAGCAAGTCCCTTGGGCCAGATAGACTCACTACTCACTTTTTCTAAAAGATTCAAGCTAGTTGGATTGGGTCCTTTAAGGATCAATCATAAGAAAGTTTTGTTAAGCTCCCTATGTTGTGTTGTAATATAATTTACAAGGTGATATCCTTGATTCTTGCCAAAAGAATCAAGGGCACTCAAAGTGATATAATTCATCAAATTCTAAGGGTTTTCAACCTAGGTAGATCTACTTTAGAAAATTTTTTGCTAGTGCAATAGTTATTTAAAAAGTATGATTTTAATAGGCATATAAGAATTTGTGTTATGAAAACAGATTTATATAAATCCTTTGACTTTCTAAATTGGAGTTTCATCCTCAAATTCCTTAATGCTTATAGTGTCTTCATATAATGGATGTATATACATGCTTCCATTGCTTTTTTAGTATGATTGTCAATGGCAAGGTCATGAGAATATTGAAAGGGCATAAAGGAATTAGATAGCGGACCTAATTTTCCCTACCTATTTACATTAACAACTGAAGTGTTATCTAAGATGATAAACCTTAATATTTTAAATAATCCTACCTTTGTATTCGACACTAAATGTAAGGAGATGAGGATTATTGAGATTGCCTTTATAGATGACCTTATCATGTTTTGAGGAGCAAATATCTCCTCTATTAAGCTTTTGAGGAACACCCTTATGGAATTATTTGTAAATTTAGGGTTAAAAACAAATCAACTTAAGATTAGAATTTATCTTTTAAGGGAACTGCCTAATTCCTAAGAGTTAAGCTCCATCTCAAGTGTAAGTCATCAACAATTACCCTTAAAATACTTGGGGGTTCCTATCATCTGTAAGAAACCTAAATTTGACGATTGCGCACCTCTCTTGGACATGTTTAAAAGGAAAATAGATGTTGGCTTGAATAAATTCCTTTCAAAGACAAGTAGGCTATAACTTATTACCTCTATTTTGAGGAACATGCACACTCAGCAGAGTACCACTTACTTCTACTTAGAAGGTTAAAGAAGAAAGTTATAAAGGTCCTAAAGTCAAATGGGATGACTTATTCCTAATTATGAAGTAGGTTGGTATTGACCTGGTATCCTTCCAAACCTTGCAAAATGTTCTGGTAGCTAAAAGACTATCAAGATTGATCATGGAAAACAATGCCTTATGGTCAAAATGGGTGAATGAGTACTATTTGAATAGTTTATGTATTTGTCATCTAAAAATTCGAAAGGAATAATCCTATATTTTTATTTAACTACTAAGGGAAGAGGGATGATATACCTTTATATCAAGATAATAGTAGACGATGGTTAGTCGAAAACTTTTTGGTTTGATAATTGGATTGACTAGAGTCCGTTGAATGAAGTAAAATCTCTAAGCATATTGAATCCTAGAATTCCTCGCAGTTTAAGAGTGAATAGTGTGATACAAGGGGGTAACTGGAACTATCTAGTAAGAGATTCTAGCAAGTTGGAGAATTTCTACCCTAATTATGTCCCTAATCTATTGAAGGAGGTAGTATAATATGGATATTGTTGAAGCAAGTTTTAATCTATTTAATACCATAAATATACTACAAACACACAGGTCATGAGTGTATTATATGAGATGTCACTCCCTCAAGGAGTTATCGAACTAATCTAATTCTAAGTTATCTAAGGCCTAGAGAATTATTAAAATGAAAATAAAAATGAACAAAAAAGTAAATACGTGAAGATGATTACATAAAATCAATTTGTAAAATTAATATGAATGAAATCAAATGTTGAGCACCACCAAATTTACAATGGGAAATCATACAAGAAAAATTACCAAATTATAAGAAAGGGATTTATCTTATCATCAATGCTAACCTAATCACTTTCGTGTTAATGTGGTGTCAATTCTTAATTATTAAAGGATGGATTACTCTCTCTCGAGTTATAATCACTTGATTATCAATCAGTCCACAATCTAATTAGATTTTAAGCATTATATTAAACAACTGGGTCCTCACATGACATATCTCTTTATAGAATTACCGATTTGGTTATTTGTGTGATCTCTTAGCTTAATTAACTCTCATTAACCAACCCAATCATTTTACATTTGGTTAACTCTCTCAATATATTACTAAATCATAAATTTACAATAAATAATCACAACACCTGAATGAATTAACACAAAAAAACTAGAACATTGAATCAAGTTTAAATCCCTAAAGAAAAGTTAGAACATCATCATCAATCCTAAATCTATCAACATCATCATCAATCCCAAATCCATCAACATCATCATCAATCCCAAATCCATCAACATCATCATATCCATCTTACACATTCAAAGAAAAAAAATGAAAAAGATGAAAAAGAAATGTCACTTGGATGGGATCGGGATGGCTCAAGAAAGCAGTATCAGTAGAAGCCCACTCATCTCTCCATTTCTTCCCCTTCTCTCTCTTCTTCTTATTTCTTCTAGTTTTTTTTCCCAAATTGGCAGGAGTTAGAGCTCTCCCTAGGGTTCTTTCTCTTTCTTTATATAGTCTTTTCCATTTTAAGTAAACCCTAGGTTTTTCTCAGGTTCAAAAAATCCCAAATGTAGGTTTTTAACACTGCCTGGACACAAGCCACGATCGTGGCACTTGATTTCTACTCTTTGTCACAACCATGGCAGACCGTCCATGCTTTTTTCACGTTTATGGCCTTAGGCCTTGCTTCAGGCTTTCGTTGAATTCTCTTTGTTTTTTGATATTTCATTTGAAACACTAACAAAAACATTAAAATATCTCAAATACACAAAATTTAAGCTCAATAGCATGCTCTAACCTATTAAATAATCAAAATACAAATGTCTAGCTAAACAACACAATCCTAACCTAAACATGCTATAATCATTCAATTTAACCACTAAAACATTATGCAACCTACCACTATCTAATACCAGACCCTTCCAAAAGGTTCACAGTGCATCTTGCCTATCACTTCTTAGACCTCAAGATCCTAAAATTCAATGGTATAAAAATTTTCTAGGAAAAAGGATAATCCTAAAGGCCTTATATTATTGCCTAGTTAGCCATAAGACTTAAACTTAATACTGGAGATTGCGCAATCATCTAGATGGCTTATATGTTATATAAAATGGAATCTAAAAACATTTATCATTGATTCTTTCAATATCAATTCTCTAGCTTATTCTAGCATACTATTCAACAATTACTTGGACTAATTTTCCTAGCAAAAGAATGGTGTGAGTTCTCATGTAGGAAAATCAAATGATAAAGAAATTAGGAAAGGATCAAGATTTCCTAAGAATAGAATTTAACTTCTATGTCTATGCTATATAGATAGAAAGAAATAATAGCATTTTAGAGGTATTGGAATGGATAAGTAGTAGGTGCTACACAACACCTTTTGCTAGGTTAAGGAGACACTACTTGTAAAAAGGGGCCAAGAATTCACTAGCCCTTTTATGATATCAAGCTACAATCTCTAAGGTGTTGGGAAGCTTATCAAGCTCTCAGGGTGATTGAATAATGAATTTTTAGCTTATATATATGTGATTTAGTATTCAATTTTCCTACTAAAATGGAATATATTAAGGATTAGATGATGGAATATAGAGATACTATTACCTATTTGGTAGGCAATGGTAAAGGATGTTCTATGATAGAGGGAGACTTTAGATACTTGTCAACGAATCATATTTGAGGTAGATGCAATAATGCTCCTTTTGTAGCGGGATTAAGGCATGAATCACCTATGACATATTTTTAGTAAAACCCTATCATAATTTTATAGAATTAAAAAACTTCTCTTACTAACTTATGGAAATAAAAGGCTGAGAAGGGGGCATGATCAATGTGATGTCTTCATTAACAATTGAGGTTCCCTTAAAGGCTAATCACCTAGTTGTAACATGGTTTTTAATTACAATCAATTTAACTCTTTCACTTCCTCGAATGAAGAAATTTACTATTGTCACAAATTGTGTATTACTGTTGATTAGAAGTGAGTAGGTAAGCGAGGATAATTGAGACCGATTCTTTGATAGGTGGTCTGACACTAGAATGTAATGAGTGGGCAGAGGGATATGCCAACATGTGCTTCACTCATAAGATTTTCTCCTTTGTGTTACATGATATTACATTATGAATGAGACACCTTCTTTAATTATATTTGTAAGTTTTGTATTGAATTCTATCATACTTAATACAATTTATTTAATTTTCAAAAAATTTTACTTTGCTTACTTTCTGCCAAAAAGAAATCAAATTTAAAGAGTTGTGTCATTAGCTATTTTAGATAGTGACCCAGTTCAGTAACCGAGGGTATTCATGATAAGATTCTTGCTGTCGCATCAAAAGACTTAGTGACTTTTCAAACAAGGTTCTAAATGCTCTTATATTGATAATTTAGGCTTTTGCTTTTAATGAGGGGTATGAAAATTTTTAATGGTGTTTTCATTTTTTTCTTATTTATGTTCACTTTATACATTAAGTAGAATGTAATAAACTAAGTTGAAATTTAAAGAATTATGGAGTGAATTATATTGATTTATAATTTTATGTGAGTAACTAAATACTTGAAAATTCAATTAACATTGCAACTGAATGAATAATGGAGAATCTTTATTGATATCTTCAATTTGTTTAATGTTTTCTCAAAGTTGTTTCTTATTAAGGTCAGAGTAATGAAATTGACTTTCTTGAAGACAAGCAAATGCTTAAGTATATGGGAGTTTGATAAGTACTTAATAGATTATATTTCTAATCCCATGTCTAATGCATTTTGTTTGTTTAGTTAAGAGTTTTTTTTTTCTAGTACATAATTCATTCCAATTATGTTTTTAGTTCTCAATTGCTTTTAAGAGTAAAATAAAGCTAAAATTAGAGGAAATCAAAGTATAAAATTGAAGGATTAAAGCTTTCCTTGAGGGACTTAACCGTGGAGGTGGATATGGTTGTTCTATAACTGTGTAACTTTCTATGACTATGTCTCTTCACAATTTTTGAAGCATTTAAGTGATATTGAGGGACATGGTCACACATATGGTTGTGTGGGTGACCATGTCCACTCCAAAATTCCTAATTTTTGAGTTATAAAAGGGAAAAACAAAGAGAAAAAGGGAGGTGTCTAGAGAGGTTCATAAAAGGCTTAAAAGAGGCTTGAGAAAACACAAATTTATAGCCCAGGACAATAGAAATAATAAATAATAAAAAGGAAACACATTTTAAGTGGATTTCATGAAGATTAAAAGGGATCTCATCATGGCTCTTTTATTTTTTAATTTTCCTTAAGTCATAAAGTTATGATTATGAACTAAACTTTTGTTGTTATTTAGATTAGATGAACTCTCGGATAGATCTTGTAGTGATTTTATTTTAACTTAATCCATTCTTGAGTTTCATTGAGATTTAATTATATGTTTTTAGTTATCCTTAAATTCATATAGCTAGCATATTATGTCATGTATGATTTCATACAATTAAGATTAAGAATAGATCTACCATGATTAAAAGGAGTTATATGTGAATCTAGAGATAGATCGACATAAATCCTCTGGATTAGGGTCAAACCTAATAGTGAAATTCACGAATTGGTTAATGTAATCTTAGGAGTTTTAACTAGAAAAGATATTTTAATTAATCAATCGAGGATTATATTTTAATAATCTATACCAAAATTAACATATGATATGACTTTTCAAGGCCTAAAAAAATAAATTAAATTGACTAGGGAGATTATAATTGTATAAGAAGCCCTTAGGAGATTCGAAATTTAAGTGTCATTATTTTCTTTTATTGTTTCTTTGTTTAATCTTAGTTCTAGTTTGTTAATTGTGATGATTTTTTAATTTATTATATTTATTTTTCATTTTGTTAGTTATCATCATAACAATTTGTTAGACTAGATAACAGAAAGACAGTAATTACCAGTAATTCTAATCCTTACGGGATCAATCTATACTCATTAGTCATTTTGGTATCAATCAATAATTTTAGTTCTCTAGGATCAACCTTATAGGATCAACCTATACTTTAAATATGCTAAGATAAGCGCTCTTGTATCTTGCATCATCATAATGTTCAGATTAAAGAAAAGAAGAAATGATAAATTGAAAATACATGACTTCCAACTACATATATAACATTGTTAACTAAAGCATTCTTACTGTCAACCAAAGCATTGTCACGATCAACCAAGCCTATGTCAGAAGCTAATGGTATATACGAGTATATACGAGTCACTGTAAATATAACATTGTCAACCAAAGCATAAGTAACATAATGTCCATAATCTCAACCTAAGCATAACTAATATAATATACAAATTCTCAAGTTCAACTAATACAAGCATAGCCTACAAATGGATTAATGTGGTTTTGATTCATCAACAATAAATTGACATTTTTTATAGTTGATCTTCTCGCCTTCTATTTGGCCCTCTTTTTAGTTTAACTTATATTGCTAATTGTATTTTAACAAGCTTGAATTGAATTTTCATCACTGTTTGGAGATTTAAGTACCTAAAATTAACTTATACCCATCTATAAAATATTAAACAAAAAACAAAAAACACAATGTTATGGCTTATGATATAACTACATATAACTAGCATAAAAAAGTATTTAAGTGGCAAACTATAAAAGAATTGTTCCTACTATCTTCTCAAAATGTTACCTTATTTCTTTTAACTACTTGTAGAAACACAAATAGTTATATTTTTAAACAATTTGATGCAAATTACTTGAAATTCATTTTAAATATTCACTAACCACCCTCTTATCCCTTCTTAAGATAGATGATTCCTTATTTGACTATGTAGATCTTGATTGTGTGGGTATTGAAATTAGATAGTTGTCCATATTGGATGGTGGGACTTAACTTTTTTAATGTAATTCCTTTTTTCTCTATATTATATATGAAAACTTTGCAATGATCAATTTGACATTTAATGCATATTTTAGATGAAGACAACCTCCCTGACAACTTCATATTGCCTTGAGGTTTAGTCCTTATTTATAAATTCTCTTGTACTGTTACTAACTTTAAAATAATGATGGAATCTCATAGCTACTCCTCCTATAATTTCTATCCCTCAATATACTGCAAGTGCACAGGTTGTGAGTGTAGTATATGAGGTGTCGATCCCTCGAGGAGTTGGTGAACTAATTGAATTCTAAGTTGTCTAAGGCTAAAAGGATAATTAAAACGAAAATAAAACGAAACTTAAATAAGCAAATATGGATTGATTGAAAATGAAATTGTAAAATTAACATAAAGAAATCAAATTAAGCTCCACGAATGGACAATCAAAAATCACATAAGGAAGATTAGTCGATTATGAGAAGGGGGATTTATCCTATCATCAAATTCTAACATGATTACTTTTGAGTTAATCCGGTATTGGTCCTAGACCTTCGAAGGGTGGATTACTCTCTCAGGAGTTATAATCGTTAAACCCTAAATCATAAACCCTAATTGAATAGTGGAATTGGCAATCTCTCAATTAATAAAAAACCATCACATCCAATTGGATCTTAAACCCTCTAATAGACTGTCAAGTCCTCACATGAGATCTCTCTTCATATAAATTCCCGATTTGACTGTTTGTATGATTTGTTAGATTGTTTAACTCTCATTACCCAATCTAATAATTTTGCTATCAATTCACTCTCTCAATTTTTTATCGAAGCATGTAAATAAATTATATAATCACAATACACAATATATTAACATAAAAAGAAATCACATTACCATTGATTCAATAACAAATCCCTAAAGGAATTTAGAATGTCATCATCAAACACCAAACTGTCATTATCAAATCCATGTCAAGCATTCAAAAGAAAGAATAGAAAAGATGAAATGAAAATGTCACTTAAAAATGGTCAGGATGAACTGGGAAGACAGCAACAACAACAATCCTTCTTCTTCCCTCTTCCTCTCGCCGCTTCTCCTTCCTTTGATCTTTCTCAATGTAGTAAAATGGAGGCTCTCTTTCTAGGTTATTTCTTTTAGCTTTTGTAGTCTTTTCTAGTTAGGGTGAAAACTAGGTTTTACCTGGGCCTAAAAGTTTGGAATCACTAGCAAAAATTTAAGTTTTGGAGGTCAGTCTGCATTTGGGGTCACGATCGTGGCCTGGAAGAGTCACTGCTATGATCGTGGCCCTGGCTCCTCCGCTGGACTTCCTCTAAATCTTCTCTGTCCTTGATATTTGATCTAAAATATTAACAAACACATCAAAGCACTTTAAGCACATAAAATTAAGCTCAATAGTATGCTCTAACCCATATAACACTCAAAATCAAGATTGTGAATACAGTTTCTTACCGGCCGGTACGTACTGTACTCGACCGAAACCAGTACAAAATATAGGATTGGTCGTACCAGGTTTAAATATTGGTTGGTACCGGTCTGTTTTGGATGGTATCGATCGGTATTCAAAATACCGGCCAAATAATAGCCAGTATAAGAAATTTAAAAAATAGGGGGATTTTTTTGCAAAAGTTTCAAAAAAAATTAAAATCTCCCTCCCTCCTCTCCTTCCCCTCTTTTTTTCAAAGTTTTTTAATTTGTTATTTTCTTTACTTCAATTTTTATAATTATTGCAAATTTTTAATTTTTGTTTTTAAAATAATAATAAATCTTTTTAATTACTAATAATAATTATAAATTAAATAAAACTTAAAATAAATTATTAAAATAAATTATTTTTATTTAAATTTATTTTAATATTTTATATAATATTTATTAATAAAGTAATAATAAATATTTTATTTTTTAAAATAAAT
>JAOSBK010000205.1:19269468-19279556 GCA_027568895.1 Erythroxylum shatona | reverse complement strand
TCTGTAACTGCTTCTTGAATCTTGCTTCTTGATTCTTGCTTCTTGAATCTTGAAAGAAACGGTTATTCAGTTGAGTTTTGTAACTAACTCGAACTGATTCTTGATTCGCTTCCGTCTGTTTTTGGCTTCCGTCTGCTTTTTATACTTCGTCTACTTTTAAAACTTCGTCTGCTTTTTATTTCTTCGTCTGCTTTCAAAACTTCGTCTGCTTTTAAAAACTTCATCTGCTTTTTATTTCTCCGTCTGCTTTCTATACTTCGCATTCTCCGTCTGCTTTTTATACTTCGCATTCTCTGTTGGCTTTTCTACTTCGTCTATTTTTTTATTCCTTCGTCTGTTATTCATCAAAATCATATATGTGAAGTCATTTTGACTTAACACATCTAGCTTTAATGCCCAGTCTTTCCTAGAACTATTCACTATCTTTTCTAAAATTCGTTTGAGTTCCCAATTTATGACTTCCAATTTTCTATTTCTTTGTTGATGATAAGGAATGCCAACTCGATGGTGGACTCTATATCTTTTTAGGAGAGTATCAAAAGATCTTTTATAAAAATGAGTTCCCTTATTGCTTATTATTGTTCGTGGCACTCCAAATAAGTTAAATATCCACTTAATGAATTTCTGTATAACTTTCCCATCATTAGTTAAAGATGCCACAGCTTTGGCCCAGCGAGATACATAGTCCACTTCCACTAAAATGTATATGTTTCACATAGAGGATGGAAAAGGACTCCTGAAGTTGATAGACATCGAAGACTTCATCTTTCAACATGTTGGATAAAGGCATCTCATCTCTTTTGGAGATGTTACACACTCTTTAACAGTGATCACATTGTGCCATAAAAGCTTGAGTGTCCTTAAACAAATGTGGCCAATAGAATCCACACACAAATACTCGAGTTGTTGTCCTGTTTGTCATAATGTCCATCTTACAGTTCTTTGTGACATTGTGTTAAAATATCCAAAATCTTGTCCTCTGGCACACATTGCAGCCCATCAGCACAAGTTTATATAGAATTGCCTTACCCCATAAATATTGGGTGCACTTATGTAAGAATTGTTTCCTTTGTTGATATGACAGGTTAGATGAGATCTTAACACTAACGACAATTTTGTGATTTCTACTAACCATGGTGTCGCTATACTATTGAGAAGCATCTGGGTTTCAACAGGGAATTTTTATTAATATCATCACTTATCTCACATTCCCCTCCTTCCAAATATGATTAATGGTCTACGACTGCATTCTCTTACTCCTTTGTTATCTCTTATTTCTATATCAAACTCCTGTAAGAGTAACACCCATCAAATAAGTCTCGATTTTGCATCCTTTTTGGGAAACAAATATTTAAGCGTAACATGATTCGTAAATACGGTCACTTTAGAGCTTAAAAGGTATGAACAAAACTTATCACATCTATACACCACAACAAGTAATTATTTTTCTGTGGTGGTGTAGTTTAGTTAAGGTCATACAAGTATTTTGCTTGCGTAGTAAATTGTGTGCAACTTTTTATCCTCTCTTTGACCCATCACACAACATCTAGCTTGGTCACTTGTCTCGCACATGACGTCAAATGAGAGTGTCCAATTAGGTGGTGCTAAAATTGGTGCAGATGTTAGTACTGTTATTATCAAAAAGGAAAGGCACATCCTTGACTGAAAAATTTATCAAGGGTCATGCAATCTACAAAAAATACTTAATAAAGCAACGATAGAACCAACATGACCTAGGAATGCCTACACGCCCTTCACATTGATTAGAGGCAGAATTTTTTCTATAACCTCTGTCTTCATTTTGTCCACTTCAAAGCCTTGATGTGAAATTTTATGCCTGAACACTATCCCCTCTTGCACCATTGAGTGGAACTTCTTCCAATTTATCATTAAATATGATTCTTCACGTCTTTGGAGTACCTTGTTCATATGGGTTATACAATTCTCAAAAGAGTCTCCAAAGATAGAGAAATCATCCCTGAAGATTTCCATAATATCTTTAATCATGTCCGCAAAGATAGACATCATAAACTTTGAAAATGTAGCTGGGGGATTGTGATCAGGTTGTTGTGATGTGTGTAAGTTTTAAAAATTAACCTAAAAAATTTGCAAGTTCACAGTTCATTCACGTAGTACTTAAGGTGTCAATCCCACGAGGAGGGATAATTTAATCTTAAAATCTAAGGCCAAATCAATTCACAAAAATTAAAAATGTAACGGAACTAAAATGAGAATTCAATTCAATCAAGCAAATCAATTCAAAAATAAATCATGAAAATATTAATAATTTTAGCAGTTGAACTAGACACTTAAGAATCAACCTAAAGGAGTTACCAATTGAGAGAAAGTGAATTCTACCTATCTTTAATGCTAAGCCAATCGATTATCAATTATTGGATTATTGGTTATAGACAATCCTACAGTTGATCACTCTCTCTCAAGCTATAACCATTAACCCTATATTATAAACCCTAATCAAATTATAGAAGTCATAATTTCTCAATTAACAACCTATCCAAAACCTAATTAGATCTGAAGTTGTTCAATAAACTATTAGAAACCTATGCAAGATCTCTCTTCGCACAATTTTACCGATTTGATTTAATTATTGTTTTATTAAATCATCTAACTCTCGTTAGCCTAATTTAATTATTTTTCATTTGATTCATCTGCTCAATTTATTATCTAATTATTCAAATCTACAATTAAATCACAATAAATTCAAATAACACAAACAATCATATTTCATTAAATCAAAGATAAAACCCCAAAAGTGAGTTTAGAACATCATCAACATTCAAAAATCCTATCATCAACTATTATTCCAATTCTATACAATAATAAAACTAAAAATAGCAAGATATATGAATTGAATGGATGATGGGAGGTAGCGACATCTAGAATCTCCTAATCTGGCAAATACGTTGAGTCGACTTCTTCTCCTCTTCTCTCTTCCTTCTTCTCTTTCTCTATCTCTATCTCTCAATAATTCTTTCTAGGGTTTCTCTAAAAGTGGCTGATGCAAAAGCTCCTTCTACCTCCTTGTCTTATTCTTTAAATACCTTTTGTGTTTTGAGCAGCCCCAGGATTTTTATGAGGTCTAAAAGGTCTAAAAAATCCCTTAAAACTTGATGTTTTTTAGTGTCTATGGCTCTGCTGGATGCAGGCCATGACCATGGCTGTACAATCGACGATCGTGGGCACTTTTAAGCCCTCTATCATGATTGTGGGCTATGTCCTAGGCTTCTATCAAGGTCATGGCATATGGGCCATGATTGTGGGTTAACTCTAATACTTTTGTCACATTCTTGGCCCATTATGCCACAATCGGGGCTTTTGTTTCGCCCAAGTGTCTTCAATATTAACCTTGAAACACTAATAAACAAATCAAGGTACCTCAAAAAACATAACAATTAAGGTCAAAAATTTGTACTAACCCATAAAACACTTAAAACATCAATAAGTAACAAACTAATACAATTCTAACTTAAACACATACTAAATGATTGAATTAACAATTAAATACATATCAAACTAAGCCCTAAAACACAATGCAATTCACACTTATTAACATCCCCACACTTCAATGTTTGCTTGTCCTTAAGCAAACAAAAACAAAAAACACACAAAATCACACAACACACAATGTTGTAATGAGACAATGGCATCAACTTTATGAAATAAATTTAAATTAATATACAATCATTCAAGTCATTTCAAATCATTAACATGCAAAATCTGCGTCTAGCAGCTTTAAATTAAATGCACATATTAATCCAAACCCAAATGTTAAATTATTTACCCTTTTCAATTTCACACATACACATTAATATTTCTTTGGTCATTCAAACTTTGTAACTACTCCTAAGTGCGTTTTTATGAAAAGTCAAGTTATTACAAGTTTGGTAATTTTTATTAGAAAATATTTTCAATTAATTTTTACGGACATTGATTTAGTCTTTTAACGCGAAGGCAAACATTAATGATGAATGTAGATTTGGTTACTTAACTAAGTCATATTTTTATTAAACTACTTGGTTAGAACAAAATTATAGCCTTTTGATGCGAAGGCACATATTTATGATGCATGTCGATCTGATTACTTAGGTACATCATGTTCTCAACTGGCTACTACCTTTATTCATAACCTGAAGGATAGCGGAATAGTTATTTATTTAAAATGAATTAACCCAAAAAAAAACTATTTTATTGCCTACCTTTTTGCTTTAGCTACTCTTTTCCATTAAAAATACTAACAAAGCTACTTAATTCAAAAGACCTCAAATTATGAATGAATGTGACAACTTAGAGGGCGACAAATTAACACCAAATCTTAATTAAGTTGCATATTTAGCCAAAGAGCTCGATTCACTAATTTTGCAAGCTAGTGATTGTTCACAATCTAATAGACTATGTTCAAAAGTAAACCAATTCCAATCTATCTAAGGCAATGACACATTCACACTATTCACAAAATACAACCTAACAAACTATCATATAATATGCAAAAGTCTCATTCAAAGTAAAACACATAACCCTCCCTACACTTGAACAACACATTATCCTTAATATGAGAAGGGAATAAACAAACGCACATGCAAAGGAGAGAAATAAAATAAATTAAAATAAAAATAAAATAAAATGAAGACTAAATTTAAACGAAAAGGGTTAGAAACAAAGCATCATGGTGATGGAGGCGGGGATGGTGTTGGAGGTGGCAGTTGGACGTCTTGAGTCTCAAAGTAACGATGGATATGACATATATCCCAGCTCTGACATCATTGTGCTCGGGTCATCTCCCTCATTCTTCTAGAGTTCTCTGCAAGTGTATCTGTAATTACCTTAGTGTTTGTGGAGATTATATCAAACACTTTCTTCGAACCTAGTTCCTCTATTTCTTCTTTCTCCTTAGACTCTTCAATAGTTAACTCCTTTTCTGCTTGCNNNNGGGGGGGCTGTGCTCAAACTTGCTTAACTAGCCATGATTTTCAACAAATTTTTTGGCTGATATCTTGAAGTTCCATGTTATAGGACTTAAAGATTTCAGCACGCCATAAATGATGATCATTTAGAAAATACAGGAGGTGGATGGTTAAAACACTGTAGTCCATACTATAATATTCAACAATGGTAGAAATCAAGTACCTTATACCTAAATTATTGCTCCTCTTATATAGAATTGCAACAATAGTGTTCAGTACATATGTAGAGGAACAAACTGGGATGATGTGATCCATGCATCATAACAGGAAAAGTTCCTTTGTGGAGCACTTGTTGGTTTCTGATTTATCAAAAACCAATTGACATAAGAATTTATGGAACAACAAGTTCTCATGGGTTCTTGTGATGTTGTTGTGGGCATTTTTAGCTTCGAAACGCTCTAACCCATTGACCTTATTCTAATAGCAAGAAGCATAAAAGTCATCGTGTTGATTGATAATGGAAGACTCAGAAAACCCACAAATATCCCACATGATTTGATGTTCAACTCATAGTTTTGTCCTTATGACCTAAACCATATTTCTTTAGGGTTACTAGGTTCGTAATATAGGGAAGTGAAGAATTCTAGAGTGAGGTCGTAGTAGACAGGATATTGGAAGTATATGAACTTAGCACACTGCATTCTGTCTACTAAGTTCTCGCACACTAAATTCTTTCTATTAAGTTCTCTACCTTATCCTGCAGTTCTAGTCTATCAAGTGTATCAAAATTAAAATATTTCGACACTACAGTTTGTTTAGCATTAAGGGATTGTAAATGCATACCTTCCTCCTCTGTATAGATCAGGAAGGGCCCCGAAGTCTGTTGCTCTATTCCTTCTCCCTCGTCTCACAACATAGGTTCATCCCAACAATTAATCACACTTTGTTGACTACTTAATACTCGACATGCTGGCTTGCAACTAGGTAGATGTTAAAAGAGACTAAAAGTTAGGAATTAAGGTAGAGAGGAGTGATAGTATGGTTCTAAACTTACAGAGATAAAGTTAAAATGGAAGTGAGTGAAAAAGTGAAGTAAGAAATGAGTATACAAGTGAATGAAGCGTAAAATGTAAAAATTAAAACAAATTTCCATCAATTTTTAATTTTTCTCTTCTTTTGTGCTTCTCTACTTTTCTAAAATATGTTCTTAAATTTTTATGGCTCTTTCACCTCTCTTTTGCTTACTTGCTTGATCATCAAATTCATGTCGAAGTCCTATTCCTTCCTAATTTTATTTGGAAACAAAATAACCTAACTATAGAACTCAACCATCAAAAAAATCAAGGGAAATAACATCAAATTAATAGTCCATAGGTTGCCTCCCATGCAGTGCTTCTTTTGACATTGGTAGCTCAATGCTCTTCATGTGCTTAAGGTGGTTAGAATGAATTGTGAAATGGTAATGCAGTCATTAATCTTACAATTTGCACATGAGCTGCCATGCCTTCGATTCTACTCCCCATCTGATTGTCCTTCCTTCACCTTCTTCTTACGATTGTTTCTTTCTAAATGCATTCCCAAGATCCTTAATATCTTCCCATTAGCTTGGTTGAGAGAATGATACCAAACATTTGCTCTATCTCTAAGGGTAAAAGGAAAGAGTCTAATTTTGATTGCATCTTCTGACATCTGATGGTACCAAAAGGTATACCTTTTTCAAGGAAGTTCACTATATGTATGTTAGGATCTTCATTCGTTAATCCATAGAACTGTATGTTCTGTTGAAGTATGTTTAAGAGGGCTGGTTTGATTTAAAAAAGATGCTCTGTGTATGTATAGCCTAGCTACTCCTAGGTTAGTCGCATTGAACCTGATCTCATGAAGTTTATAAGGGTCCGTTGTTGGCATCCTTAGTTCAATCCCTAGTCTAAATCTTGTTGAAATTCCTCGGTCATTGTTACTTTTGCTATTTCTTCTACTTCTTTAGGTCGAGCTTTCCTAATGGATCATTTTAGTTTAGTGATGTCTAAATCTAAGGTTTCAGATGCATGACTCGAACTTCTTGTGACTCTTGTGTTTATGCAAGAGCACAATTTTAGAAATAGAAAGAAAGAACAAAATAAAAAACAAAAACTAACTAAACACCTTAAATTAAAGAATCAAACTAAATGTCTCCCTAACAACAGTGCCAAAAACTTAATCGAATTGTTGCGATGTGTGTAAGTTTTAAAATTAACCTCGATAATCAACAAGCACACGGTTTTTTCGCATAGTACCTAAGGTGTTGATCCTATGAGGAGGAATAATCCAATCCTAAAATCTAAGGCCAGAACAATTCGCAAAAGTTCAAAATTTGACGGAACTAAAATGAGAATTCAATTCAATCAAGCAAATCAATTCCAAAGTCAATCACGAAAATATTAATAATTTTAACAGTTGCAACACACACTCAAGAATCAGCCTAAAGGAATTACCAATTGAGATAAAGGGAATTTTAACTATCTTTAACGCTAACCTAATCGATTATGAATTATTGGATTATTAGTTCTAGATGACCCTAAGGTTGATTACTCTCTCTCCAGTTATAACCATTAACCTAAAATTATAAACCCTAATCAGATTATGGAAGTTGCAATTTCTCAATTAACAACCCACCAAAATCCTAATTTGATATGAAGTCATCCAATAAAGTATTGGAAACTTATGCAAGATCTCTTTTCGCACAATTTTACCGATTTGATTTAATTCTTATTATATTTAATCATCTAACTCTCATTAGCCTAATTTAATTATTTTTCATTCGATTCACCCTCTTAGTTTATTATCAAATTATGCACGTCTAAAATTAAATCACAATAAATCCAAATAACACAAACAATCATATTTCATTAAATCGATGATAAAACCTCGAAGGTGAGTTTAGAATATCCTCAACATTCAGAAATCCTATCATCAACTGTTATTCCAATGCTATGCAATAATAAAACTAAAAATAAAAAGAAATACAAATTGAATGGACTATTAAAGGTAGCAACGTCAGGAAACTCCTGATCTGAGAAGTACGTCGAGTTGACTTCTTCTCCTTTTCCTTCTTCTCTCTTCCTTATTCTCTTTCTCTTTCTCTCAATAATTCTCTTTAGGGTTTCTCTAAAAGTGGCTGATGCAAAAGCTCCTTTTGCCTCTTTGTCTTATTCTTCAACTACCTTTTGTGTTCTGGGAAGCCCTAGGTTTTTTCTGACTTCCAAAAGGTCCGAAAAATCCCTCAAAACTTAAGTATCTACCCATCTGCAGAAACACAAGTCATGATCGTAGGCCATATCTGAGCCTTCGATCACGATAGTGGCAAGCAAGTCATGATCGTGGGGCATATTCTAGGCTTTTTTCACAATCATGGCTCTAGTGCTTTTGTATGATATCCCATCTCTTAAATTGTTGAAGGATCTAAAGTGTTAGACTATTGAGTATGTATTTCCAATGTATTGTACTTTGGATTACTAATGGCAAGAATTGATGAACTATAATTGGTAACTTGGAATTTATTGTTACAATTGAGAAATTGATGAATTAAAATGTACATTTAGTCTAGGTAAAATGTCAAGTGGCAAGACAAGTGGATACATAGAAAATTAGGATGACAAAGCTTATTAAAATGAGTGACATTTGGCACACATAATTGAGTGGCTTTTAGTGTAGAGATTAATTAACAAATGGCATTGATCATTGAGTAATAAATGGACTAGTAACTAGGTGACATTTGGCAGCTTATTGAGTGGATAAATGCTTACATGCTTAGGGACATATGTCATGGAAATAAGGTGACACCTAGCACCTAATATGTCAAGTTTCTGTAAGAGTAGTTTAGCTTTGTTCATTTTTCTCTTTTCCATTACTCTCACCACCAAAACCTTTATAGCTTTTGCATCTTCCTTCCACTTTGTTCATAGTCACTCAAGATTCACACTAAAATCTGCTCAAAGATAGCTGTCATCATTTTGCCTTGCTGAAAACCAACCTATTGATACCTTGAATTGGTGATGATTTTATAGGCATCGAGAGCTAGGTTAACTTGATGAATTAAGCTATAATTTGAGCTAGACAAGTAAGTAAAAGATTGTTCTTGATGTCATGTTATAATAGAGAGTTTATGATGATTGAATTGAGATGGATTGTATATGATATTGATGATGAAGTGTGCTAGAAATTGATACATAAACTTGGATACTTTTTTGTCATGTTCTTGATGTATGAAAATTATGGGTTATATAGGTTATTTTATGGATGAATTAGATTGAATTTTGAAGTAAAATAAAGGTGAATTTATGCTAAATAAAAAGTGCTAACGAAGTGTTTTTGAAATGGGAAGGAACTAGGACTACACGAATGATAGTGAATGAAAGTTGTTGTTTTGATTTTTGATACATCACAGACAACAGTTTATAAGCTATTAATTTAATGATTTTAAGTTATAATTAGAGATGAATTCGATAAGGAAATTGAAGTATAATTAAGGTATAAATGAGGTGTAATTAATGGACTATGATGAAGATGTATGAATTTGGCATGAAGATGTTAATAGCTGGGAAAATTTTGAAGGAAAATGAAGGAGTACCTTTGGTTTACCTATCCCACGATCGTGGGAGCTACATAAGCTCCATCTCATGATCATGGAAGCTACATAAGCTCCTTCCCACAATTGTGGGCAATGCTTTGAAGTGAAAAAATGTGTTTTGTGTGATGGTTAAACCATATAAGGGTAAGTTGCTTTACTTTGGAGCATTAGGACATGATTGGGCTTAAAATGGACCTAGAAAGTTGCTTGATTAAGTGATTAAGTGTTTGATAAGTTTAAGTTCTTAATTGAGGTTATAAATTAAGGAATGGATTGTTTGATATCAATGTATATGAATTTGGAAAGTTTGAGTTGTTAATAGGATAAAGATGTTCTTATGAATGTAAATGTAATCCAAAGGATATAAATAATGAAACAGATAAGGATGAATTAGAATTAGGAAATTATGTGAATATGTATTGTTAGGAAAGGATTGATGAACGTATGATTGATGAATTGAGTGTAACCAAACTTACTTACTTTTATATTACATTTATCATGTGAATGATTGCAAAGAATGACTAAATTGAGTTGATATAATGATATGGAATGTTTGT
>JAOSBK010000205.1:19238779-19269368 GCA_027568895.1 Erythroxylum shatona | reverse complement strand
AATATAGAGGCTATAAGATGCATGTGCATGCCGAGATATATTTAAACATTCCTAACCCGTCCCAAATGACCAAATTATCCTTCCCATCGGTGATGGGATGTTACACTCTACATGCTCGTGGTAGGTAATATATCCTCCAATGTGTACAAGAAGATTCTCTCCCCCCGATACTCTACGTCTGTTAGTAGAATTATGCTCTGAAATGGACATTGCCTCAGATGATGTCTAATACTACTACCAATGACTCTATATTTCTTTATAAATATAAGGAGGTCTTATACTAGTCGTGTGTATTGCACCAATAAAGTCTCTGTAATGTGTACGAGCTTGTCTCTCTTATACTTTATAAAGAATTGCGTCAAATTTAGAATCCCAAAAATTTCTTTATGAGAAAAGGAAAAACATATGATAAGTACTTATAACCTACAATATTTATCTAATTAGTGTATAAAAATTAATTATATACCTTAAACTCCTAATAATAAAAATCCTTTATTGCCTGAGAGATATTCTTTCATATATAAGTCTCAAGATCAATCTTCTCCTTGAACTTGGATGTTATGTTTCTTGGACACGGACAATTGTGATGTAAGTTCTTCCATCAACTCCATCAGCTCTAGGCTAGAGGCCGCCTCCTTCATCCGCCACGTATACTCCTAATATCTCTGTCGGTATAGGGGTGGTAGATGGTGTAAAGATTTTGGATGGTGTAGCAGTAAATACAGAAGGTAATGCCTCATCTGCATGTGTAGTAGCTGGAGGTACAACATCTGATTCTGTTAGCAGTTATAGAATGATATGTTTCACCTGTAAATTAACTGACAGTGGTCTGAACTTTAATCGCATTATATCATGTTTTCTCTTTGATGGCATATTTTAACCTGAAATTCATATTTTATTGAATATTCCAGAAATATAACAATTGTAATTTAATATATAAAAATATATCGTTGATTCAATAATTGATTTACTGAATATAATATTCTATTACAAACACACATTAATCGCTATCAGCGCTTAATTGCAAATCAAAATCATCATTTTCTTCTTTTCCTAAAGAGTTAGAATCAAACTCAGGTTCCTCTTCAGATCTCTTGTGCTCCTCATCCTCTCCAAATGAAATTTCAACATATTCATTATTTGGATTGTTCAAAGGTCCATTCTTGTTAAATGTAATAGATGCATTTATTTCATAAACATCTCTCTGAAATGATTCACTTTCAATTCTCTATTCTCCTTTTCCACGTGATTAAAAAATACCTCTAAGTTTAACTTTGCAAATGACCATCCAATCTAAATTATCTCATCGTAAACTAGGAAAAGGGGCATAATACACCTAGATCGTTTGCATCACCAACACGAAAGGTTTAAATTGTCTAAATTTTTTCATTGGTTAATTTCAACTAGATTGTATTGGCTATGCACTTTTGTTCCAACATTAGGAGTTGGATTAAACTAGTCACACTTAAATATCACACTCTGCTTTATTGGCAATGTAGCGTACTCAATTTCAAGTATCTCAATAATTTTACTATAGTAATCCATCAATTCTCCTTGTATGCAAACCTTACTATTTACTGTTGCCATGCGATAACCATGATATTCTGTATGATATTTGTATCCATTAACAAAACACACCAGATATGATTTAACAGTTTGCAAAAGGTCTTTTGTAAGATTATATATGAATGTGTTCTTTATTGGATTTTCTAAGGCGTACACAAAAGAAATTATCATATTAAATAGTATAATGTCATTTGAACATTTTAATCTTATAATTCAATCATTTCAATAATTGTAAGTGAAAACTTATATGTTTCTCGAACCATCGAGGAAAGTGTCTTCCAACTTCTTTATTAATATCATCCTGTGTTTTCTCGGGCATTAGCTTGCGTAACCATTTCTCATATAATCTGAAAAGATTATTACGTATTTCAATTGTGAATAACACTAAATTTCAAAACACAAATAATCAATTTCAAAATTAACTTCAACTTATTACATGAAAGGTTGAACCTCTTGATAGTTCAATAAAATGTAACCATAGGCAGCCTCTATTTTTTCCTCTGTTAACATTCTTCTTATTGATTGTCTATATGTTTGTCCAAGATATGTGAAAATGGATAGGTTACCATTATCATCACCCATTCCTTACCCATCATCATTACCAGGAACTTTTTTTTCTCTTGTGTACATATATGGTTCAAAATAATGTGAACAAAATGTAGTTGCTTCCTCCACTAAATAAGTATTACATATCGAACCTTCAACTCTAGCCTTATTTTTTATATTTTTCTTTAAGTGATGCAAATACCTACCTTAGCAAATAGGATTATTACAATTATGTTATTAAAACATGTTATTACTTTAATTTGAGTATTTATTATAATTACCTCTCAAACAGATACATACATCGATATTGAACTAGACCAGCAAGTTTAGCCTCATGTGCTAAATATACAGGTAGATGCTTCATACAATTAAAGAAGCTTGGAGGGAAAATTCCTTCTAATTTGCACAAAATTACTGGAATTTCCTTTTCTAGTTTTTCCATTTCAACAAACTTTATTTCAAATGATATTAAGCTTTTGAAGAACAAACCTAATTCTATTATGACTTCTCAAAGCTTATTTGGTAGCAACTCCCGAAATGCAATTAGAATGAGCCTTTGCATAAATACATGACATTCATGACTTTTCATCCAAATAATGTGTACTTCCCCATGTCCACACACCTTGCCAAGTTTGAAACATAACCATTGGGAAACTTTAGACTTTTCAACCATTCACACAATATTTCCTTTTGTTTTTTTTCCAAAATGTAACATGTTTTCAAATATTTACCAATGCAAAGATCTTTATGTAACTCATTCCTTCTACAAAAAAGTTGCAAATCAACTCGTGATTTTGCATTGACTTTTATCTTCCCTTCAATGTTCATTATGGTGTTGAACAAATTGTCAAAAAAAATCAAAATGCATCACATCTAGATTATGACGTATCAAATTAGTTTTCCAATATAGCAAATCCTAAAAGCTGCTTCATTTTCTCCAACCAAAGTTTTTACTAATGCTTGTATTAACTTTATTAGCTTCAAATTATGTAACTTTCAGCAAATAGAATTCCTCAATCTCCTGCAAAATCTCTTCATAAGTTTTGTGAGGTGGAGGAGGTGTTTTTACCATCCTATTCTTAATGAACTTTTTGTTTATTGCGTCTATATGGATGACCTGGAGGAACAAATTTCATGTGATTGTGAAAATAATATGTTTTGCCCCCGTTTAGAAGATAAAACACATCAGAATCATTGCCACAATAAGGACAAGCCAATTTTCTTACTGTTCTCCATTCAGACAATATGGCATATGCAGGAAAATCACTAATGGTCCATATCAAAGTCACTTTCAACACAAAATTTTGTTTTAGAGACACGGCATATGTCTGAACACCATATTCCCAGGCACAATCACTGTCAAAAACATATATGTCTCTTTAATGCACATCCATGGAGGCAAATTATAAGGAGTAATTATGATTGGCTATGATGAATATTGTTGGTCGGATTGACCAAAAGATTAGAATCCATCCGTCGACAATCCCAACCTAACATTTTGACTTTCAACCTTTGCATTAATGGATGACTTATTTTTCCATCTTCCTGTTTATGTTCATTATGCTATCTCATATGAGATGTAGTAACATCAGAAGCATATAGTCTTTGAAGTATCAGAGTTAGTGGAAAATAATACATCCACTTCCAGGGTATTAATTTCTGTTTCATAGAACGCTTTCTAGGCATGAACTTAGATTGACGACAAAATTTTCACTTTGTAATTTCACATCATCTCCCTAATACAACATACATCTCAATTTGCAACAATTAATCTTTCTAACAGGAACACCAAGACCCCTAATAAATTTCTTCATATTGTCAAAACTATCAACCATTGTATGATCAGGACATAATGATTCATTATACCATTCAAGAATTTTATCAAAACTGTGATAAAAAAATATGCCCTTCAGACTTTATGTTTGATATTCAAGCAATTGAAGACAATTGAGTCATTGTCTCACAATTTGGCCATAATTCTTGGTCAGCTAAGTGTAGTAACTCAAAAAACTATTTTGCATGTGGTTTGGTTCTTCTTTAAGATTTTTTATATTTTCCTGAAAGGAATAACCACCTGCATCATAAACCATTTGCATGTAAGGATTTTTATTTACATCCACCTTATTTGTTCTGAATCCAATCCCCCTTCAAACTCATTTAAGTTCACAGATGATTGAACTTGATTACCCCTTGAGGTGCTACAAATCAATGGTTCCCCATATCGTGTCCACTCAAAATAATTAGGGACAAAGCCTTTTCTCAGTAACTTCATCAATAGGAAGGAAACGAAAGTGTTTCAACTTTTTACATGGACATCTGATCTTTGGGCCATCCATATATGAAGGTTGAGAACATGCATAATTAATTAAAGCTTCAACTCCCTTAACAAACTCAGGATTAGTGAAACCATTAGGTGTTAATCGTCTATACATCCAGGATCTATCAACATTACTAATTTCTGCAAAACTATTAATTTTAAACAATGATTCCATAGTTCGTATCCTTCATGTTTGCCAAAGTTTACACAATATCTAAACTTTACATAACATCACCCTAAGTATTAACCAATTAAATTAATCACCAAAGTTTGCACTTGTGAATCAAGAAAACAAGTTCTTATTGTGACTCCTAGGCTTGTGTTATTTTTTACTGATAAGGCTTACGGGAGCTGCATCACAGGTTATGGGTTAAGGTTTATAGGTTAAGATCAAAATTATTTATTAACTGAAGATCTTTTCTTGTAATCATATATGTTAGAAGAGGATTCAAAAACACACTTAAAGACATGAAAGGGAATATTCTTTGTAACATCTTGTTACCCATGCTAAGGCAAGAATAGTGAATTATGAGAAATTAATGAGAAACTAGAAAATACATATCATGATTTGCACATTTTTGCACATACATGAGAATTTTGATTAGTGCACATGAATATGATTGTACATGTATTCATTGACATTTTTTGGGTTTAATTGAGTTATTAATGCGATGAAGATGTGAATTGTAAATTGTGAATTATTTCTAGTGAAAATTATTTAGAGCATACTATGATTATTTCGAAATTTTTGGTAAATTTTAGGGAATTTTCAAATTTTTGGGGTATTTTGGACTAGGAAATATAGCCATTCAAATTGTGACAATTGGCTCATGTGAATAGTGACACGTGAAAGACATGCAAACCATACACATATTCTGATGATTTGAGTAAGCAAAGTTTAATGTAGCTATTGTTCTTCACTGTGATGACACACTTAGCATCGCATAGCAAACTGTTATGCCTTCTGTACACTTGATTTCCTCTTATTGCTGGAACTAATTGCTGGATCAAGTAAGTGGTTTTCATGATGATTCACTGTTGTTGATTCTGCATATGAATTTATTATGAGTTGTTAGAGAAGTGCAGTTTCGATGGTTAATGCATGAGATGATAGATGAATGATTTGTGAAATAGGAATATGAAATAGGTTACTGTTTTGAATATACAAAAGTGCTGGAAAGTTGATGTAAAAATACATACTCTGTTTTGATTTAGAGAAATCCGAATATGGTGATTTCACTATTCCTGCATGAAATTGCGATTTAGAGATGGATTTACATGAATTTAAATGAGTTAAATAATATGAAATGAAGTTTTGGTGAGGTCACGAAATAGAGTTGCTTAAATGATAAATATATGATGAAATGAATGAGTAGAAAAATGGGAAAATGCATTAAATGAATGTGGATAGAGAATAAAATGTAGAAACTGAAATTTTGAGAATCGAATTTTTAATGGCTAAGTGTGAATCTTGGATTTTTGAATTATTGTATGTTGATGAGCTACAATGAAGTTAGAAGAATTGATTTATGTGTTTTAAGTGTTAAATGAAGAAGATTAAAGTTTGAATAAAATTCTAAAAAATTACAGTAAAGAGAGGAAGTGAATAAAAAGTTTCGAATTTTTGGTGCTTGAGTGGTAAGTTTGAATCTGATTTGTTTAAAGATTGAATTGGGTATAGAAATGCATAACAGATGTTTTAGAAGTGGAAACAAACAAAAAAAATGGAAGGAGAAGATGAAGAAGATATTCGGTGAAGGTAGCACGATCGCGACATCGCTGAAGAAAATTGAAAGTCGCGATCGTGCTAGTAAAAATAACGCACGATCGTGACTTCCAACTTTTTTCCAAACAGTTTGTTTTTGAACATCCTTCGGTATTTTTGTTATAATTTCTTCAACTGATGTCGAAATGACTTCATGCTTGAACTAAGAGACTCCTAAGACATTGACCTTCATCTCCACCAAGAATGCTAGCCATATGAAATTTACTGGTTGATGAATTGAAGATGAAAATATTGAGGATTACTGGAATATGATAACTAGTATTATTTCACTGAACATATTTCGATATTTTGAGTATATTTTCATCAACAGGTATCTAAATGGAATGATTCTTGATTTAAGTTTAACTAGAGATATATGGATACAAATTTTTTGAAGAGATCAAATTTTAATTCTATCATTTAGAATTGCAAAATTTGATTTGAAGTTGAATATAAAGCATATTTATGTTTTAAAAACAGTCCAAAGTAAATTAAGTATAACTTTGGAAATACTGAATCAAATTGAAAGATCTTTGTATCAACAGTAAGTTAAGAAATTGCAGAACAATTGTCTAGAAGAAAGTATTGCCTAATTGTGTCATTTACATTATCAGAATGATGATGTAAGTTGACCCGAAAATATGTTGTTAGAAAAATTTGAAAGGGGTCTTTTGATATGCACGGGTGTGAGTTAAGATCTCATACCCATGATATTTAGACATGCACGAGCGTGAGTTAAGCCTTCACACTCGTGACTGAATTAATTTGGACTACACGACTGTGAATTTTCTGGGTTATTATGCACAAATGTGCGAGATGTGCACACCTGTGACTTGGTTCTTGAAATGTAAATTATTTATGAGGGCTTTGATATCTGAATGATTTGGTGATAAGAATTTGATAAGATACCCGGATTTGTCGTTAAACATGCTTTGTGCATTTTTGATATACATAGATGTGCATAAAGGCATGCTTGTACATTTGTGCAAAAATATGATACTTGTAAATGTGTTTTGTATGATATAGAGGAGCACATTGGACATCAGTCAGACATTGCCGGATCATCCAGGCAATAACATATTGGAGCATATTGTATGTCAACCTAGATGATTTTCCTAGGATTGATTGTATTTGTTTAATAACCAAATATTAAATGTTTGTGATTTGTTTATGAATTCCAGACTGAAAGTCTGAGGAGTTAATATTTGGGAATGTATTGAACGTGTTCTATGTGTATTTGAATTTTGAATGATATTTGAATTCTAAACGAAAGTTGAATGCTGGACTTAGGTCCGATGACTATGAGATTCGAACTGTGCATTATATGTGACTATTGTATATGGCATATTTTGTATTTGATGCATTTTATAAAATGCATGCTTAGATAAAGGCATTATGACAGGATTAGCCAGTATGAAAGCGCTTGCACGTAGAGCTTTGCTCCGTGATTTCTAATTCTGCACGTAAAGCTATGCTCCGTGATTTTGTTCTAACTAAACCCTATAGGCTAGTGTTTATATAGTATGTAATAGGCACTCTGTCACAATAATAAAAATGAATGTGAGTCTCATACATATATTATTCATATATGATTGAAATTCATTGAATGATTTGCAAAGCTGAAATGAATGATAAATTGATATGAACTACTTGACTATATGAATTGTATGATTACATGTTATGCCATGTCAATGTGAGTATTTGGAATATACATGTTCTAAATAAATATTTGTGAAATATGTTATTTGTGTATGTGACCTGGGAGAAACCATCAATAATGGTTTGCTCATTGAGTTCGCAAAACTCATCAAAAATTACAACGTGGCTTTTTAGGTACGAGATAGGAGACCTTGTATCTTAATCTAGATTAGATGAACATTTTGGACTAGTTATGGCTCAGAGGTCTATCAGCTGACATTAGAAGAGTTTTAATTTGTATTTTGTAGTTTTCGTCTAGAACTTGTATAAAATTTGTAACATACAGTGTAAGCTTTCGTGAATGAATGCAATGAAATGTTTTAAAATTTCATGACTTCTAATTAAGTTAGTTGATGTCATCTGTAAGTTGGATTTGCTTTTTCTCTAACGTGCCATTATCATAGGATATATACTTGAATGTCCTTAGATCTTCGGGTATGTACTTTATAATAGTGGGATGTTTCATTCTAGGTCATCTTGATTTGGTGCCAGAACATAAAATGAATTACTTAATTTTATAAAGTTGGAATTTTAATTCAATGGTTTAGATATTACTATTGAAATTTAAAATTAATATTAAAATTTTGATATTTAACCTAGATTAATTATGTACTAGTAACAAATATAATAAGTAAAGATAAAAATATGAATACTTTGATTAATAAATTATTGTAACATATAAAAATTATCTAATATGTTTAGAAGAAAATTATTATTATATTAAAAAGATGAGTGTAAAGATTTACACATAAAAAGTAAAAAGAACCTAATCATTTCACAGAGCATCAATAAAATAACCCATTGACAAAATTCAGATATTTGGAATTATAAGTCAAAACCATCCTATATTAATTCATTGATAAACTGAAGTTTATACCACAAACAACTTTCAATTGGTGCAGGCCATTAACATTAAAAATGCAGGAAGTTCAATTCAAAGGTTCAAACCACATACAAATACCCAAATTAAATCAAGTATATAAAAACTTAGTAAATAACAAAACTCACTTACCTTAACCGACACACAGAAGACGTCACTAAAGCACGTGAAAGAAGAAGATAATGGAGTTAGAGTGAGCTGACGGCCAAAGAAGATAACTAAAACAAAGCAAAGAAGACAATAAATTTCAAAGTAGTACACAAATTGATATAAATTCATGTTCAAAAGTCTTAGTTATAACATTTGATTGTCGTCATGTCATGCAAGAAAATCCAGTCATTTGTTCTCTTTTCAATGAAGTAAAAAGATGCAAAATGACTATGCTGCAAAATATTGAAATAGATACAAATTCAATGAATGTTAAAAATGAATACCTGTTGAAGCTTCTCTTCAATCTCCTTCAAAATAGAAATATTGCCAACAAATGAGTTCCTACAACCAAGCAATAATCAATAAGATCTTACCCAGTAAAATTACAAATCTATCTCATTCATAAAGAAATTGAAGAGTGTTATCAAGCAAGCATATGATTGGATCACTTTGATTATATTGGTCAAGTGGTATAAGAGCATATATATTTGTGAGAGTAAAATATGATATGCTACTAGTAAAGGACACATTCATCATAAACACAGTAAAAAGAAGAGATTTAGTTACTAAAGCTATGTTAAAGAAATTATGCAAAACTCATATCTACCTTACTTCTTAGTTTTTCAATCCATCCTTTTTTGCAATGCAATTGATGAGATTATTTCTAAATTCTTGCTATCAAATTAAAAACATATTAAATTCTCTTATTAGTTATTTTCCAAGAAGTGTTTAGAGAGGGGTATTAGTGATAACATATTGATTAATCAAGATTTGTTAAAGAATTATTATAAGAAGTTATCTACTAAAAGCTACTCTATTAAAGTTGATTTTCATAAAATATTTGACGCTATAAGCTTTAACTTTCTATTTTAAGTTATGACAACTTTTGGATTACTAAACAACTACAGTCATTGGATCAAAAAATGTGTCATTACTAATTCAACATCATGGTGAATGAAGAACCTTCCAATATTTTTTAAGGTACCAAAAGGTTGAGGTAAAAAGCCCCCCTCTTCCATTACCTCTTCACACTATGCATTGAAGCACTATCAGACAAATTGCCTCAAACCTAAACTCAAGTAAGAAATTTAAATGCCATATCAAATATATGAGACAATATATTTAATATTTCCTTTACAGATAATTTCCTTTCTTCTACAAATTTAGAGCTAGATTCCTTAAGATCTTGTTTAAATCTTTGAATCTTGTCTAAAACTTGTTGGGTTTATCAATTAACATATTTAAAACTCGTTTTATATTTCTATATGTAGCACTTACTGTTTATCAAAGTCTTCGTACATTTTATTTATACTTTAATTCATATATAGTTGAATAACCCAAAACAATTTAACCTAAAAAGGTCTATTGGTTATAGGACTTCGTAGGGTCTAGATTAAAACATGATTCAATAGAAATCTAGTTTAATGTGTTTTATAAACTTTTGTATCTTTTTAACTAGATGCTAAAATTTTCGACATAAGTGACTTATAGCTTTCAAGTTAATTTATTCAACTTTCTTTTTGTCGATAAAGGTTTAGATCAAAACTTCAAGTCTTCCTTCATAACTTGAACTTGAATGTATTATTAGCAATAGTAATCACCATAAATAATGAGTATATATAACCCATATCAACTATCACCTAGCAATATCATCTCCAAATATACTCTACAAATAATACCTCCATAACCACGAAAACTCACTTATTACACTAAGGTTTTAACCAAATCCCACAAACATGATTTTAGGTATGGATTTTCTAATTTCCATTTTATTCGATTTTCAAAGGAGTTCAAAGGAAAAACTGAAGAGAAGAAAGTAAAAATAATACCATTAATAAGTAAACATTAAACATAAAATCAAATACCATTATCCAAATTTATATTAGGATTCATATGCCATTTCCATTAAGTACAAACACAACACCAAACTGAACAGAAAAGAGAGAAAAAAAAAAGGGAAGGAAAAAACAAACTGAGAAAGGAAGACAAATAACTTGAGACAGAGTTTGGAAACGTTAAAACCACAACACTTGACGGCGACGGTGGCCAATAGAGGGAGGGACTAGATAGAGGTAGTGCGACAGAAATTCAAACGTGGGAGAGAGAGAGAGAGAGAAGAGAGTAACAGGGTGGGAGATGGAGAAAGAGAAGAGAGTAACAAAGTAACAGGGTACTAGCGGTTGTTTCATCAATTAGGTTTTGAATACCAAAACCCTGTCATTTTTGGCAAATAAATCCTCAGCCTACATTTAAATTTATCGACAGAAGCATTATTCCATCAGTGCACCCCACTTTGACTATGTTTTATAAAATATGTTGCAGTTGAAGCAAATGATAACGTTAACTTTCAACTTTACCGACAGAAGTGTGGTACGCATCTCCTTTACCGACGGTGGTTCCTATTCTGTCACTATATTCCATCGCAGAAATCAACCAGATAATGTCCCATCCATCTTTATCGATAATTATTGTTTCCATCAGTAATTTTCCATTGGCAATCGGTAATTTTTTTGTAGTGTTACCAACGGACATTTTATACCGTCGCTAAAGTCTGCCGAAAATTTTGTCAAGATAATTTCTCTCTATGTTTAGTCACGGATATTAGTACCGCCATTAAATGAAATTTGTCCCGTCAATATTACTGACGGAAATTGATTTTGATGGAAATTGATTTTTCGTCAGTAATTTATAATGGTTTCATTTCCGCCAGTAATTTTCTGTCGGTAATTTTCCGTCACTAATTCCTGCTTTTCTTGTAATGAAGTGTTTTAAATTTTTATTTATTGAAAATAAAAACCTATTTAAGTTATTATTAATTATTTATAAAAATAAATTATAAATAAAACAAACTAATTGAAGTAAAATAAAACTAACAAATTGGAGCAAAATGTTTTTAACTAGTCAAGTGGAGCAAAATGTTTTTACCAAAAAATCAAGGGGTTTTAGACTTCTTTCCATATAAAGTTATCAATAAGGTGATGCAGGAAAAAATATTGTAGATACTACTCAAAGACAAGCAATCTCTATAGATATGCTAGGTGTATAGGTACTACATCAAATGTAGAAGCTTGTGTGAAATGAGAATACCTCTCATGCTTCTACTAGTCTATTTGCAGCTATTACTTTGATTTTGTTGATCTATCCAATTGGTTAAGAAAGCTCTTTCCAATAATATGCCTCTAGTTTTTTAAATAAGGCACTAGTGCCTAGGGATGGGGCCTTTACTTAAGCATTGTAAAAGGGAACTAAATCTTCTGTCTATGACTATGCATGGGTGGAACAGAATAGGTACTGGATAAATGGGACGAAGGATTTGGAGTCTTGTAAAAGTGCTCAAAGCTTCTTCGGGCCATGACCAAAACTATTTGTTATATAAGGCAAAGCTTGGAAGCAACCTACCAGCATCTATCCCCAAGAACTAAGCTTGGCTTGGTTAGTAGTGCTCGCTGATTCTGTCTCGCCTACCTGCAGACCCGCTCCAAAGTGCCGAGACACGCTATAACCATTACTTTTACGGTTTACCCCTTTTATGCAATTATGAACTCCTTAGAACTTTCTTGATGCCAACCCAACTTATCCTTTTGGAGCTAACGTAACAAACCATGCGAGCCTCCTAATGAAGCCAATATAAATCGTATGCGAAGAAGAAAATAAAAGGCAATTTCATTATGGTGGTATACTAGCCACCTTTTCTTCCATTTCCAGTTCTGATCAAAGCATATAGATCCATAAATAGATCTGCATGTATCACCACTTAATTCGTGCTTGTCATTTCTCGAAAGTCCCTTTTTTCTGGGAACATGATGATGCAATGCATTCTTAAAACAAGGGACTGCATTAGGAGTTGGCAATGGTAAGAACATCCTCTTCTATACTGATAATTGGTCCCCAATCCCCATTCTGATGCTTGTCTACACTAAATGAAATAGCTCCACTTAAAACGATTATTCCACAGAATGTAGTTATATCTCAACCTCTACAAAACTACAGTATTCTTTTCAATATACTATTAGCTTCTAATGTCCTTAACCACCTGCTTAATGTCAACCTAAGCCATAATAGAGAGCATGAAGTTCTCTAAAAAGGTAAGCTCATGGAAAATGCATTAATACATCTATAAAGATGTTGATTTGGCCTAGTGCCCCAGAGGTTTAGTAGAGGAAAATTATCTAGATTATATATCCAATTCCTAAAGCAACTATTCTGTTATAGGTAGCAGTGAGAGGCAAATTACCAACCCAAGATAGAATAAATAGGTTTATAAACCTGTCTAACAAATGTGCTCTACGCACATCAAATCAGGAATCATGTAACCATCTTTCCTTTAAATGTCAGTATACCAACGCATCTTAGTGTGCTGTTACAACTTTGTACTCTCTCTAATTAAGTCAGAGTTACATTGCATACGCGAGGAAGGTATTCAAAAAAGAAAGAGAGGACTTCTTTCTTTTATCACTTAGGAGCCGAGCGAGATGAAAGTCTCGTGCACGATTTTAAATGACAGAAAGAAGTGAAGAATCCTCTTTTTGACTCTAACTAATGAATTCGCAAACTTAATTTAGGTAGTGGAACCAAGTCGATTTACTATATTGCATTATCCCATTTGGTGAGATATCTATGTGAAGGTTGTTCAGAAATCAAATGCTAAGGGAGGAATGTTTCTTCAAGGATCTACTGGCCCGAAATAGAATTATCCTTATATTCATATATAAGGATAAGATACCACTCAACTCACATTGTATTAGAGTATGGAACATCAAGCTTTTTTAAGAAGATTTTCTTAAAGGTTGGAGATGCAAAGTAACGTCATAAATGCCTTGCGCATACTAAGAAATAATTGATATCTATTATGAAGGCAAGGAGGTTAAGAAGATGCGAGCAATTTCATTTTAAATAAAATAATTACATACTACTTCATATTCCAGGTATTCTAATGCAGACAGACAAGTTGGAGATGAAGTCGATCCTAATTGGTGGCCACAGAATCACACGTATCATTGCAAAGTAAACAAGGTTATCTTAGGAGAAAACCTAACAAAGTTCGCAGATTGCACGGGAAGAATAGTTCCAAGCCCAATAGGTGAGGCCGGAGCCGTCGTACAACTGCGTGAAACGCTGAGTTGTCACTGCGAACAGAAGCCACATTGATCTGTAAGAGAAAAAGCGCCACCTGCTCCCTGATAAGGTTTGAAGGAATGCATGCCACACCCCTGGAAAGATCTGGTTGCATCATATGTCATAACAATGTCTTGTTACTTGGGTATCGCCCGAGTGCAAGGGTATTAATTGTTTTAGACTCCTATTTCAATTTTTAATCAATCACTTGGTCAAAACTTCTTCACTAAAGTTTTATTCTTTATTTAATTGTTACCATCATAGTTTAATTAATCATGCACCTTTTAAATATTAAATATTAAATATTAATTTTGTAAATCAATCCTCAAACACTAAACAATCTTCTAAAGATATTATTTTTCACGAAACCATCAAATTCACGAGGTAAAAAAATTCTGACATTTCACTCATATAAAACAAAATAACTTTCATTCTTTTTTGTTTTTTTGGTGCGTTAGAATTGTTTTCTTATCATAAGTGAATTTTGGCACAAAGGGTATTACCATTATAAAATTTCATATTTATTAATTTAGGATATTAGTAAATATTTCGCGCTAAATTTCAAAATATTTATATTCTGTTTAAATTTATCTATTTTGTCATAAATATTGTATGAAACATAGTAATAACAAAGATATGTTAACATTTCCTTTTTATATTTTGAAAAAATATTAGTTTAAATATTAAACCAACTTGGAGTACTTCTATCAAAGTGAATTAATTTAGTTTACAAAATTTTATAGAATTTTGTTCAACAACCCATGGCATGATTTACTAGCTACATAGATTACTAAAAATGTGTAATTTATAAATTATTGTTTTTTTTAGTTTATTAAAATATATCTAAAGAGGAGTTGTTAAGGATACTCACATCAAAAAAGTCTAAAACTAACATAAATTGCTTAACAAAAAATCATTTTCCAAATCTTTACCTAAATTATAGTGGACCAAGGAAACAAATTTATTATATGGGCTTATAAGAAAGTCCGATTCTTGTTCGTCTACCCGAGCTATGTCCCTAAATAGTTTTATGTATTGAATTCGGAAAGTGGGCAATTTATGTTAGGATGGACCAAATCTTAAGGAGGATTAAACATGGCAATTGGAGTGTATGGTGTTTATTATAAAAGCAACTTGTGCTAGTTTTGGATCTTCTAGTACTAATTCATGAGGCTTTGTTGATTAGATTACTACTAAAGGATTTCGATTAACTAATCTAAGAGTCCTTCAAAGCTTATCCGAATCAGAAATTTCATGTTTAACACCTTTTATAATAGAGTATTAGGTCTAATTAATCCAGTTCAATTTTCTGATTGAATACTTGAAGCTAGTAGACCTGAAAGTTTAATTTAAGTGTTGGCTGCTTGAACTAATTAAATACCAATAAACTAAAACATGAGTGGTCAAAGAACTACGCTGCCTATGTTTCCACTACAAGTTGTTTAATAGTTATTGTCATTAATCTGATCACAACCCAATGCTTCTTTCATGTATAAATTTTAGACCTCGCCACTCTTTATTTTTTTAACACATTCAAAGATGATGAATAATTACCTTGATCAATCGACAGCAAGACACACTTGAATTAAACGTAGAATTGAGGTTTTTGACTTGCCTTTTTCTCGTTTAATTAGAAACACGATTGACTCTTCTTACTTTCCACTTACTGTTTGTTTTAGATGATTGACCGCCTATCTAATAAAAAAAGGTCTTATTTACTGTGTTAAATGAGAATGGATTCAATGGGGTTTGCTTATGAATTAGGTCATTACTGGGCACATAGTTTACCATTTGATTGAAATTATATATGTTGGGTGCAACGGGTGTATTTTTTGAAAATAAATAATAGCGTGAATAAAATGAACACAAAATATTTAACATAGTTCACTCTTAACTTTGGACTACGTTCATGGACAACACTCAGAATAATTATTCCACTATTACAAATACTAGGTATACAGAGATAAAACTAAAATAGTGGCTCACAAGGTATTTTCCGACCTAAAAATACTAACCTCACTATTTTGTCACTCACCAACCTTTTAAGAAAATATTTCTTAACATCAGAGCGGGGCTTTGCTCTAGTTTTCATCTATATTTTTTGTTGTATTTTTGTATGAACCAGAAAGTGCCTTATATAAGCACTCCACCGCATGAGACAACTGCAAAGACAGCTGTCTTCTTTTCATTTTTTCAACTAATGCGATACCGAAATTACTACCACATTTGTTGAAAAATTGGTGTCCCTCCATGTGAGGGACCCATATCCAACAAATATCCTCCTCCTGATTAGTATGGATCTTTTCTAACTGTAATTGTTTTGTCTCCATCACATCTTTGATCCAGTGATATCTCACATCAATGTGTTTTAATCTGAGTGAAAAAGAGGCATTCTTATCAAGATGAATAGCATTCTGACTGTCATAAAACAGCTGATACTATTCTTGCTTGATACCAAGTTCATTAAAGAAAGTTCCTTACAGGCTTTCGTTGTTGCAATAAACTCCACTTCAATTATAGAAAGTATAATACACTTCTGTAATTTTGACTGTCATGACACAGCTCCACTGCAAAAGTAATCAAGTATACTGATATAGACTTTCTCGAGTCAATATTTCTAGCTATATCTACATTTATGTAACTAGCTAACATAGGTTTTGTTCTTCCAAAAAATAAGTATATTTTGGATGACCCTTGAAGATATTTGAGAATCTACTTGACTGCAACCCAATATTCCTTTCCGGAATTTGAAAAGAAACGACTTACAACTCCAACTGCGCAAGCAATATCTGGCCGTGTACAAACTATGGCATACATCAAACTTCCAACTACTGAAGCATATAGAATTATGGACATTTCTTCCTTCTCTTTATCTGTAGAAGGGCACTCTCTAGAACTCAATTTAATATGATTAGCAAGAGGATAACTAACTGCTTTAGCTTTGTCCAGTTTGAATCTCTGAAGTACTTTATCAATGTACCTTTCTTGTGACAACCATAGTTTCTTGGCACTTATGTCCCTGATAATCTGCATGTCAAGAATCTGCTTTACTGATCCTAAGTCTTTCATGGCAAAAGACTTATCCAACTGTTTCTTTAGATTGTTGATTCTAGAAACATTCTTACCAACAATCAATATATCATCCACATAGAGCAATAAAATAACGAAATGATCATCAGAGAATTTCTTTACAAATGCACAGTAATCTGAAATAGTCTTCTTGTAGCCTTGCTCTCCCATAACATACTCGAACTTTTTATACCACTATCTTGGTACCTATTTTAGACCATATAGACTCTTCTTTAGTCTACAAACATAGTCTTCTTTCCCTTTTTTTTATGAAACCCTCTAGTTGCTCCATATATATCACTTCTTCTAAATCCCCATGTAGGAAGGCAGTTTTGACATTCATTTGTCTAACTTCCAGATTAAAACTTGTGGCTAACCCTAACACTATACGTATAGATGTCATTTTTATCACCGGTGAAAATATCTCGTCAAAGTCAATACCCTTCTTTTGGCTGAATCCTTTGACTACTAATCTTGCTTTGAATCAAGGATAGTTGTTTTTTTCTTCATACTTGATTCTGAACACTCATTTATTTTTCAATGCTCTTTTGCCTTTTGACAACTTCACCAGCTTGAATGTTTTATTCTCATGCAAGGATTTCATCTTGTCTTGCAAGGCTTCTTTCCATTTCTTCTTTTGTTCATCATTCATTAAGCTTTTTAGTTCTCCCCCATCAGTTAGCATTACATACTAATCAACTAGATATCTGGTAGATGGTTGTCAATTTCTACTAGATCTTCATAATGGGACTGGAGAATCTTCAGGTGCTGATGGTTGAATGTGAACACCATCATCATCCTCTGGTTCAACTTCATTAGGGGCATCTGCATTATCAGGTTCTAGCTGATCATTCTGCACTTCATCTCCAACTTGTCTAGGCACCACTGTTGGAGGATCCAATCGGAAACTTGTTGAGTCATCATCAGATCTTGGAACTTTCTTTTCCACCTTGTTGATATCTTCAGTAGTTTGATCTTCAATAAACATAGCATCACGACTCCTGACAAGTCTTTTATGCACTGGATAATAAAATCTATAGCCAAATTGATCTTAATCATAGCCAATGAATACACATTGTTATGTCTTGATATCAAGCTTTTTCCTTTCATCTTTAGGAATATGGACAAAGGTCTTGCAACAAAAGACCCATAAATGATCATAGGAAACATCCTTTCCTGACTACATCTTTTCTGAAACTTCATAGTGGAGAGGAGCACATGGTGAACGATTTAATGCATACATAGTTGTAAGTAAAGCTTCACACGAAAATGCCTTAGGCAACTTTGAATGTGAAAGTAAATATCTAACTCTTTCCATCAAAGTCCTGTTCATCCTCTCAGCTACGCCATTTAATTGTAGTATTTCTGGTGGTATCATTTGATGTCGATTACCATGCTCTTTACGGTAAGCATCAAAAAATTCGATATACTCTCTACCATTGTCTGTGCAAATGTACTTCAGTTTCTTCCTAGTTTGTCTCTCAACTGAGGCGTAAAATTGTTTGAACACATCTAGCACTTGATTTTTAGTCTTCAGACTATAGGCCCGCGTTTTCCTGGAATGATCATCAATAAAAGTCATAAAGTACTGTGCGTTACCAAGTGACTTTGGCAATGATCCGCACAAATCTGAGTGAATCAAATCTAGAACATTCTTTATTCTGGATGGAGGAGAACTCTGGAAAGAAATCATGTTCTGTTTTCTTACTAGACAATCTGTACATTTCTTCTGATGTATCTGGTTTAGACTAGATAGCATATTCCTTTTTACAAGCTAAGTCATCCCTTTATCATTAATGTGGCCTAATCTTTTATGTCACAAATCAACTGTATTATCATTCTCTACTGTATTGACAACATCACTGGAGAACTTTGCTTGCATCATATACAATCTTGAGTGCTTCTTACCTCTGGCCACTACTAAGGAGCTCTTAGTAAGCTTTCAATTTATGTTTTTAAAAATATTTTGGAAACCTTCATCATCTAACTTATTTATAGAAATCAAGTTCAAACGCATATCAGGAATGTACCTGACATCTTTTAGCAATAGTCTTGAACCATTCGTTGTCTCTAAAGAAACATCTCTTTTGCCAACGACATTTGACAGATTTCTATTTTCCATCTTAACAACGCCATAATTTCCAAGTGTGTAAAATGAGAAAAATTGTCTGTGAGATGTAACATGAATAGTAGCTCTACTGTCAACTATCCAACTTGTTTCTTGCTACACCAAACTGAATATCTCTGTATTAATAACAAGGTTGAATACATCATCAGTATTACTTTGTTCATCATCACTGCTTTCTTCTTTCTTCACATTTTTGCCTTTTTCTTCCTTCAACTTTTGGAAAATTTCATGATGTGGCCTTTCTTGTTGCAGTAATGACATTCCACATTTACATATCTGTTTGACTTTTTTCTACTCTTATCTCTGGATTTTGAGCCTCTGAATTGAATCCTTCCTCTATTTACAATAAGCAAAACATCTGAATGTGATGAAGAGGTTGTATACTGTGATTTACGTCTCATCTCTTCATTTAGTATACTACTTTTAACATACTCTATATTTAATATGCCATTTGGTGCAATATTTGTCAAAGGCACCTTCAAAGTCTCCCAAGACTCTGGTAATGAAGCTAGCACCATTAGAGCAATCATCTCATCGTCAAACTTTATGCCCATCTTTGATAACTGATCAACCATCCCTTCCATATTATTTAAATGATTAGCTACAGAAGTACCCTCCTAGTATTTTACCTACATCAATTTTGTTAGATAAAACAATTTATTGTTGCTGGTCTTTGAAGTATACAACTACTCCAACTTTTTCCACAACGTTCTTGTATAAGTCTCATTACAAATGTGATTATACACATTATCATCAACAAACTGTGGAATATAACCACACGCTCGTTCATGCTCAAACTCCCAATCTTCGTTGGACATCTCCTCCGATTTAGTTTTCAAAAATACCAACAAATGCATCTTTGTAATCATTAAGAGATCCTTCATCTTGGTTCTTCATATATGGTAGTTAATATCGTTTAGATTAATAATTTTGCTCGTCTTCACCTCTATTTTTCAAACTAAGCCAAATTTGAGAAAAACCAACCCTAAAGATGAAATCAGGACGTCAAAATTTGGCAGAAAAAGTATCTTCTAAATTTTCACTACGGGACTCGGTAAATAATAACTTGTGAATAATGCTCATCGGAATAATATCGTCGGATCCCACTGGAATAGTACCGTAGGACCTGGTAAATAGTAACTTGTGAATAGTATCGCAAATAGTGCCACAGGACCTAGTTAATATTGCTACAATGTCGTCGCCTTGTAAATTTCTTTAAAAAAACTTTAGAGTACTATTCATCACCTTTGTCGTTCTACGTCAACTTTTCGAATTAATCACGAAAAAAATTTGTTGTAATTTTGTCTTTTCCGTGACGTGCTTTTTTTCAAAAAATACCTTCAATGAAAACACAGCTCTGATACCACTTGTTGGGCACAGCGAGTGTATTTTCTAAAAAGGAAAAATAAAATTAACAAATGGACATAAAATATTTAACGTAGTTCACTCTTAACTTTAGGTTACGTCCACGGACAACATTCAGAATAATTCTTTCACTATTACAAATAGTAGGCATACAGAGATAAAACTAAAATAGTAGCTCACAATGTGTTTTCTGACCTAAAAATACTAACCTCACTATTTTGTCACTCATCAACTCTTTAAAAAAACATTTCTTAACATCATAACGTTGCTTTGCTATGGTTTTCTTCAATATTTTTCGTTGTATTTTTGTATGAAGCAGAGAGTGCCTTATATAGGCACTCCACTGCATGAAACAGCTATAAAGGCAGCTGTCTTCTTTTCATTATTTCAACTAAATGTAGCACCAAAATCGATGCCGCATTTGTTGAAAAATTAGTGTCCCTTCGTGAAAGGGACCCATATCCAATAGTATCTTGCTCAGTGCAGTGCATTTGTTGCACAATAGCTAATTATATAGATAATGAATTAATTTATTTAAAGTTTCTATGTGCTTACATATGTAATTAGAACTCCTTTTTGTAATTATTATGTATGATCAAGGTGACTTTCACAAATTTACACTCCTCAGTTTTCCCTATTTAACATCGACCTCAAACAACATTTATAGTTTAAAATTTTTTGATACACATGATCCTTATAAAAAGATAAATATAAAGCATGCCTGTCTTTTTGTATGATCAGTACTTGAACATTTGGTTCATCCAGAGTCAATCTTCAAATATCCTTAGCCAATTGTTCCTTCTAGTCCTGTTGTTCCTAATTCAAATTTCATTCTTTGTATGATGGTCAAACCATATGAGAAATTTTTTCTCCTCTGGAGAGACACATTGATGATAATAATAGGATTATTTGTAACTAATTAAGAATAGCCTTTCTCGATTCAATGATATATACGTTATGTACCTTGGTAATGTATACCCTGTGTGCCTTCTGACTAAAGATAGCCTGATTGGTTAAATAAAAAATTAATGACTGATTTCTTGCTACATAATATTGTCCTTAATAAAATATATCATTTATTGTTATGGATTGCGATAAGGAGTTATGGATATTGCTGAATGAATATCAGATGATGTATTTTACGTGCAAACTTATTGAAGTAGTTTAATATATTGTTGTTTGAAAAAATTGTGACATCATTCAAGAAATTTTTGTTAATTTTTATTCAAACATTAGTTGGTCGTATATTAATAAACAATATGTATATATATAAGATATTGAATTGAAATTTGCTTTGATCGACGATTGTTAACCATTCCTTTCACTGCCTAACGATGAAATGGATCAATACCTCTCAACATTTTTAACGGATTCAGCTACTCAATTTATGCACCCGAACAAGAACTTCTCGTAGAATACACCAATTGCTTCTAACTTACTTGCCGAAAAAGAGTATTAGGAATCAAAGATATCACAAAATCACCATATCCATATACAATGCATGACGCAAAAATCTTGGATTATTCCTTAGTCAGATCATGGATCCTAATTAGGAAGATAGTACAGCTTCCGTATACCCGTAATCAAACAACAAAACGACTTGCTTACGTGACATACAAACTCGTGAAGCATCATCCACGTAAATTATGTGGTCAAGCGGCATGCACCTCATTATGGTTAGCCCCGATTTAACAATGACCTAGTCTATTTGAGGTTCGGTTCTTAATTGACTTGCGTGCATTTGCACATATACATGTACATATATGGTTTCAGATCAACCGCGAACCTTTCTTTCTTTCTTCCCATTGACCCATTACCACTCAATTATCTTGGCGACACCTTCTCATTCATTGAATTATACCCCGCATCTCATAGAAAGAAATTCAAATTAGCTTAGAAGGTAGAACTAAAGCTCATAATTAAGATGTGTTCTGATCTGTCCATTACAACATAGTTATTGGTGAATATAAATAAATTCTTTTATTTGGTGGTGGCAGTTGCATAAATTCTAGAAGCCCCCCAAACCTCTCAATCCCTTCGGCCAACGCTTTTGCTTGTCCCCGAATTGTCAGTTCAAAAAATGAAAGGATTGTAAAAAATAGTTCAAAGAATATACACTTGTGAATGTTTGGTGTATATGAGATTTTAGACACAGACAAACTGCCTAATCAAATTTTATATATAGAGAAGGATAAGCATGAACAGAAACAACATATGTTCTTGCTTATAGTGGAAGGCCAACAGAGCGTTTACTTTATTTGTTACGGGTTGGAAACATCCTCTATGTGTTTTACATGACCTAAAATTGAAAAGGATCACCATTAACTTTTGCTAGCCACCTGAAGAGTGGGTTGTCAGAGCTTTTCTTCCCCCCTCTATTGGGAGCTTTTTAAGTTGTTCGCTTGATGTCTCGCTTTCATTGCAAAAGCTTCACGCAAGAGATTAATCAGTGTACGAAGTGCTATTGCTAAATAAGAATAAAAAGTTAAAAATGTACTACATAGCTTATCCATGTGTCAATGCAATACATTTCATTTGGATATACATTAATGTGTGTATTAATTATAAGGATGCTTGTGGGAATTCATGTTTGTATTAGTTTCCTGTTTAAGGAGTCCCTTCATTTAATTAGGCATGTAACTTACCATGTGATCGTCTACAAGAACATGTGGTTCTTAATACTCTGCAATTGAGGAAAAGAAGAGAAAATGTAGTAATTAGGTTATGAAAAGATGGCTAATCTGGGAGCAGAATATGGTGTTAGATTGATTAATCTTGACTTTCTTCCACCCACTTGCATTGCAAAGTAAACCTTTACGACAAAGAACGTCTACACAAGCAAAACCCATTCTAACATGCAACATGACATTAATCCCAGAACACCTCATTGCCACATAAGACACCTCAATCAAGAAAGGAGAGGATAAATACACAATGATGGACTTGGAATAGCGACGTTCAAGTACAAATTCATTGTAGGAGGCCAAGAGACTGACAACTCCAACATCATCAACAGAGCTTTGATGATTACACCCTCTCCAAGAACAAAAAGCAAAACGTATTTTTTTTTCTTTTTCTTTTGTCATCCAAAGAGCAATTTAATGTAATATAATAATTTATAAATAAGAAGTTTACTGTGTACCATAAAAACTTTCTTCCATTTTTTAATGCTTATGGGCATAGAAATGAACGATGGAAGCACGTAATTAGTATCGACATTGCATTCTTAAATTTGTTTACTTATTTTCTTTAACAATAAGAAAAAGGAAATGCTAAATGACCATGGATCTAGAAGAAACAAGTAGAGTTGACAATTGAAGTTACAAGTATGGAATTGGAAATGACTACATGGGATAAGTCGAAAGCCCCACATGTTGACCCATCCACACGACTCTCCCGGTCCCACTACTCTACTATTTTCACTTTGGATATTTAGAAATAAAGTAATTTAAATAATTGTGGAATCCAGATGTCATCTTGAGGTAACGTGCGAGTGTATAACTCCATAAAACTTAGTACATTTTTATTATAATTAAACACAAATTTTTTTAATTTATTCTTATAAATAGCTTATGAAAAAAACATACGCATTTTATTGAACAAGCACGCACTCTTTCTATTAATATTGTTTTATCATTTTAAATATTTCCGATTAGATTACAATTACATATTACTTTTATAAATTTTTTTAAAGAATAATTGAAATATTAAAATTTCAAATAATCAAGCGCATAAAAAAATGTGTCTTCTATCCTCTTATACTGATTTTCTCTTTGGGGGCTGGGGGCGGTTTCAAGGGTTGCGGCTATTCAGTGCATCGGTCCAGGAAGGCCAACCAGAGCCAGAGGTAATCCAAGGACTCCTTTTTGTATAATAATAAATGAAAGAAGGTTGAGCCACGTGGCAGCCGCTTAACACTTCGTTGAGTTGGGGACCATGTCGCTAGTTTCTCTCGCAGGCACGCGGCCTATAAAGATTCCTCGCCGCCGTACATTTCTCTCCACTTTCTGTTAATAATAATAGCGAAAATAACAATAGCAACAAATCTATCTCAAACTCGAACCCATAGCTACTTTTCTTGTTTCTTTGGTTAAGTGGGAATAGGGGGGGTTGAAATAGGCCATCCCTTTTGATCAACGGAAGGTTAGCGTGTAGTTACTCCAACCCTTGTAGATTAATTTGTGAGAAGAAGAAAATGTATTAAAAGTAAAAACTTTATAGAATTTAGTTTTAAGAAGCACAAAAAGAAGAGGGAAAATAGGGATTATCAATTATGATTAATATAAATTAATTATTTGTCGGTAATGATAATCATAAAGGCCGCAAAAGTTATAGTCACGTAATTAATTCCATATATACAGTCCAAATTAGTCTGGCAAAATTTCAGAAATAAAAAAATTAAGCATCAAGTGAAATTCCTTGTACATGTGCCATGCGTTTAACAAAAGGAAGTGAGAATCAATTTATGAATTTTGTATAATTAATTAATTGGTTGCAATAAGGATTATGTCTGGTTTAGTGGGTTCTAGGCATGCACTTTGCCCGTACGACCCAAATCAAAGACAAGAGTTGGATCGAAATTGGAATTTGTACTGCGAGGGGCCTACTCATCATCACTAAATATGTATTAATTATACTTGATTGTTAATGGACCACTTAATTACATCCCACCTTTTACGTGAATCCGGTTGTGCCACGTCTCGAAGTTATTGTTAAGTCCACCTTTATCTTGTTTAACTCTTTTTTTTTTTTTCCTTGTAATCTAGAAACTTATGGGACTTCTGATTTTGGTTCAGCCCCCATGGACAAAGCCTTCTATGATTAATCTAATAATGTAACGCTTGTGTTTATTTCTAAAATAAGGACATATCAAGTAAAGGTGGTGGAACCAATTATGCTCATATTCTTATTAACGTATTATAAAACAATCCACAAAAGCCATATGCTTCTAAAGTACAATCAATTGTGATTATTATAAAACAAAACAACTAAAGCAAGCTATAGAGTTTTATACCAAAGAATGAGATTAAGAGAACCTCAACTTACAAATTCACCCCCATAAAAAATTAGCTAAAAACGGAACAAAGAAGAGTAATCTATAACAAAAGAACCTCATCTAATTAAGTAAATACTACACAAGTAATTAACTAAACCTTCGTTACCAATACATTCAATTATGTATTTCAGCATGATTGTTATTCTGTATAAAAGTTTTATATAATCTTTTCCCCTCTACTAAACGTACTGTTCTTGGCTGCAATCAAATTCCAATCTGACTCCATTATTTCCCTATAATTTTCTTCACATGTTGTTGTTGTTACAGAACTGCTGCTGTAAGAGCCATATGTCCTCAACGTTCCACAAATTGTCGGATGTGTCCCCGCTGTGCAACCAGGGATTGTTCTGCTCCATAGAATGAAAATCTAATCCTTGATTGAAATAGCCTGATGGGCTAGTGATCGACTCGGACAAACCAATCTGGCCAGCTTGGAAATAATTATCTGGATTAGGGTTGTGATTAACCGGTATGTAGTATTCGTTAGTCAAGTCGGAAACAGGAGAAACTTGAGTCCCGAACGAGTCTGATGTGCTTGAATTCTCAGGCGTATAACTAGTGGTCACATGTGCAACTCCATAGTCATTGCCAGTTATTCCAGCTTGAGCCATGACCAAATGTTCACTGCCCATGTCCATATTGTTGGTGAGATGGTGATTGGCCGTGAAGCTGCTGTTGGGCACCGTGCTGACGTTGGTGCTAGTGACTGCGTTGGTGGCAGCATTTGCAGCCTGAATTCTTTCAATCAATCTTGGCATCCATAGGTATCTCATGGTGTCCTTGAACTGTTTGCTATTCACGTCACACTTGAGCTGTTTTGCATGCTTTTGGACACGGGTTCTCCAGTAGTTTTTGATTTCATTGTCTGTTCTTCCCGGTAAGTGCTGAGCAATTTTGGACCACCTGCAGTAGAATTTACCGTGATCAGCATATAGGCATAATTTGATGCTAGCTAGCTAGTTTTAGGATTGACTAACAATAACCAAAAGACGTAAAGATGTTGTAAAGATAGCTGTTGGTTCCTGTGGGAATATTAGTACGTACACGTTAAGATTGAAAGGTGCAGAGTCTACTAAGTACCTGTTACCCCATCTGGAATGAAGTTCAAGAATCATGAGTTGTTCTTGGAGGGTTATGTTCCCACGTCGGACATCTGGTCGCAGATAGTTAAGCCATCTTAATCTGCAGCTCTTTCCGGTTCGTTTCAGACCTGTACGTTTCGTTCAATAGACCAAGTATTGGTAAAGTTAATTAACTAGACGTCCAGAAAAGAAAAACATTCCCGCTGATAACTAGCTTTTGCAAGTAATAAACTTAATGATTGAGTTTGTGAGCTTTTTAAGTTTTCTTTGAAACTAAAAAATAATACCATGTTACTGCAAGTACCACAAATCCTTAGATATCTGCAGTTCCATGAACTAGATAAGACTTCCAAAACGTCCCCTTCAGAACTGGTCGACAGGAACAAAGGTAGAAGAAAAATACGATACGAAATTGAAACTGCGCAGTTCTGTCTAGGAGGTATCTCAAGCTCAGGTGTCGTATTCATTCGTACAGAAAAGAGGGGAAAAAATCCACCAAACAGACAAATTGAGGTTAGGAGAAGACATGCCAATCCAAGTTGTTTGGCTCTTAGCGATATACTAGCTAGGATATGCAAGAAATTCAAGAGAAGAAAAAGAATGAGAAGATTTGTTAACTTCGCACCTGCACTACGGGCAAGAGAGTTCCAGCGACCCTCACCATGAGTGGCAATGTAATTGATGAGTTTTAAGTCCTCTTCAACAGTCCATGGACCCCTCCTAAGGTCACCAACAACCATGATCTCATCTTGATAATCACAAGTTTGTGTGGTGGATGATGAGGAAGAGCTGTTCTTGCTGTTCCTGGCCTTAACATCCATCATGGGATTGATCAGTTTTTTGCCTTTAATGGAGAGACTGATTGATTGTAAGAGAAAAGTGTCTGAGATAGAGTCGGTCTAGAAGAGAAAAAGAGATAGATTAATACATGAAGATAGAGAAGGTGGGTTTTTATAGATACATAGATAGGCCTGGAAATGGAGAGGAGGAAAAAATAATAAAAGGTGGCATGTGAGAGAGAGGGGTAGCTAGCCGCAATAGGAGCTTAATTAGTTGGGGGTATTTTCGTTTAAGTATTAGTTTAAGCCAATACTTAAGCTTACTAAGAGTTGAGTTTAGTACTCGATCACCCAACCCAAACAGAATAAAAGGAAAATATAAAAGAAAGAAGAAAGCATTAGAGAGCCGAGAGGCGTTGGGCATATGGACTTTTGACATGTTGACTTTCATTTTCTGTGTGTGACTAGTTGCTGGGTACAGGGTAAGATTGTCTGCTTTTTTAAATCTCTGGATAGTCAATTCCATGGAAATGCATGGTTTTGTTATTGCAAGTGGATAAATTTTGGGTTTTCTTCCACCGAGATTTTGTTTTCTTTAAGAGACTCTTTATCTAGGTTAAAATGCACGTAGCATTCTCTAATTTTTTTTTATTGTATGAAATAATGTCTTAAATTATACACGACCATTAAAATTATAATCATAATATTATATATGGTTGGATTGCATTATATAGTATTAATATCCTATTATATATATTAGTTAATTTCAATAAGTGGGTCATTCTTTGTATTTAAATTATTTAAGCATTTAAATTTTATTGGTCCCTTAAAGAAGATAATTCTTAGATAAATAATTACATTAAAAGAATGAAAATTAATTAAAATGTATTGTTTGAGTTTGAAAGATTATTTATGATTCATTTTTATTCTATTTTAAAACTGTATGAAAGAAGAATTAAGAGACAAAGCAAGATTTACTTTGATCGGAGGTTTATTGACTAGAATTTCAAAAGAACTTATCATGGATTAAGCATGCTATCAACATATTATTACATGTTTAAAAGTTTACATGATAAGGTATAACATATTTAAAGTTTACTCTCACAGCTTTGATTTAAAGAATTAATAATTTTTCACTTGAAAGATTGATTAAAGAATATTCATGGTAACTTATTATCTTGATTATTGATGTACTAGACTACCGGTTGAGAGTTGGATTGGGGTTCATTTTCTTATATTTTACATAATTTTAAAAGGAATTATCTATGATAAAATATACATTATAAAACAAAAATATGATGATTTCAAAATTAATACAGACTATCATTTGATTTGTTAGTGATTGTGCAAATTCAATCATATAATAAATTACTAAAGGCACGAATATCAATAAAATATCTATGAAACACACTTGATTTTTAGTTATTATATTAACTATATTCCAACTAGACATTATCTAGTGATAATAATAAAAGCACAAGCATGAAAATTAGAAGACTAATTATTGAATCCATATCTCAAGGAAACTATTAATTTGTAGCCAAGAAACTTGCAATATTGACGTGTACAAGGACCTAAAGAAAATAAGTCCAAAATAATATTGGTGTAATAGTACTAACATATTAACATATAGTGTTTAAGCCACAAAATATATTCTTTTGCAAATTGAATAAATAAATTTTGTTTTCTTATTATGTAAGTATTTTAGATTAACAATCAAGTAATGCAAAATATATCGTATGATTACTGTATAATTTATTTATTTTCATATTTATATATTAAATAATTTGTTAGTCACTAAATTAGGAAATTTTCATAAATGTTAAATTTAATAAAAATTATTTACCGATAATAATGTGATGTTTATGGTTGAAATGACAATGATATATTCAATGAGTATAATACATAGTGATGGTAATAGGCCAACACCCCCACCAATTAAAAATATAGAATATTTTTTAATTGAGTTCAGGCCTACGCTACCTAGTTCCAAACTTACTCGAAGCCTAACTTTTTTAAGTAAAATGATATTATTTTACTTAGAATAATTGAGCCTCAAGTCGAGAACTAGGTTTGACTCATAGGCTGGTCCATTGAAAATAACTAAATTTAGGCCCATGAGTTAACAATTGTCATCCCTAATAGTAAAGTTTATTGATAATAAAATACTTTAAGAATCACATAAAGTTTGATTAATTAATTTTATGTTGGTGAACATGATCGTGATCAATTAGTATACTTAGTTAGAAATGTTTAGTATATCTAAAGATAACAAGCATGTCTAATTAAAGTATATGAAATTATCAATTATGTAAACATAATACTAATCATCAATTTACATTCTTTTTGTGTATTATATTGTTTCAACCAAAGTAGAACCACAATATACATGTATTGTTAATATGATTGCTATTTGATTATATTTATGTGTTTAAATAATGATTTAAAGAATTAACGTATGAGCATTTAATATATGATGTATCATCTAATTATGTTGTTATTTAGTTGCAAGTTTCATATAAGGTAAAGTTTCATGGGCTTAACTTTACTTAATGGTGTGAATAAGTTTACCCTCAGAATCCTAGATCTTCACTTAGCACTCTAAACTAATAAGCATGCTACTCTTACTGATAATATTAACATTGAAGAAAAGTCCTTCCATGAACTTTAGAAAAGATTAAGTGGACTAAGCTTAATGTTTATACAAATGAATATGCCTAGCAACATTAAGGCTATAATTACTAAAACTAAAAAACCTAAGAAATGTTTGAAGCTTGTTGAAGATATTTCTTAGATGATTCTACTGATAAGTCACTTACTAGGACTTATTGGGTATATTGACCACTATAAAGTTTGATGGTTTTTAGAAATATGTGTGAGCATATAATTGAAATCACAAATACAATAACGAGACTAAGATCTATGAGAATGAAAGTGAGTGAAAGTTTCCCTGTCTTGATTAACTCCTTGCCTCTTGAATATAATCCATTTGTTATAATACTGTAAAGGATAAATGGAATGTCAATGAATTATCAAGTATACTTATTCAAGATGATGCAATGTTTAAGAAATA
>JAOSBK010000205.1:19222736-19238436 GCA_027568895.1 Erythroxylum shatona | reverse complement strand
ATTCAAATAAAAAGTTTGTCTCTATGAACAACTGTGTCAAAGCCCATGTTGAAGCTATATGTACCTATGGTTTGATTTTAGATACTGGACATCATTCATATATTTTTCAAACTCTTTATGTTCCTACCATTTCTCAAAATTTATTTTATTTATTAAAACTTGATATTGTTAGCTATTCTTTAAATTTGGTAATGAATGTTTTAGTTTATTCAAACTTAATTGCCTTTTTAATTCTGATGTTCTATGTGATAGTTTTATACAAATTAAAGCTTACTATTCTTTTTAATGAAACTTTATTGTCCTTGCATCATATTGCTGGTACTAAACAAGGATTTATACATGAAACTTTGGTTTACTTATGGCATAAACATTTGGGTTACATATCTAAAGAAAGAATAGTCATATTAGTAAATTATTAAAACCTTCTAAATTTAGATTCTACTGATCTTAACATTTGTGTGGATTATATTAAATAAAAATATACAAAACACATAGTTAAGAAAGAAGCAACAAGATGCACATAACTTCTTGAAATTATAGACATCGATATATGTTTGCCTTTTTTATGTTCTATCATTTAGTAGAGAGAAATTCTTATTAACTTATGGATGATTTTCATGTTATGGATAAATCTTTTGTTGCATGAAAATTTTTAGAGTTCAATTCACTGGACCCCTTATGGGTTGTTATATGATCAATGTATCTCTTATTTTATAGGAACTATCAATAACCCTCTATAGTTTTAGTTTTATAACAAATGTCTCCCTAGTATCAATTTCCATTCCAAACCTTACGTATAAACTCCAAAATAGCATTGTTTTCATTATGTGACACTACACAACATCAGTATGGTGTTCATAGCTAGGTTCTTTAATGGAAGTTAATGAGAAAGAGGATAAGTGCTATAGAACCAAAACTATAAGGAGGTTATTGATAGTTTTCTAAAGTTAGGGGAAAATTATGGGAGAGATCATGAAATTAGACAATGTCTTAGTCCATTTGATAAATTTCTTTAAAAATGTTGCTTATGTGCTCAATAAACAATGTGCCATAACAAAAAGATGTAGCTGAGAGGCTTAACTTATACCTTAATAGATATGGTTAAGAGTATAATGAGTCATTATTCTTTACCTTTATCATTGTAGATGTAGTCTTTGAAAATTTTCCTTATATTTATCAAATAAGGTTCCTAGGAATGAGTTCCTAAGATACCTTTCGAATTATAGACAGAAAGAAAACCTAGTTTAGGGCACCTATATGTTTAGGATTATTTGACAAAAGTAAGAATTTATAATTTGTGTAAAAAGAATTTCGATTCAAGAACAACTAGTGGATTATTTTTTCATTATTAAGAAAAGTATAAAGGGTATAAATTTTATTTTCCTAACAATAGTACAATAATTGTTAAAATTAAAAATATTAAATTTATCAAAAAATGGCAAAACTAATAGGAGTTCAAAGTCACATAAAGTGAAAATTCAAAAGGTTAGGGTATAAGTTCCCTTGCATATAACTTCTTCTTGTTTTTTTCTAATGTAGCTAAAAATTTTTATAACTTATTAAAAAAAATATGACCAAATTCCAAGTAATAAAGTGATCGTTAATAAAATTATTATATATTAACAACATAAAGTAGCACTACAAAAATATTAAAGATAATAAAGATCAACTATTTCTAATGATTATGTGTTTTATTTACAAGAGGTAGATGGTGATTTAAGAGTTGATAAAGATCTAATTTTGTTTTCACAAGGCAATGAAAGTGAAAATTCTTATAAGTGGTTAGACATCATGAAAGAAGAATTGAAATCTATGGATGGCAATGAAGTATGGGATCCTATTGAATCACCAGAAGATTATAAGAGAATTAGGTATAAATGAACTAATGAAATTAGATGTCAATATGGAAGGAAAAAGGATTGTTCAAACATAACAACTTGATTCACAAATACAGATCATACAATAAGAAAGATATATGTCGTCACATTCTGAAAAAGAAAGGGTAGAGAGTAATAATTTCCTAATGTTTGATCACTACTAGTAAGTGAGATAAGATCCTCAGTTTTAGATAACTTTTAAAAAGAGTAATCCTAAAAAGTTTTGAATAAATTCTTTATAATGTTTTTAAATTAAAAATATAATGATATATCAACTATAACCATAAGAAAGCTTTTTATATTTATAAATACTTTAAAACTAGAATTTAAAAGTAAATATTAACTTAAAATGAAAGACTCGAACTAATTAAAACATATGTTTGATGTTTGTCCTAGGACACACTGGTGTTGATTTTATTATAGAAACTCCCAATACGTGAAATAGGATGAGTATGACATTAGTTACAAGTTAATCTTTAATATTGACTTACTTCTATTCTTCAATCTGCAACCTAGCAAAAGACCAGTGTCAGTTTAGTTTTACGTTCAACACTACTTATATTCCATAATCTTCTTCCAAAAGTTTGTTCCTTTATTTAGATGAACATCATAAGTTTGACTTCAATTCCTTAAGGTAACAAAGCTTCACTCCTTATATAAAGTTCCACTTTTAGACGATTAAAAGCTTCTATGGCCTTCTTAGGCCTACTCCTCATCAATGGTTCTCCAATATCCTTTAATGAATCTTTAACTTCTTTTGAAAATTTACTTAGAATTTTGTAAGGTATTTAAATCCCTCTTTATATCACTGTCTCATAGAAGCTCGTGTAGCTTGATTCGATATTTAATTTTCATTATTTTTCCTCTTTTTAAAATGATTTGTCCTTATATATACTTTCTTAGAACTCACTTTGGCGATAATGAAGCAAAGGTGATTGGTTCGTCATTTTTGGTTAAAGAATATCTATTTTATTCCCATCATACATAATGCTCCTATCAAAATTTCAAAGACGCCATAAAAGACTATATTCCACTTATATAAGAATCATATCATACAATATTTTATCCTTGACCGTATCAATTGAGAAAGAAATCACACTTATTTTGTTACCTATCTTTGCTTCTCATTCAATCATTGTAGATTATAGGTTTTAGGGTGTTTTGTAATTTCTAGTGCCAAGTTCTCCATTAGCTCCATACTAGCTGCATTTGTACAACTTCCTCCATCTGTGATCATACTACATATTCAATTTTGAATGGAATACCTAGTATGGAAAAGATTATCCCTCTACTAATTCATGTCATCTTCTTATATATGCATGCTCGACACTGTCCTAGTAACCACCATACTTCCATCCACAAGTCTCACAATACACTCATGGTCACTAGTATCCACCAAATTAGGCATATCATATTCCACCTCCTCTTCACTTATGGATACACACTCACCATCTCCTTTATTAACATCACTCACATGTTTGGATATTATGAAGTTATATACCTCTCTCTAAAAACTTGATAACTTGATTCCTAGTTGATAGCAAGGAATCAACCTTAACTTTCTCCCCATTTGGTTCATGTAAATTTTAGTATAGTTGCCTTATATTTAGGTTAAAGCCATGTCCTCTTACTTTATGAATTTCTTCATTGTAAAGAACTTGCATTGGAAACACCAAGATGATTAATAAGCCTCCTTTTAAGTTATCACTCTACTTCGTGGCTATATCCACCACATCCTCTAGCTCTATGTAATGGTGTAGCTTTATGACATTGATAATTTATGGGTTTAGATCATAAATAAATTAATTCATTATCTCTTCTCGATCTTCCTGTATGTTCTCCCTAACCATGATAACATCCATCTCTCTATAGTACTCTCCCATACTCTTGTAACCTTAAGTTAACATTCATAGCCTTAAATATAGATCCTATAGTAGGAGCTTCACAAAAAACGTTCCCTTATCTCCACCTTAATCTCTTCCATGTTTTAGTAGATGGTTCTTAATTCCTCCTCCTGGTAAGAATTTTTTAATCCCATTAATTTACATTGTACTCATTAAACTTTGCAGCAACCAATTTAACCTTTTCTCTTTTAAGAAATAATAATCAAAAAACTAGTTTCACATACTTGTCCTATTCCAAGTAGGAATTTAGATTTATCTTCCTTACAAAAGGCAATATAGTTATTTTAATGCTATCTAAGTTGTTACCTATCCTCTCTTTAGTCCCTTTTTTATAGCCCATATTAAATATGCCCTTCCTTGTCTCCTTATTCTTCATCTTCTTCCTCCTCTGCCATCCTTTAGGATAAGCTCTCCCAAATAATTGGCACCACCCTCCATCTCATCATTCACCCCAGATTCATCCATCTTAGTAATTATAAGTGGATTATATTTTGGGCTAGCTATAATAGCTTCATATTTCTCTAACTTATCCTTAATTTCACTAGATTATCAAATAAGTTGCTCAAATTGTTCTTAGATAAAGTTCATGAAAGATTCCTGATCGACTCTCACTCTTTTTTTCTTATTTCAATTTCTTTAGATAAGTTTCTACTTTGGGTTTGAACCAGTTGTACTTACATAAAAAGTTAGTAGCAAAAGTACTTCATAATGTTTTAAGGTTTAACTCAACTTATAACATAAACTCTTGATTAGAATTTTGTTACAAACTAGGTAATCTACATCAAGAAAGCTAGTTTAAATCTTTCCTTTGTCAAATACTCCCAAAGAAGCAAATTTGGGTAATAAGCAAGAAAAGAAATGAAACTAAAGGTCAGTGAATGAAATCTCAAAAATAAGAAATTAAGTTTGAGGAAAACCAATTAGATCTAATAGGAAAGAAAAAGAATATGATAAATTTGAATTGATAACAAAAGAAGCATTTTAACTAATAAGAAAAATATATTTAGCATACTGAATACCCTAACCTTTTTTTTTTGGTAAATCAGTAACTTTTATATAAATAAAAAAGGTTATGTACGTCATAAGAGATTATCTGTAGGTAATTTCTTATCACTCAAAAGACATAAGGTAGTGCAGAATAACAACAACCTAGATTAAGAGAAATGACACTAGCACAACACTCCTTCCCTATTTCCTACCATGACACTTAAAAATGTAGCCCTTCTCCTCATTTGCATACAATCAGACACAAGCAATCTAGTAAACGCAACATTTCAACACACAAATACACATCTAAGAACCAAACCGCAATCAATTTTAGTAAAAGAGTGATAGTTCAATATACAACTGTCGAGTTGGCCTCTATAGTCTCTCCATTCCGAACGGAGCTTCCATAGGAAATGATTCTCTGAGTATGATGCTTTTGTTGCAGGCACAGGAACTCCACCCAAACCATTGCCTGTTAAAGCTCCATGTTTCCTGAGATGTATTAGAATAGCCTGCTGTTTCCCTCTAACATGTGTCCATCTGAGGTGTACGTGTGCTACAAAAATGTTGATACCATATCTGAAAAAGAATATGCAAAATAGTGTTAGTGCATAATTTTCTCTAATTACCTTCCCAATGTGTTTGGGTTGAGATACTCTAGAACTTGGAAAATTACTCTGGAGTGTAGGCTCTCCACATCCATGGCTACATCCTTGAAAGTTCGTGAGTTCCTTTCAAACCAAATGTTATATACAATCGTGGACAGTAGAATAGGGAAAAGGTTATTGTGTGAGGTTGTGTGGTGAAACCAATTGAGGATAGATTGAAGGCTTGTCGAGTTGGGAATGAGGATTTGGAAGTAGTTGAGGCAATGTTCCCATACTAATTTAGAGAATGGGCATTCAAAAAACAAATGCTCATTAGATTTAAGGTTCGATATACAAAGAGAACAATGATTAGGAGTATAGAGAAAAGGAAGTTTATCCCTTGTTTGTAGTCTTTTAAGGACAGCCAACCACAGAATGAATGAACACCTAAGGCTATTATTTTTTAAACCAAACTAGTTTATGCCAAGATACTTGTTGGGTTGTAAGTCTCAACAATTTATAGGCTAATTCATTGGTGTACCTTTTTGAAGGGCTAGGTAACCATTCCAAATAATTCAGTGTGGAACTATTTGGTTGGTACTGGATGGGTTCAAGATTACCAAAGAACTCTATAGGAAAGTCTTGCCATCTCCACTCATTATTTTTTATAACTTAGAAACTTTTGTTTTCATAGGTAGACCCGACCCATTTATCTCCCTTGGAAAAGAAAAGTTCTTCAGGATTCCCCTCTAATGCCAAGGGTCTTGCCATAAGAGTATGGAATGTCCATTACCTATCCTAAATATGAATTGGTTCCCCAATTTATTCCTCACACATAATATTTTCCTCCAACTCCCATAACTATTATTGGTAGGTTGTGCACTCCAAAAATTTTTCCTTCTCAAAATGATCATGTGCACCCATTTAACCCACAAAGCCTCTCTATCATAAAACAGATACCAGATCTTCTTTCTTAACATGACAAGGTCATGTTTAATCCATAACCCCTTCCCTTTTTGATCTGTCAAGGCACTCCATTTAACTTTGGAATGAGAGTTGATATCCACCTTCCCAGACCATAAAATTCCTAAGTTTATCTTCTATTTTCTTGAGGACAGACAATGGGAGAATAAAGTGAGAAGGCCAATACACTTGAAATGAAGGTAGGATAGAAATCACTAGTTGTAATATACCTGTATAGGAAAGGTTTTGTGGGTCCATTTGTTAACTCTCAAATCAATCTTATCCAATAAAGGTAAGAACTCTCTCCTAGATATCCTACTTGTAATGAGAAGTACTCCCAAATACTTAATGGGAAGAGATCCTTTCCTAAGTCTAGACATTATTTCCATTTGATTGGACAAGTGATCCATGTTATAAGATAGGAAAAACTGACTCTTGGAAGGATTCATATCCATTCCTGAAAATCTAGAGAAGGAACTTAGACAATTGAGCAAAGTTTAAGCTAAACCTATGTCAGCATGGCAAAACAATAGTAGGTCATCATCAAATAAGAGATAAGTGAGTTTAAAGGTTTTGCACCTCTAGTGGTATTTGAAGGAAGGACTTCTAACTATGCAATCATTCAAGCTCTTAGAAAAACTTCCATATAGATAATAAAAAGGAAAGGAGATAAAGGATCTCCTTGTCTCAGTCCTGATTTTCCTTCAAAAAATTGGATGGTGAGCCATTGATTAGAATGGAATACGAAGGAGAGGAAACGCACTCTTAGATCCAAATGATGAACTTAGGAGGAAGGCCTATAGCTTCTAAAGCGTTAATAAGGAAATGTCATTGAATGGAATCATAAGCTTTTTGGAGGTTAATTTTGAAAGCACATCTCTTCTGATTATTAAAAATTTGATAATTCTTGAAAATTTCTTAGGCCAATAAGATGTTATCCCCAATTCTCCGATCCTTAATAAACGCACTTTAGTTAGAACTTATAACGTGAGGAAGAATTACTCTAAGCCTATTCGCAATGATCTTTGCTATCACCTTGTAAAGCGTGTTGTAATAAGAAATAGGCCTATAATCTAACACTGTGGAGGGGTGAGCTTTTTAGGAATTAGGGTAATAAAGGTAGAATTAAGCTCTTTGAGGAGTTTTCCATGTTGGAAAAAATCTTGGATGGCTCTAGTGATCTCTCCGCCAATAATGTGCCAAGTTTGTTTAAAGAAAAGCCCATTAGACCCATCCATATCAGGAGCCTTATTAGGGTTGAAAGAATTGAAAACCTCTCTAATCTTTTGAGTTGAAACTTCAGCTATAAGTGTCTGTTTGGTCCATCTTTTGGAGGGTCCAAAAGCACTTTTGTCTACAGCAAAAGTTATTTTAAGAAAAAGCAGGTGTTTGACTGTAAATTTGAAAAGCACTTTTGAAGTAGAAATAGCTTTTTTAAAAGCTTAAATACAGCTTTTTCGGGAAGATATTTTTTCTGTAACTTTCTGTCACTTACGTAAATAAAACCTCAAATACTGTCTAGGAGCTAAGCGTTCCCTGACCACGAATCGAAAGGAGTGTGGGCGTTGCAACTTCCAACCACGAAACGAAAGGAGTCTAGGAGCCAAGCGATCCCTGACCCAACCACCATTTCCACTGCCTACTGTTTGCCGACCAAGAAACGAGTATGGGCGTTGCAGTACGATTTTGTCTCCGGTAAGCCCCTTTTGCCTTTGGATCTTAATGTTGAATATAAACCATGTTTTGATGAAGAACAGAAGGGTGTTAGTGCCAATCTTTTTGTTGAAACTCGCCGCCCAGACAATGAAGAAAAGACCCCATTGGCAGGTAGTGATGGACAGTCCATCGGATCTCCCAGAGAATAGAAGAAAGAGCCATTTATTTGCAGAAACAACAGTTCAGAAGATAATGGAGAAGCAAAGGACAAAGGGAAATTGGAGAGCAGAGAAGAGGATGATGATTATGATGATGGGATTTTGTGTGCAATATGTCAAAGTACGGACGGAGACCCAGCAGATCCCATAGTGTTCTGTAATGGGTGTGATCTAATGTTAAAAATTATTTAGCATAAATAAATTTATTATAAAATAAAATATAGTTAAAATTAATAAAAGTGCTTTTTATTTTTATGTTGCTAAACAGTCTACTATATGAAGCTCTTTTAAAAAAGCTGTTTTTTTAATTGACAACCAAACAATCAACTGGCTTTTAAAAAAAGCTCTTCTCAGAAAAGCTCTACTGACAAAAGCTCTAATGATAAAAGCTCAACCAAACGGGCCCTAAAAAGGTTATAAAGGTTTTCAGGTAAGGCCTAAGGGAAAAGCTTATCCACAAAGTCCTTAGAAGATTGAAGAGACTTTTTACTTCCAATAGAACTTTGAAAGAAGTCAAAAAATTGATCTTTTATCTCTTCATGACCTACAATCCTTCTCCCATTACCCACTTCTATAGAATGGATATTGTTTTTGTTTCTATTGGCAATGAGAGAGTTATGGAAAATTTTGGTGTTCCTATCCCCTTCCTTTAACCATTTAATCCTAGAAGCCTGTTTAAAGAAAGACTCTTGATTTTCTAAAGCTCTAATTAATTCATTAATATCCTCTGATTCCTTAGCAAGCAACATATTATACTTAGGCAAAAGTCTCAATTGATCCTGAATGACATTAAGATTCTCTTGACAATTCTTAACTCTAGCATTGACATCTCCAATTTGTCCAGAATTAAAAACTTTAAGGGATTTTTTTGTCCAGCCTGAGTTTAGTCACTACACAAAACATAGGAGAACCCTGAATTTGAAAGGAACAAGCTTCCTCAACAAACTGAAGAAAATTGGGCTGAGAGGAAACAAAATTAGGGAACCTAAAAGGAGAAGCTCTTTTCTGTATGGAAGATAAAAATTTAACCTCTACTGGAGAATGATCTGATATGTTCAAGTAATGAATGAAACTATAAGATCTAGGGAAATTAGAGCTCTAAGCCGAACTAATGAGAGTTCTATCTAACTTCCTAGCAATATAACAATCTCCACTTTGTTTATTGTTCCAAGTAAAACAAGGACCACTAGAATTAAGATCATACAATGCATTACCTTCAACACATTGCCTAAAGTCACTCATACTTTTTAGAGCTGAGTGACTTATAAGATCTACCTCATGTGGGAATAGAATAGCATTAAAGTCACCTGCAATAATCTAAGGCATATATGATAGGGAAAGGTTAAGATTTTACAAATTAGTCCAAAGGTTCTTCCTATGGTTTAGGTTGTTAGACCCATATATACAAGTCACTAAGGGGGGCACTAGTTCTAGGAGTCAGCTCTAAGTGAATAAACTGATCATTAGAACTCAGGATGTTACATAGATAACTATCTGGATTTCATGCTAACACTATTATGGCATTAGAAGCACAATCTAAATTACTGTAAGAAGGCCACCTAGGAAATAAGGAGGAGCATACATTATTCAAATAAGAAGGAGACCTAATCCTAGATTCAAGCAAACACACAAAATCCATAGACAATCTTTTAAGATAAGCATGTACAGCTAATTATTTTTTGGGGTTATTAAGACCCCTAACATTGCAAAAGACTAAATCCATAACCCCATAACCAGAAGCATCTCCTACTTTTGCTTTCTCCTAGGTTTCCTACCTTTTTTCAAAGTGAATTTCCCCTCTACACCCCCCACCACCACATTACCAGGACTATCAAGAACTAATTCAGAATTAGGAAAGGAAGGATTTGTTACTTGACTTATGGCAGAAGCCTTCAGATTCGCAAGGTTTCCATTTAGATCATCTTGGTCCATTTGTTCCCTACTCTGTGTAGTGGGACTTCCAGTAGTACTTGAAAATTGTTCCACCTGTTGATTCATCCCCATAATATGTTCCATCAGAAGTGGTCCTAAGCCTTTACATTGTTCTTTAGTTTCAGAAGTTCTAATCTCCTTTTCCTTTTAGATGGACTTTCCTGTGGTTAATTCCAACTCCACTCCATGCTACTCCAAATTGTTTGTTAGCACATCCTTACCTTTCTCCAACTCATGATGTTCTCCAGTTTTGAATACTCTCCCTGTCGATGCCTATTCCTTTTTCTGTGCACTCTATTCAGGCCTCCATTCATACTCTATCCTTATTTCCTTAAAAGTTTTTTCCCCATCCTCATTATATGTAGCTAGTTGAAACGAGGTAGGCCAGCTTCTTTTTATTTCTAGCTCTATACACATCCTAGCATATACAATCCGAGCCATCATAGCAGTTTGTGAATCCATGAGAAGCGGGTGTCCAACCACACTCGCAATTATACCCAGCCCTTTTGTGTTCCAATATTCAACTGGAATATTATAAAATCTTTCCCACACTGGGGCACACCTCACAACCTCCTGTTCCCCTTCATTCAAACTCCACTTCTTCAAAAATAAGGGTTTGCCTTGTATGTGCCAAGGGCCCTTTTCCAACACTGACATTACTCCTAATTCAGACTCAAACTTAAACAAGAAATTATTGGAGCTAGTGATTAGAATCTCCTTCAATCGAAACTCAGACTAGGATTTATTCAAGACTATTTGTATAATAGGGAAAGCAAGTCTCTTACCTATGAAGAAGCCAATTAGTGCTAACCTGAAGTTTGCAGCTCCTTGCTTAGCTAACTCCGGAGGAGGTATAACAAAAATCTGATTCTCCTTGATCTCCGGTGGGTAATAGGTTAAAGCTTTGTCTGTTGATATTTCTGACATTCCATTTGCAACCACAGGCTTCCAAGATATGATAATCCCCTTAGCTTCCAGATTTAGATCTCAAGCTTTAGGTGTCGACTCCAAGTGCGACGAACCTATTCCTTCGACTCTTAGGGATTTTGATGCAGCCTGAGTTGGTTGAAAGGGGAATTTTCGAAGGGGTTTTTGAGCCGAGTGGGTAAGGATGGGGTTTAGGTTAGTGTTTTGATTCTAATTTAGGGTTCGATTTAGGTTTTCATTTGAGGCTTTGTGATGATGGGGTTTAGATTAGTGTTTTGATTCTAATTTAGGGTTCGATTTAGGTTTTCATTTGAGGCTTTGTGATGTGGCTGTAGTTCAAGGGTAGGTAGAGGTGAAAAAGGGGATCGGGGTTGGGGAAGAGAGGGGGATGAAGCCATGGAGAGAGATCTTACTCAACTATAATCTCAGAAGTTCTAGGCGATCTCTCGCCCTATCGCTCGCCCTCAGTCGATCTTAGTCGCTCTCATAACTTAACCTTGTTAGACAAGAATCAAAATCTTGATTTATAATGGTTATAAAAAATAGCCACCACCTTTGTGTAACTTTAAGTGTACACCTTTTTGCGGATTTTATTTACAAACCATAAAATATTAATAATAATATTTTTACTTTAATTTACTTTTATTATTTTTTATTAATGTGAAAAACTTAGAACCAAAGAATAAAAAACCTAAGAACAATTTTTCTCAACGAATCTTAAGAATGACAAAAATAAAAAAAGTTTATACAAAAAGAAGACATATAAATTATTGGAAATATAAACAATTGATATAAAGAATAAACTTAATTAGAAAACTATACTTTGATACCAAATTCTAATAGCACCCTTACTAATATAGGTAATGAGATTCAATACAATAGGATTAAAGACCATTTTAATATAATAGGTTAATCCGTAAATACAAAAATGAAAATACAATAAGAAAGATATGAATCGTTATATTCCAAAATAGAAGAGTTTATAAGTGATAAGCTCCTAAAGTTTGATCGCCATTAGCAAGCCAGATTAGATCCTAATTTTTTGGGGAACCTAAAACAAAAGTTACTTTAAAAAGGTTTAAAGGTATTCTCTCCAAGGTTTTTTATTCAACAATAATAATGATCAATCAATTATAATCATAAGAAAGCCTCTTATAGGCATAAAAGTTATAAAAGGAAAAAAGAACTTTAAATAATAAAAGTCTAACTCTTAAAATTTGTATTCGGTACCTATCTTAGGACACATTGGCTCTAGTTTAGTTCTACAACTCCTAGTGTATGAAATAAGGATGAATATGTTATCAGTTATAAGCTGAATTTCGATGCTAGTTTGTTTCCATGTATTCAATCTATAACCCAAAGAAACATTAATGTCTATTTACTTACATGTCTAGCTTTAGTTATGTTCTTTAACCTCCTTTTTAAGGTTTTTTTTTCACTTGAATCATCATTGTAGGCTTGAATTTAGTCCTTTAAGGTAACAAAGCTTCACTCCTTCTATAAAGGCCCTCCTTTAGACCATTAAGAGCTTTTTTGGCCTTCTTGTCTTCACTCCTTGTATCTTATTTTATTACATGAGACCAAGATATTTCTCTTAAAAAAGTTAAAATAAAAGATATGGGTTAGGCATTTAATGTCACCAAACTAAAATATTTCAATATAGCTCACAAGGAATATTTCAGATTGTATCAAAAAGTATATATCAATAAAATTTTAAAAAGATTCAAAATAAAAAATTGTCTTAAATAATGCTCAAAGAATGAATTGGAACTTCTAGAAATGAAAAAGATTTCTTTTGCATATATTATTCGGGGTTTACTGTATGCTTAGAGCTACACTAGATATGCACAAGTATCTTAATATTTCAAGAATTGCAATTATCAATAGTATTGCCAAACTATTGAAAATTGATTATGATAATGCTATAACAATATTCTTTTAAAAAAGCAACAGGTATTCAAATAGTGTTAAACATATAGAACTAAAATACTTTTTCATTAAATAATTTCATAAACAAAGAGTGTCAATCGAGTACATTGGCACCAGTCTTACGATCGCAGATAAATTAACAAAAATATTACCTTCAAAGATATTTAATTAATATGTCAAAAAGGGCATTATTGGGTATCATGGCTTAACAAAATTTTATTATTGATGTATTTTATGCCTTTGACAATCCAAACTAATTTATATATTATTTATATATTTAAATGTCTTGTAATTTATTCTTAGTATATACTCATGAATGATTATATGATATTTAACAGGATTTGTGTTTTAGATATTGTTGTTGGACTATTAAGACATAACTCATTATAAATCATATTAAGAGTTGAACTAGTTTTGTGATACAAAGAACGTAGTATATAACATTAAAAAACATACAACATTTATGATCCTCTCCAATTCTTCTATGATTAATGTTGTGACTAAAAAAAAGGAGTAAAGTTTTTATTATATGCATATTATGTTGTATTATTGAACGATGATTATGTTATATGTGCTAAATGGTAAATTGTTAGATAATTTTATTAAGTGACCTATAATTTTAAATTTAATTATTTAAGTTTTTAAATCATATTGATCACTTAAAGGAGATAATTATTAAATAAAATATTTATTTTAATTCTAACATTGATAGAGCATGAAATAAAAGAAAAACATTTAAAATGTATTATTTGAATTTTAACAATTCTCCTTTCTCTCTCTACTTATTTAAGATTCAGCTTGCTTTATTGTATCTTAAAACTATATGAAGGAAAAGCTAAGACAAAGAATTTATCTTTGTAATGGATCAATGTAGACTTTCTATATTTACAAATATTATTACATTATAAAATATAAAAATAACATATTTAAAAATTTATATGATAAAGTATTATATATTTAAAATTCACATATTACTTATAATTATAAATAAAATGGTAAGATATGTTTTCTTCATAAATTATTAACTTTAATGAAGTTAATTAAGGGATGAATAATAAATTCAAAACAATTAAAATTTTAATAAAGTTTAATTATTCTATCTTATGCATTGTAATATTGTTTATTGTGAAGGACCAGCAGACCTCTATATTTTTTAAATTCTAATAACTATTTTGTTAGTCTTGTAGTTACAATATTAAAATTCACATTTACTTTTAGAAAAAAAATTATAATCTCACACGTAGAATACATAAAAATTCATGTCACATGCACGCTTAATCTTACACCTATAAATATAATTTAAGCAAAAGAGTTCCTATAAAAGAAAAGAAATGGAGGGTCCACGTAGAACTCTTAACAAATTTCTTGGTGAATCTAGTTGGAGTTTAATGTAGTCATTTTTAATTATCGTATTTCTTTTGTTTGGTTGCATTTAGTATTATTATAAGGTGGCACATTTATTATCATTCCATTTAATATTCTAATGACTTACCTAAAATAACAACGCAACGTAATCCTCATTACATTACATCCTTCGTTCCATATCATCTCAAACTAATTCCATTTTGTTACGTCACATGAAACAAAAAATAATTTATGAAAAACACATAATGTAGTCTTGTAGGCTAGCTGTGAAGACTATTTACATATATATATATATATACATGTATGTGAAGACTATATATATATATATATACATGTATGTGAAGACTATATATATATATATATATACATGTATGTGAAGACTATATACATCGAGAGCACCGTGCAAATCGAAGTGTCCCGTGATGCGTCTGATGTATCTAATAATCTACCACAAATATATTAGCATGATACGAATGGAGATGAATTGGGCAACAAAAAACTAAGAAGCACAGTTCGCAAGAGTAAAGGCAATAAAGCGTGAACTTGTTAAGTAAAGTTAATGGCTTGCTTAGATGAGGGACCAAACATTATCATCACTAAACTTATATTTAATACGCTTCTAAGCTCTATGCACCTACCTGCTTAATTATACAAGTGGCTAGAGAGAGAAACTTATATTGTCTTCATCATTCATAATAGAGCTAAGTAGTTATTATGCATTCGTCTTATTCCACTATAATTTGTATAATTTTTTGGTTGTAATTGTTTCGTTATTTTAATTGTCTCTGAATCTGCAAGGTGACTATTATCAAAGCAAACTTGGTATTTAGGTATTATATAATAATAAGTTTGGTACTATTTTGTTTGGTTAGATTATATTTTCAAGGAGTCATTATATTGTAGGTCCGGATCTTCTTACTTAGATTAGATGCTTTAATTGCATTTAACGGAGAGGACAAAACTGCAACAACTTGTTCGCTACAAGTAGGGTCTATATTAAAAGGAGGACCAAGCACGCGCCTCTGGTCCACACAGAAGACGCCGTTAACATTTAAGTAAATGTTTTATAATTTCGCCTTCTTTCAACTCTTAGATATGAGTCCGGAGCCTCTATCCGTTTCTACTCTATCTAATTTTGTCGAGGCAAAAAAATGTTCTCGTTCTACTTACAAAAATTCACAAATATGTTAGTATTCCAATTTTGATGGCTTTATGAGCCAAGCCGTAAGTGAGACATCCAATTTTTGATGACTTATTTTCTTTTGCTTCCAACAACACAGTATAATAATAATAATAATAATAATAATAATAATAATAATAATAATAATAATAATAATAATAATAATAATAATAAT
>JAOSBK010000205.1:19204576-19222636 GCA_027568895.1 Erythroxylum shatona | reverse complement strand
TATTATTATTATTATTATTATTATTATTAAATTCCTTATAATTTGTTATTTTATAAATTATTTTTAGAATTATTATTTTTTCTAATTTTATATTCCTTATTATTATTATAAATTATATTATTATTATGCTTCTTTAATTATTCTTATTAATTTAATTGTTTAAAATTATGATAATTATAAATTTTCTACTTATTATTATTCTTATTATTATTTAATTTTTATTTATTAATTATATCAAATAATATTATTAAATTCCTCATTATTATTAATTTTATTCTTAATAATAATAAGGATAAAAATATATGTTTATACTTATCATCAAAATAAAAAGAATTAAGCAAACAAACAAAAATTAAGGCACTTTTAGAATAAAGACAGATAATTTATTATGTACATAAATGAAAAATAAATAAATTACTAAATACATTATATAAATAAATTATGTATCAGTAGAAGCGGAATAGTTAACGTTGAAACAAAAATCCAGGATTAAAAATTTTGTCACCGCGTAGGCGGCTTGTACTGCACAGTTTGGATGCATCTTTTAAATTTTTAACAAAAACGACACCGTTTTAATGTTGGACAGAGTTTGCCAGGCTAATCTTAAACAGAGGATCCGAACTCTCTATTTAAAGATTTATTTTCTTTTGCTTCCAACAAAGCTTAATACAACAATAATAATAAAATTAATCAATTTTTAAATTAAATTTATTTTTATAATATATACATTAATTAAACAATTTTAATAAATTATCAATTTTTAAGATTTAAATTTTTATTTAAAAAATTAAAATTAAAATAACAGAAAAACAAATCAAAATATGTGACATATTTTGTATTTATTATTTTAATTTTAATTTTTATCTTAAAAATAAATAAAAATTAAAATAAAATGTGAAAAAATTAAAATTAAATACTAAAAAACAAAATGTGTCACATTTTAAATAAAATTTTAAGATAAAAATTAAAATTTTAAAATTGCTTTCATTTGTGTCACACACATATTTTGATTTTTATTATTATTTAAATTTAAATTTTTTAAATAAAATTTTTAAGATAAAAAATAAAATTAAGAATTGATTTTATTTGTGACACATATTTTGACCTTTTATTTATTATTTTAATTTTAATTTTTAAATAAAAATTTTAAGATAAAAGATTAATTTTTAAATTATGATTTTTTGTGACACAATTTAATTTTTAAATAAAATTTTAAATTTCAAATTTTGATAATTTATTAAAATTGTTTAATTATTTTATAAATTATAAAAAAGTTTAATTTAATTTAAAATTTGATTAGTTTTATTATTATTATTGTATTATATTGTGTTGAAAGCAAAAGAAAATAAGCCATAAAAAATTGGATGTCTCACTATTGGCTTGGCTCACAAAGCCATCAAAATTGGAACACTAACAGAGTTGTGAATTTTTGTAAATATAACGACAAAGTTTTTTTGCCTCGACAGAGTAGAAATGGACAGAGGATCCGGATTCCTTAGATAGATGAACATATTCACTATTTATTCATCTTATATTCAAACACAATCGGAATTTTTTATAACGAAAATCTTTTCTTCTGGTTCTACACTGATCTCCAAGAAAAGAAAACAAACATAGTATGTATGCTACTGTAAACAGATACGTGAATAATGATAATGGTAATATCAATGATTAAAAAATTGAATCGGTTTGATTGGTTTAATAATAATAAACTTAAACTGAACAATTTTTTAATTTAGTTTCAATTCAGTTTATTTTAATAATCCTTATTATTAAAAATCAATCAATATATTAAGTAGTTTGTTAGTTTTTATAAACTAATTATTTTTATAAACCAAAGTAAAACAATTAATTTTAATTTAATATTTTTCAATTAATCTTCAAATTATTCAATGAGTACGGATAATCTTTTTAATCATATTTCAAATTCTTCAATTTTATTTAATCTTTAACTAGTTTTATGACATTTAACATTGGTTGAACTTTTAAAAATTCTTATTTTACTTATTTAACTTTCGATTCAAAATTTAAAATATTGGATAATATACCTATGAAAAAATGGTAATAATCACGCTTCATTAAGGCAATTGGATTATAAAAAGGAAGAATGAGAAACAAGAAGTCATAACCAATGGCAACATAAGTTTGTACAACACCAAGCTACTATAGGAACTTGTGGCACAAAATTAATTCCTAAATTTTTATGAGACGTTGAAGAAATTTGGTGGAAAAGCATCTATATTCTCATTAACTCTAATCACTTATATACGTCCCTTACAGCCAGAATTTACACAATCAAATCCTAAAATAAAGAAACTACCCAAACAGAAATATACAATAAATATTTACCCCTAAATGATAGGAAAGAGTATATATAACTGCTAAATATAGACACAATCCTACAACCCCCTCAAGTTAGAACGACAAGATGGTGAATGCCCAACTTGGAAAGTTGGTTATCAAATTATCATTTACCCAGTGCCCATGTAAGAACATTATTAAGCTGCAAGGAAGTATAGACATACATGAATTTGATATTACCCTTGATCTCATCCTGCACAAAGTGACAATCAAGCTTAATATGTTTTGTGCGTTCATGGAAAACTGGGTTATTGGCAATATGAAGGGTTGACTGGCTATCACAATATAGTCACATTGGACAAGAATGATCAACTCCAAGAGAAGACAACAATCCTTTTAATCATTTTAATTCATAAGTAATAGTGGCTATGCAGTGATACTCGGCTTAAGTAAAAGAACAAAAGACAATAGATTGCGTTTTAGTCTTCCATGAGATAGTAAAGTTTTCCAACATCGCAAAATAAGTTGTCAAAGACCATTTAGTAAGGGGACAACTAGCTTAGTCTACATCATAATAGCCATGTAAACAGATATCACAATTGGCACATGACAAAATCCCTTGACCTAGATTACCTTTAATATCGACTGGCACACAAATTGCATCTCAATGATCAGGTTTCAGATTTTGCATGAATTGTGCCAAGATGTGAAGACAATAAGATAATTCAGGATGAGGAATAGTTAAATAAATGAGATGCCCTACAAGTCATCAATACTTAGTCAAGTATTTCAATTATACTCCATCAGTAAGTGTCAACTGATGATTTTGTTCAATAGGAATAGCCACTAGTTTTGTACCAAGTAACCCACAATCAAATATGAGATCCAAAGCATACTTTCTTTACGAAAGAAAAATACTAGTAAGATTTCACTCCACCTTAATGCCCAAAAAATATTTCAATTTTCCAAGATCTTTCATTGAAAACAACGACCTAGATAATCTCTGAACTCCTGTATAGCACTCCTGTTGTTTCTAGAAATGAAAATATCATTAACATAAACTAAGACATTTAGTTATGCTCTACGGGCTCTAAATGTGAAAAGTGAATAATCTGAATATGATTCCTGAAAATCATAAGCATTCAGAGCTTCAGACAATCTAGCAAATCAGCACCTAAGAGCCTATTTCAAGTCATATAAAGATTTGCGAAGCCTACACACCTTCGTAGATGATTGAGCCTTAAAGCCAAGTGGTAATCTCATGTATACCTCATCCTCTAAATTACGTTGTGAGAAAGTGTTATGAGCATCCATCTGATGTAGTTCAAGACTCTTTATAGCTACAACAATGAGGAAGGTTTGAATAGTCACCATCTTTGTTATAGGAGAAAAAGTCTCATTATAGTTGATTCTTTCAACTTATCTGTTCCCATGAAGTACCAACCTTGCTTTATGTCGTTCAATGGTACCATTCAAATTGTATTTAATTTTGTATATCCATTTACACCCAAGTGCTTTCTTTCTTGGCGACAAATCTTCTATCATCCATGTTCCATTGTCTTCCAGAATTCGAATGTCTTCCTTCATTGCATATCTCCATTTCTCATCTTATACAGCCTCAGAAAATGAAGTTGGCTCATAACCTGCATTAATAGCTATAAAAAATCCACAGTGTTCCATAGAAAATTTGTCACAATTAACAAAGCATTCAATAGAATAATATGTACCTGAGGATTTTGATTGGAGGGATAAACTAGCTAGGCAATATGGAGAACATAGTCCTTGAAGTGTGAAGGAGGCTTCCTATCTCAACATCTATAACTAAGGAACTCATTCACCATATCACCACCATCAATGTCCGCTATGGGACAACATTCCACTCTCTACCCTCAGTATTTTTGACTTGTTGTTACACCTCATTCAATTCTTTAGGACCACTGTCATTTCCTATTTGAATATTTTGAAAATAAAAGTCATTCCCACCAGTACTCACTCCATTATCGACATTTTTCTCCTTATCTTCATTAACGAAATCAAGTGACCACTCTAGTCCTCCAATTTTTCTGTCATGTATCACACTTTCATCAGCAAAAGGAAAAATATTCTCCACAAATTTTACATCCCTTGAAATAAAATACTCTTTATTTTCAATATCATACAATTTCCACCCCTTTTTCCTATAAGGGTATCTGCCAAAAATGCACTTTTGACATTAGTTAGCAAATTTATCACCTCCTTTAGTATGATTGTGGGCATAACATAGATACCCAAATGTTCGAATATGAGTATAAGAGGGCTTAACACCAAACAACATTTTATAAAGAGTTTACCCGCCAAGTAATGTTGAAGGTGTTCGGTTAATTAAATATCTTGCAGTGAGTATACATTCTTCCTAAAATTTCATAGGTAAATTTTCTTGAAATGTTAGTGCTCTTGCCTATCTAAAATATGACGATGTTTTCTCTTTACCCTTCTATTTTGCTGAGGGGTCTGAATAATTGAGATTTGATGGAAAACACCATTTTCTTGAAAATAATATTTCAGACCTTGAAACTTTATAATGTTGTCACTCTTTACTACCTTGATTTGTTTATTAAATTGTCATTGGATCATGGAAAAGTAATTTTTAACAATCGGGGGGACTTTATCTTTTGTTGTCAACAAGTACAATCACAAATCATGCAAATAATCATCTACCATAGTTAAAAATTAAATAGAACCATAAGAAGCAAGTATTCTATATGGTCTTCACAGGTCTCCATGGATTAAATGAAAACAATTCTTCGCATTAGTTTCACTAAACATAAATATCTCTCTTGTTTATTTAGCTCTACAACAAAGATTACAGGACTTAAGTCCATTAACTTTATCTTTACTACTAATATAAAAAAGCATACTAACTACTTTAGAGGCCGGATGTCCCATTCTTCTATGCCACAACATACAAGAGCCAACACCACTTCCTTTGCACACACGAAGTGGTGTCTCCCTATGGAGAAGATAAAGCCCCTCAGTTTATTCAGTTTAGTCACCCGCTTCAATTAGTGTCCTCGAAACATGGTCCTGTATTACATACACTTTGTTAGTAAGTTAGACAATGTAATCATAACTGTGAAATTGAAATCAAGTTGCTTTTCAATTTGTGAACAAACATAACATGATTAAGTGTTAGTTTGTTCCCAAAGGTGACTGTTCCTTCTTTCATCGCATAAGTCTCAACACTATTAGGTAAACTAATAAGTTCCAATACAAATGAGTGTTATAGCTCTTTCCTGTTGCACCACCATTGGGTAAACCCTGTTAAGGCTTGGTAGGGGATCAAAACTCATAATATTAGATCAAATAGTTCTAAATTGCGGATCATTGAGGCCCATCAGGAATTAGTTAACCTTCTCCTCTTCTCTCTTCTTATCCAACGTTCCCAAAATCCTGCATGTATAGCCATTACAAGTGCATATTGGTATTTGATCATAATCATTTAATTCATCCCACAACTTCTTAAGTCGTTCTTAGTAATCCATTATAGTGTCTTCATTTTGTTTATAACTTTCCAAATTTGATTTTAGTTGTTAGATGTGAGGCTTATTTGTGACAAAGAACCTCTACTTGATATCTTCCCACAACTCTTTTGCATTCTCCATGTAAGTTATGGTCGATTGAAGGTTCAGTTTAATTGCATTGAAAATCCATTAGATAATCATGGAATTGACTCTCCACTAGTCTTCAATTTCAGTATCATCTTTGGCAAGTTATTTGATCGTTCCATCAATGAACCCAAACTTTCTTCTTGCCTTTGAAGAGCCTCAAACTACAACTGCCCATTCTTCATAATTCTCACCTCCTAATTGCACTCGGGTGGTGAGATTTTCTAGGTTGTCACTTAAATAAAAATCACAACGAGAGACTTGTTTCTTGGATTATGAACCACCTTTGGTTCCTCCATCATTCTTATTGTCTACCATAACATCAACCGAGCATTTTTAGAGTTAAGTTATTGGCTCTGATACCATGAAGAATTTTGGTGGAAAACTTTTTGTATTCTCATTAACTCTAGTCACTTATGTACATCCTTTACAACTAAACTTTACATAATCAAATCCTAAATATAGGAACAATCCTAATAAACGTTCCCATTTTCTGACGTTAGAAAATTAAAGAAATATAAAACTAAATGATGTAGGTGTTAGAGTATCCTATATTGACTAAACATGAAATTGTTAAAGGGTTTATAAGTGATAAGGATCAACTATCCAAAAAACTAGTTCTAGTTATTTGGACAATGGTTGATCTAAGCCCAATTCTTGTTAGTGGACTCTATACTCTGCCCATATTAAAAATTTAATATGGTATCAGAGCCTCTATGACCAAATGGTCATGAGTTCGAATCCTATCATCTACCTATTCTAATTAAATTAAGCACAAGGTAAAGTAGGCTTGTGCAAGTTTCAAGCCCAAAGGACTTTCACTTAAGGAAGTGTGTTAGAGAATATATAAAACCAATTGAGTTGGCCTCACACAACAACTTAAGCTATTGTGGTGAAACGGTCGCTTAATATGATCTTTATGGTATCGGAGCAGGTTTGATCCGGATTATTAATTTCCTAGTTGTCCGTCTGGATGTTCAGTCCCAGCAGCTCGGTCCGGTTACCACTGCGTATATTTCAAGTGACAACTGGATGTCAAGTCCCAGTTGTACTTGAGAGGGAGTGTTAGAGTATCCCATATTGACTAAACATGAAATTGTTAAAGGGTTTATAAGTGATAAGGGTCAACTATCCAAAAAACTAGTTCTAGTTATTTGGACAATGGTTGACCCAAGTCCAATTCTTGTTAGTAGACTCTACACTCTACCCACATTAAAAATTCAATAGTCGGATCTATACAACACTATTGCTGTCGACAATGTTTAATAAGACATGCCTACAAAACTAGCTAAAAATTGATAAAAAAAGATTACTAATTAGTGTTATATAATATATAATTCTCAAGTGGCAATCTTTTTAAACTTTGAGGTCTCTATTATGGGCCATCTTATGATTATGTATGTGAAAGTTTTTCCACATGTGTGCTCTGGACACTTTCCTATCTTCCAATGAGCTCACTTTTCGTGGGACAATAAAAGATAAAGATGTATCGATCAATGAAAAGCGAAAGAAAATAATTAGCATCGAGCAAGAAAATGACAACATTATTATATACTCGTAGTTAATTAACTTGTCGTGGCATGCACTTAAAAAAAAAAAGACCATACATTCGCTTCACGATAAGGGTGATTAGATAAGCCATTAAGATATAGTAGTAGCTTTGCATATCTATAATGTCACGTGCTATGGCAAAAAGGAATGCTTGTTGCTCCTATATTTTAAACTTTAAAGGGAAATCGTCTAGCATCCATTACCTTGTTTGCCTCTTGTAGGAGGGGACATCTTTAAGATCTAAGATCATTCGTTGTTATACATATATATTTTGTGTCGGGGTTGATTCTTTTTGGTTTCTTTTTCTTTTGTTTTGTGATTGGTACATATGGCTATTGAGCTTCAATATCACCAGACTAGTTGTTAGAATGTCAAAAAGCAGTGAAGGAAATGGAAACCACATACGACATGCCTAAATTATATACTTAAGAGGAATGGAAGAGGACCCATACGATCTTTTTATACTTCAGTTCATTGGCCATAATTTAACTCTCCGATCCACATCTATAATTTAACTTTGATGGAGAGTGTGAACCAAACCACTATAGACCTTCATGCAGGCTAAGATGCTGCATTTGTTCAAGGAAATATTTAATTCAAAGCTTATGGAACTCATGAATATTATGTGTTAGAAAAAAAATGCCAGTTATGTGTTAGAGATCTATGTTTATTATAAGTCCCTTATTGAGGTTGGTTTTTGGGACAAAATGTGTCTTTATTGTAAGAAACCCATCCATAAATCGACGCTTAATTATACAGTTGCTCGATATTTTCAGTGTTGAGAAAGTCGTTTCACTCTATTAACTAATTTTGTACATAAAGTCAGTGTTGTATATCGCTGTTGATTTAAGAAGTTGAGGGGTAAGTGACTGATGTTAATTAAAAGGGGCAATGTTCATTGATGCTTTCCGTGGGGGTTGGTAGGATAGACGTCTTACTCCTCATTAAGGATTCTTGGCCACTTCTAGTGCATTGAGTAATTTTTTTTTTCTTCTTTCTTGATTTTGAAGGTCGGAATGCGAACCATTTTGAGATTTTTTTTTTTTCACATTTCTATCACTTTTTGAAAAAGGCCATATAATTTCGTTAAGATTCCATATTGACAATCAGTTAAACTCCGATCTATGGCCAATCTCATTAATTTCAATCAAAAAACCGTTGTTTTAGCCACTTTTTGCGGAAGAGAACGGATCAATGATGAGTTTGGACTCAAGTGCATAAAAATGTCACTACTTCTAAGGCCTGGTTCCTTGTAACCTACAATCTTTACAATGCAAAGTTCTTGCATTTTATATTCATAATTGGCCTTTAAAATAAAACAAGTAGAATTTTAAAGACTCGAGCTACATGGTGGAAACAATAAGTTCAAACTTTATTCTTCAAACATTTCAAGTCAGATGTCTGATCGAATTTGAGAACAACCAACTGATCTTATCTTTCAATATGCAATTAACTCTAACCAGATTTAGTAATGAAATAGAAACATAAACGAAAAGTTGAGAATCTGACGATGAACCTGTGCAGTAGTGGTAGTGGTAGACACTTCCACCCTAATCTAATAAGTCGAGGGTTCAATTTTTATTTAAGTAGGATGAATCACTTTATATTTTTTATGTAACAAGACATATATAATGAAGCTACAAGGTATCTTCCGAAAAGGAGTTAACTTGAAAAGGTTGAGTTCTATATGGATTTTTTGAAGTACATGGAATTTCTTATACTCCTCAATGTTGTCACCTGATCTGCCTTTATTAGGTGATCTGTTGATGACCCACTGGAGTTTGTATGCTGGTTTCACTGCATTTAGGTGACAATTCTTTTGATTGCCGCTAGTCTAATGGAAGTAAACTTAAATTAATGTGATTTTCCGAGTATGATTTTCTTTTACCTTAGGCCTCTTAATATTGCTGAAGCGTTGGAAAATGTATTACTGCTTGTAACTATGATTTAAGGAAGTTCTTCAATATACTGTAACATATCCATGAGATCTGGCGTTTTATCAGATTAACTGTAGGCCCTTTTGACTTCCTTACACCTTTCAAGTGGCTAATAGTTTTGAAACACTTGGGGTTTGGAGGTTCATTGTCGTTTGAGTTACAGTCAGACAAGTAAAAGAAAAGTCCAACTATATATCCCAACTCATCAAGCATAAAGAAATTAAGTTTGTGGCTAGATAAACTAACATGGTTATTTGAAACACAAAAAAGAAGAAAAGAAATATTCTCAAATAATTAATAACATTCGTTCCTCCCTCATGAGAGTGATTGTTTCCTGCAGACTCCTTTTTCGTCAAAAGTTAAGCGGGTTTTACGGACAATTCCACTTGGAAGGTGCTCAAACACCGTATACATGAGCAAGTTCTCTTCTTCCCTCTCTTTCTCTCTCTCCGAAATAGGTTATAAATTATATAACACAAGCTGCAGTTCCTTGTTTATTAGTTCAACTATTCATATTCACGTGATATTCTACTCCTATTTAATTTACAATTTCTTAAACTAATTATCTCTACCCACTTACCCTTTCTCGTTTTCAGACTATTACATTGGCACTTCTGACTATTCTGTTATCACCTATAACTATCCTGTGAAATAAGGACATATATATTTAAATTCTCTTTCTCCCACTCCTTTATAGGTTGAAGCGTCTTTGACCAAAACTTGTGTAATAACCCTTTTCTTCTCACCATTTTTTGACCTAGGCCTCTTTTTGCGGCATGGCGTATAAATATTAAATTTCTCGTTTACAACAATGTATATGTTAGGTACAAAAACTATTGTCAATGTTTGACGAGCGTACGTATAATTCTTTTTAGAAAGTATAGCATGAAACTACTCTAGAAAAGGATATATATATATATATATGACCAGGCGTGCTACGGTGACTGTTGCAATCCACTCTACTTCAACCATTTCAGGTGAACTTAGAAATTAAAGAGAACAAATAGGATTAAACGATTCTTTAAACACTAAAATATTTTAAACAAGTAGTTTTCGAAATTTATCACTATTTTGGCATTACTCTATATTATCAAATAAATGAATGCCTCTGTCAATGTACCTAAGCATAAAATAAATCAAAAATGGCAAAACCTAAAAACCTTAATTTTGAGTACTAGGGATATTAGAACTAATGGTTCTATAAAATATCTCGTTTTGACAACTCTTACCTATGAGTATGAATAATGTCATGTTCAACTACTTTCTTTCACGTTCATCACTTGAATGATTTTAGAAAAAGCTTTTAGTAGAGCTCAATATTGATTACCATTTTTTCTTTATCCATCACTTAACTTCCAAGTAAAGCATATGCCTTCAATTTTATTAAGACTACATAAACACACACATATATATATAGGTGGTAACATGGATTCTGTGTGATGTTACTTTAAACTCCTATATATAGTTTATGTTTAGAATTAATTACGGCTATTTCAAACAAAGACTGTTCAACGACAAATCTGTTACGATAAACCCGTGATGTGAACAGAAACTTGTTTTTGTCCGGGATATCACACAAATATGATTCAAAAGTTACCTTAATTAAGGAACTGTAAAGCATCTGGGACTGCCATTAATTAAACTAAACCTAGCATATAATTTGGACAAGTGAGTGAGAAGAAAGCCGCCAAAGAAACTAGGAAAAGGACCACCACGAATGTCTCATCTCTAACACGCATGCTTAGTTTAAAGCAGAGTTTTAAGACTAAAATATAAGGTTTTGCTCCATTAGTCTTTTCAATTTTGGTTAAGTATACGTAACTAGGTTAGTCTCCAAGTCTTCAAATGATGGTTCTATCCAAATTTGATAGATTCCTTTCCAAATTAACAACATTTTCTTCAGGGTATGGGCGTGTGCTTGCACCACTAAGAAAAGCGTTCGTAATAAGTTTGCTTCGTCGACTACTTACTTTTTGCTCGAATTGATTGTTCAATGTAAGATTATGTATCTAGATCCTTCAGTTTTACCAGCTTTCTTGATAATTCACATTGTCGGAGGAGATCTAATACGATGGCAGAAACACGTGTTGTTAGCCGGAGATGTACGAGCCATTACAGTGGGGACCGATTTCACACTTGGGAGATGTTAATGAAGCCATCCCATTTGATTAAGTTGGTGGCTGTTTATTCAGGGTAAAAGATACCATTGTATTGGGACATCGCTTTTGTTATTTATCATCTGAGGTTGATGTTTCAGGAGATGGTGTTCAAAAATCCAACGGTGCCCATTTGTTTTCTAGTAAGACACTGGTCAAGTTTTTGCAGGATTTATCGCAGCAAGTGGCTATCCTAATGGCAATATCTTGCAACTGGTTAAACATATGCCGATGTGGCTTAATCAGGTTTTCACGTATCCTATATACACACACACATTAACAATCTAACATGCAATTTGAGCTAGAAAACTACATGCATCTCAATAGACTAAGATGATGCCAATAGTGACAATAACAGGGTGACGACAACAATGAAAGAACTGTGGCAATTTTATGCCAAGTCACGAAAAGTATTAAATAAATGGATTAAGATGGCGACGCAAATGAAACATGATCAAATATATCCATCTTTTTGTTTAGTGATTAATTAATCAGGTATTGTTCGAGTTCTGATAATTAGTATACTTTTTAATTATTAAAATCAAAATAAGTATTAAATATCAAAACTAAAATATAAAAGATTACGTGTATAAATTTCTCACTTCTATGGATTGAAATATGAGATGTCTTATCTTGGGGGATCCTCTGTCCCCCTTCCCATGGCCCTACCCTGGCTCTCTCCCATCTTAGCCATCCATCCAACATGAGAGGGGGCCAGAGTAGAACCAGGGAAAAAGGACAGAAGATTTGGGGTCGTCTTATCTTAACCAGCTATCATTTACATTAGTACACGTGACGAATTCTTTGTTGATCTAACCAAACAAGAACTACGTCATTTTTCATCTAATTTTTTTAAAATAATTATAATTATAAATATGGGACTATGAAATAAATAAATTGGAAACACCTTTGTCCGGATTCAATGGCACCTCTTACTTCAAGTTGACGCTAGGCGAGGATTTGGGTTTTTGGAAAATTTCGTGTCTACTTTATCACTTTAGGGGTTCTAACTTCTGTTGTGTATACTAAGTCAATTTTCCACATCATCCTTAATTAAGTACTCTTATCCTCCAATTATTTTAATTATTGATTTTAAGAAAGTGATGGAAATAATTCTTGTTTTAATTTTATTCATCCTTTCCTGTTTTCCACTTAACTTTTTTTTTTTTAATCATGTCTTATCGTCTTGCGTGTTGTACACGTCGATTCTAAAGGTGTTAGAGGCTACATTGGGTGAATGAGGTAAAAGCCCATTAGTCTTGCTGACACTGTAGACTTTCCCATCAAGAATACATCGTAACAGTTGCGAGGAAGGAGGTCTACAAGTGTGGGGATTAAAAACAAAATGTCTCGCCAATTCTAAATTTATCGAGAAGCCAGTCATTTCATTGACTCTCGAAATTAAGCATACCCTTCATGTACATGACTTATTTTAACATACAATCAACGTCCATCTGTTTTTTTCTATGATGACGTATGGTTAAATATTTGTCATTAATTCTAAATTGTCAGTAATTCACTCCTACAAGTGTTAATGCAAGCGTCATTAAGAATTTTATCACATTAGTTCTATGGAAAGAAACGAAGTTGGAATAGGACGAAGGAGAGCGAACTAGGCAATGATCTAGAAAAAACTGAGAGCCAAGTGGCCTGTGACAGGATTCCTTTCATCCCCCACGTTTGGAGACATTTGGTTGGTTAAAGCACAACAAATCAGAGGATTTAATATTTAAACAATTTCCCCTTGGTGCTTGTTTTATTTGCCACCTCTTATTTAATATTTTTTCTTGAATTTGTTTAATTGGCCAAACAAGTAAAATTCAACATGTGAATCGTTTAAGTCATTGGTGCTCTGTATCCTATATTTTTTAATAACTTTGTAAATTTGATAGTCCATCATACAGTGTTTTTTAAAGAGAAAAAGGCATTAGACATTGTAAAGCCATGGTCGAGACACTACCCGTGACCTTTTTGCCTAGTTCCTTGTCAACAAAGGACGCCGAGCCGATTTAACTATAATTTCCATAACAACAATCTGTGGTAGAACTATTTTATTTAGTCAGGCTAGCTGGAATTGATTTCCATTTTCACACTGGGTTCAAGTTATTATAAGTTGGTTTCCAGATTCCTGGCTATGGTGCAAATAAGAAAATGAATGGGAAAACAAGCGCTGTCTAAAAACTATGTTGGTGTGGAAAAACGTAATGGGTAATTTGAGACCTGAGGGTCTATTAATTATTAAAGAGTTACGACCAAGTACTAACGATGTATTAGTTACTTCTCCCCACTTCTCTTAATATAAGGAAAGAGGATAAAAAGAAAATACCACTAACCCACCTCAACTATGCCAGGGATTCACCCATCAACTAACCACTGTTAGGGAGTCAAGTCAAAGATAAAAGAAATCGAGCTGGCAACGGTTAGAACAAATTGAACCGGAAATCTTCTAAGTGGGTAAGGCAGAAGTCAGCTCATTAAGCAATTAAAAGAGTTGAATAATCCATGTAATTATTATCTGTCTCAGTTAGCTAAGCTGCATCACAGTTAACATCTCTTAAATTTTGATTTGCAGTAACACCTAATTTCGTTTGACATTTGACAAACGTCGGCCTCATTTCCACTTGCACAGAAACTATGCCTTGGTTCCATTGGAGAGATGGTACTATGTTGTCCTTGATAAATATGGATAAGAATAATAAGAAAACATTCCTTAAAGCCATTGAGAAAGTCTCTGTTAAGCCTAAACTGTATGAGTCAGCGTCTTGATCATAGCCTGTGAGACTTACAACGTGGCTTTGTTGGATTGTTTTATTGTTTTACTGGTTGGGTTAGACTGCTTAGTGCTATGCTTTGCCATCGGCCCACCCCAAGAGTTATGTAATGTACATGGCTTCCCGTGTTCGAGGCCTGAAAACATCCTCCTCCTCCCACATACCATCTCATAATGCCTGTTTAAACCCCGCAAATTGAGTTATGTTGGCAAGTCCATGAAATTGGCTTTATGAACCTAATTATAAGTTCAAAGCTCTCAAAATGTATGTAAACTTCAATCAATTTACTAATTCATTTGTAGATATCTATTGTGTAACTAATTTCAGGAGTTTATACAGATTGCTGTTATTTGTCGAATACGGGGCGTTTTAAAAGGGAAAGGGACAATCTCTTGTCATTGTTACTTTGCAAAAGCTTTCTTTTTGTAAAATTTTTAATATTGCTTTACTTTTCTAATTCCTAAAGGTGGAAAATAGGATGAAATTGACCAGTTACAGTTTCAACTAGAACAACATACTAATAGTGTTCTAGTTATAAGTTTATTTCAAATAAATTTATTATTTGTGTATCTCAAATATTTTCGTATTTAGGTTTATCAAAGTTCATTGCTGAGATTCTGAAAAATATTGTTAAAACATTCTAAAAAGAAGAATGTTTAGATTGCATGAAGTTCAAATATCTCACTTCTCAGTCTCCTAGCCTCTCATTCCTTTTTGTTCCTATTTACTTAAGAATATGTGGTTGGGGTTGTCAAGACTTTTTTTTTCCCCACAAGTTTGAACTTTATCTTGAATGTGGGGGTATTTCTTGATAGTAATAAGACATCCAAAAGAAACATGCTACATAAATTATGCTCAATATCAGTGTGCAAGCTTGCCATAGAGAGTTCGAATTGATAGATTTGTCATTACGAAAGGACTTGGCAGACTTTGAATATACAAGGACGAGGAGTTTAATCAATATAATAACGAATGGGTCTTTAATTTGGTGGACACGACATTGTATCAGAAACAACCTTTTAGTATCTGACAATACGCGGCATATGATCGATCATTCAAGTGTAAGTTTTTGTTATTGATTGTTCAAACATCAAAGACATAGATTATAATTGAATCATGAATCATACGTAAATCATTTGTGCCCATTCAAATCTTGAATATAATAATAATGACATAAATAAAGCGAATAAATTACTTACTTTGAGCCAAATTCGTCATGATATAGAAAGAAAGCTTTTACCAATTACGAAGTGGTTTCTCTCTCTTAATCATCTTTCTGTAAGATAGCTTGATGGATAGCTAATTCACAAACACGTTTTTTCTGTATTTGTTTTTTCTGTTCTTAATTAGGGTAGAGAAAGGACTAGTTTATATATACTTCTTTGTTGATATTAAATCTTATATGTCCATTAAGTACTAAATTAACGGTTAAGATTTAATACACTATAGAAAACCCTAAACCAAGTTTAATATAGCTTATAGAAAATTTGGGCCATAAACCAAGTCATATTTCTTACATTCTCTCCCTTGGTCATATGTTTCATCATTACATTTAATATTATAAACTATTAACATCATAAGCACCTCAACACAACAAATCACATAATGTGGGTTATGGCGATCATACACAGTATCGTCATATACTCCCTTCCATATACCACTACATTAAGAACTTATTATGGTTAGGTCGATAAGTTGTATATACATAACATACAGTCCACATATTTGTTGTTGGACCCTGAAATTTTCTTTCAATATTTATCGATTTATATGGTTAAATTTTTTAATCTAGTCTATTAAATTAGCAAGTATGAATAGAAATTATAAATTAGAATGAAGTGTTAGAATTAAGTTAGCTTAAATAGTTAGTGGGCTTATGTTAAAAGAAAGAAGGGTAAATATGGAAAGCCTAGTTTAATGAGGGGTAAAATGGGAAGAAAAACAAAACAAAAGGGGCTGGAATTAGAAGAATAAGAAAGGAGAAAAGAAGAAATCGTGAGAAGAAAAGAAGAGAGGAGAAAAACATCGAGAAGAAAGAAAGAAGAGAACAGAGTCGTGAGAGAAGCTAGGGAAGAAGAAGAAAACGTGGAAAGAGAAAGAATCAAGCTTGTCTAAGGTAAGTTTATCTTTCTTTCTTGCTTAGGTAGAGAAAGAAATAGAAGAATGAGTTTGCTCACGTTTTATGACTCTGAAAGTTGGGCTCTAAAAATGGGATCCAACAAAATTGTTGTTGAGAATTGGCATTAAAAAAATAGTTGGTCGCTTGTTTCGTGGTCATTTGAACAAAGGATACACATAAGGTCAATAGAAGATGAACTTTTAACCCTATCTACTCTGTCCATTATATTTGACCTGTTTCTTACAACTAACCATATTGTAATAGCATATCTGGGACTGTTTTCAGGAAACCATATGAATTTATACCAACCTACCTTTGGATTAGGGTGCATGAAGAGTTTCCTAAGGAATCGAGGGTCTAAGTGACCTTATTTTCCATATCAATGCTTAGCCTGTAACTTGGAATAGTTTTAGCTAGCCTCTGAAATCCTCTCTTTTTAATACATTATTATTGATCAAGTATTAGCTCACTAACCTTGGCCTTAAGCTTCAGCAAGTATCTTAGTTGGAATAGAGCACAATAAAAGTATAAAGGACCCTTTGTGGACTAGTTATCAAACTTTATCCTAATGATTCTCCCATTTCCTACGATACATTTGAAAGTTGGAGTTAATTTGGATCTCAGTTTTAGTATATTTTGCCGTATCCAATAGGAATTGGGGTTACATTTTACTTCTAAAAAGTTTTGATCTTACAAATGCTCATAGTGAACCCACTGAACCTATAGGTTTTCTATTTTAACTAGGAGCTTCCATATCCTTTTGTCTAAGAGAAATTTATCAGGTAGTTGAATAGAACTTAATCTTAGGCCACCTTGCCACCTTGTTTTTTGTGCAACATATGTCTTTTCAAGATACTTAGCACCTATTCCTTTGTATGGATCTCCATTCCACAAGAAGTTTCTCAGCATCTTTTCAATATCCTTGGCCATATTCTTCTTAAAAAGGATTAGATGGAAATCCAATAGTTGTATATCTTACATATAATTGTTTTTATCAAATAAATTTTGCTAGCATAGCTTAACTCTCTATTGAACCATTTTCTAAGTTTCCTCTCAATTTACTCAAACAGAGGTTTGCAATATTTATAGGATGGTTTTGTGGTGGTAATTGGGATTCTTAGGTAAGTAAAAAGGGGATGAGATACTTTCATTTGGTAAATACTAATAAGCTTATATTGGAGAGGTTCTAAATATTTGGATATAATTATAAAACTCTTATCAATATTGATTTTAGGTCCATAAAATTTTCTAAAATAATTAATAGACATCATTAAAATTGAGATTTATGAAACATCTTCCTTATAAAATGACAACAAATCATTAGCAAAGGTCAACTTGAACATTTTTGATATGCCACACTTTCTGTGAATCTTAAAAGTTAAACTATTATGTAATGCTGTCCCCATACCGAAGTTCCTTTTTCCATTTAAACCAAATCGTTAGTTCACCATTCACTAGGATGTTAAAAGTAGTGATGGTTATGCATTCTCTTATCCATCATATGTGTTGGATCCCGATTTGCTTTAAATTTTAATTATTATTTGCTTAATGATTTATTCATGCTTGGTTGTTTGTTTAATT
>JAOSBK010000205.1:19177844-19204476 GCA_027568895.1 Erythroxylum shatona | reverse complement strand
TGGCACCCTAAAGGTGGTACATCAAAATAAGTGACTCCAATGTCGTCCTGACCTGCCGGGTCGGCGAGCCAGTCCGCATATCTGTTGCTCTCTCGGAAGATATGGCGATGAACAACAGACCAGTTCCGGTTGAGGAGTTCCCGGATACCCATGACGAGAGGGATGCCTGACTGAGAGCGGGAGGACACTGAGGACAGGAGTTGGTGCACCCCCATCGAGTCCACTTCTAGCTCAATCCTGCGGAATCCCAATCTCCAAGCGAAGGAGAGACCTGTGTAAATGGCCCAGAGTTCCGCTAACTGCGCTGAGCACCAACCAATGAGCTGGGAGAACCCACCTCGCCAACTGCCATCACTGTCGCGTATAAGACCGCCAGCTGAAGCCGTAAGCTGAGTAGGATTACAGGCCTCATCCGTATTGAGCTTGACCCAGCCCGCCTGCGGACGACTCCAACCGACCCGTTGAACCCTACATGGGCGAGAGCCAGTGGGGCTCAGTCTGTGCCGGTCTTCCGCCTGCTGAACCTGATCTGCAAAAGACAAGAGAAGAAACAATGGTGAGGTGGGACGAACAAAAGCAGAATCAAAAATAGATTTGTTCCTCCAGGTCCATAGGAACCAGCAGGTTAACCCAAAAAGCAGTGACCACTCCTGACCGTGCACGCGCCGACACTGGAGAAGGTTGGTATGCAACCAGTCACACGTGGGGAGAGTAAAGGTAGACGAAGTAACGATGTCCTATATTATTGACCTTTTACTTCTATCACTCCAGCTTATGTCTAGCAACTAGTTACAAAACAGGAAGTCTTGCTCGTGCCAAGGGACTGTGGAATGTTCTAAGGGTATTGCTCCTGATATGATCTTAAGTTCTTTGCTACTCCATCTACTAAGAATTGGATAAGTTTTAATTTTGCAATCAAGTGAAATCTTATAAGGGGAGGTTGAGCAAATTTGATCTTGGAGCTTTGTATTGAACTTTGCACTTAAAAAAGAGTCAATACAGTTGTATCTATCTCAATTTTGGATTAGTTGAGTTGTTTTTAAGGTAATCCAAGAAGAGTAATAGTCTCGAATAATGTCTAATATGTAAGTTGGTATGAGAAAGATATATTAACTAAAAAAAAGAAGCTATTTTTAACTCGATAGAAAATTGTACAATAGTCCATATGGTTAAGAATAGTAGCACAACACAAAACCAACATTCTATGGTCAAAACAAAGAATGATTATATATAAATGGGCAAAATTTTTGCTTAGATAATTCTAAGGATGGCAAGTTTAGGTTTTAAAACCCTTTCCAAATTGATTTTTGGAGACATATTTATCGGTTTGTTAGGATGTCTTAGCTGTATGTATTACCGCACTTTCACTTGACATCTATCGTAATGATAAACGACTCGTTTCGCCATGACTTTTTCTTGAATTCTCAAAACTTCTGTTGCTCCATCCCCACAGGGGTAGAGAACCCCTCACTATCTCGGTTGTGCTACTGAGGGCTCTAGAAAAGTTAAAATAGGAGAGCACTCATCTTGGGATGAGCTCACTATTTAGAGGCTTTCAGCAATTATTCGCTTCACGCTTAGGCTATGTTTTCTCAATTTTGTAATGTATAATGAAGGTGACAATGCATTTGTACTGAGAATGCCAAGCAATATAATGTAATATACAAGAATTTAAGCCCAACAATTTGACTTTGTCTTCTAATATAATATAAGCACAGCAAATGCCTTCCTTATAGGTCATAAGCACCCAATAAGACCAAAGCCCAGTGTGGCATTCTATACATAATATGAAGTACATGACAAGTTGACAACCCATTTTTTTTCTTTTATTAATTCTATAATCAAAACCTAATTTTATTTATTTATTATATAAAATAATTTATAATATTTAAGACTTTTTTCTTTTATTAATTCTATAACCAAAACCTAATTTTATTTATTTATTCTATAAAAGAATTTATAATAATTAAGACTAATTTTATTTTTTATTATCTTTTATTAATTTTAATAAAAGATGGAGCTTTGAAGTAATTGATGAAATTAATCATAGATTCACATATTTAGGTCACTAAAATAGCTATAAAAAGAGAAAATTGACCTCCCAAGCTTAGTTTTATTTATTTGTTATGTAAAACAATTTATAATATTTGAGACTTTTGTGTTTAAATGACGCGGTTTGTTTGTCCTAAAGTCAGAATCTTTCATGGCATGTGAACGAGTTTAAGTATATGATAGGTCTGAATGATGTTCCTCACTTTCTCTCTCTTATTCCTCTATCTGTCTCCCTCTTCCTCTCCAATCAAAATTCAACAAAATCCAACCACAACCCAGTAAGTTCGAAGCTTTTTTACTTTTCGCTTATGGGTCTTTTGTCAATTTTCTCTTTGACTATGTTTGCCTGTTGAATTGAATTGCTGTGGGTTGTTTGTGGTATTTCTTCGTCCAACTTGGTTCAATTTGTTGATTTTTCTGAATTTTGGAAGGGAAAAGGTAACTGTTGATGAATTCTGAACCCTCCTTTCCTCATCGGGGATTCTTCCAGATCTTTACGTGATCTTGTTATTCGCGTTCTTCCGATCTTCAATTTTTATTCTTTTTCCTCCCACCTACCTTTTCAATCTGTCTTGTTTTTCTCTTTTGTTAATATTTATTGTTTGCTCATCATTAATCTCAAGATTGTTACTCGAATTCCAATAGTATGCTTTTCCATATTTGATTTTGGTTTTAGTTGTCTTTCTCGAAGCTCATCCTTAACGTCTTTGCTCTCTATCTCTCCTCTTTCATATCTTTGGTAAGGTCATTTTTTCTCTTTGTACTGGTTTGTTTCCCCTCAAATCCCAGTATGATTTATATATATATATATATTAGCCTTAGAATTTTCTCTCAATTTGTCCTTTGTGCTTCAAATCTACAATTGCTCTATGTTTCCTCTTCCCCTTCCCCTTGATTTCAAAAATTTTCATCAGAAATTTTTGACTAAAGAGTTAAATTTTCTACATCTGTTCTTTTGGTCCCTTTGTTGCCCTAGAAGACGGATTGTTTTATCAGATTATCTAGCAGTTCCTGATTTCCACAACTTGAATCCCCCCCACCCATTTATTGTTGTGCTTGACCTCTGCATAAGCTTTTTAAGCAGTCGTAACATCCCTCTTTTTCTTTCTGTTGTGGTTTATATGTCCTGAAACTTTCTGTTATTGATACTTTGGATCTGTGTATATATTCTTGCATACTGTTCATTTGAGTTCTTCTTACCATGAGTTTATAACATTTTTTTTCTTATTAGTGGCTCTTACCTTGTTTATTGCAAACATAGGTGTAGCTACATCAACATCAGGAGTAAAGAAAAGGAGACAGTAGAAGGATTGGAAGGGGAAGTATGGAAGAATCAATGGCAGCAAGGTATTGGTGTCACATGTGCTCTGAAATGGTGGATCCCATCATGGAAGTTGAGGTTAAATGTCCCTTTTGCATGAATGGATTTGTTGAAGAAATGAGTACCAACCCGATGAATATGCAGGACCCTGGTACTGATTTTGGGTTAGATCGCACCCTTTCTCTTTGGGCCCCTATTTTGCTTGGTATGATGGGTAACTCCCCCCGTCGCAGAAGATCTAGAAGAATGGGTTTTCATGATGATGAAGACAATGTTGACAGTGAAGCACGGCATGGAGGAGAGACTGAACTGGACCGTGAATTTGAAGCAATCATTAGGAGGAGGAGGAGATTGCTTCAAGGATATCGAGCTGGAATGTTGACTGAATCGGAGAATTATGAAGAAGATAGGGATAGAGAAAGAGAACGTGTCATTTTGATTAATCCCTTCAATCAATCTATTGTTGTACAAGGTTCTTATGAGTCTAGCAATGGCCAAAACCAGAACCAAAATCCCATCGGATCACTAGGTTATTTTGTTGGTCCTGGTTTAGACTTGTTGTTGCAGCATTTGGCAGAGAATGATTCTAATAGATATGGGACTCCTCCTGCTCATAAGGAGGCAATTGACGCATTACCTACTGTGACAATTAAAGAGAAATTGCAGTGTTCAGTGTGTTTGGATGAATATGGGATTGGTACTGAGGCAAAGGAAATGCCTTGTAAACATAAGTTTCATAAGGAGTGCATATTACCATGGCTGGAACTTCATAGTTCTTGTCCAGTTTGCAGGTATCAGCTGTCTGTAGATGAGTCTAAACTTGATTCTGAGAGGCCTAGGAATATCAATACTCAGACATTGAATGATAATGCTGGTGGTGAGACTAATATTAATCATGGGAGCACTTTTGAGGAGGGAGATGGTGTTGGGAGAAATGGAAGTGGGAGAAGATTTTCCTTTCCTTGGCCTTTCAATAGTTTGTTCTCCGCTTCCTCGTCCTCCCAATCCGGTGGAAGTAATTCATCATCCCCACCATCCTCTTGAAGAAATGCACCTGGAAATGCTTATTAAACTGATCATTGCGTATCAATTTGTGAGTTGCTGTAGCTTAGATATCCATCCCTATCGTGTTTATGTACATATTATCTTTGCCACACTTGAGGTTGAATCCAAGTTGTTTTTCAATTCACATGCTTCTAATAGATTCTCTTTCTTTATGTAATTCTTTCCTTATTGAAGAAATTTCTGATCCTTCTATACCAGCGTGTATAAATCTTTGGCCACAGCGGATGTTTCAGCAGTATGCTATTAAATTTGCGTAACTTTAATGTTTTTGTTTTACTTTGATGCACTTCTTTTACTGACCACCATTTTACTGAACTCTAGTATGATATATCATATGATATTTAGTTTTTAGAACCAAGTTCGATATCATTAATTATGTGCTAGTTCTTACAAGTGCATTAATTACATGCCAACTCCGAATTTTCCTTCTTTGAAGTGAAAACTCACCAAATCAGTTGGTGCTCAACGTTTAAATTTGTGAAGAAAAGCAGCGTAAGATAAAACAAAACAAACCAAAAAAAGTTTTAGTGCTGCCATCATACTTGACAGCATGGTTCATTCAAAATTTAAGAATGCGAAATTACTCTCCTCATAACTTAACCCCTTCTATCCTGTCTCCTCCTCCAAACATTAAAAGGAAATTGGCAAATTCTAAGAAGCATCACTTGACAGTGATGATCTTGATGACAGATGCAGTTCCAACTCGGTGCAGAGCCACCACAGAGTCTCCACTCTTACATAGTCCTTTTGCCTTAGCATGCTGGACTGCGAAAACCAAAGCTTCTTCTGTTGTCTCAGAGTGAGAAGCCTTAGCAGATCCTGCATATAAAATTGGCACCAACCCACGGAAAATAAGGCTGTGCCTTGCAGGTGCTTCGTCACTGCATGACCAATCAAATGAATCAGTCTTAATCTCAGGCACAACCACAGATAAAATGGGCATGCCCGGCCTGTACTTAGCCACCAGTTTTGCAGTACTTCCTCCCCTTGTTAACACCAGTATAAAAGCTGCTTTTGTTGAATTGGCTGTTCTGACAGCAGAGGAGGCAAGGCTTTCTAAAGGGCTCATGGGCACAGGTGAATGTTGCATGATCCTTTTAAATACATCTCCATAATCAAGTGTGCTCTCTGCTTCTACACAAATCTTTGCCATAGTCCGCACGGCAAGTTCTGGATATGCTCCAGCTGCAGTCTCACCACTCAGCATCACGCAATCAGTACCATCAAGAACCGCATTGGCAACATCAGTAGCTTCTGCTCTGGTTGGTCTTGGAGACTTGATCATGGACTCAAGCATCTGGGTTGCGGTGACAACAGGTTTTCCTTGGATGTTGCACTTATAGATCATTACTTTCTGTGCTAGAAAAATCTTCTCAATTGGAATTTCCATTCCAAGGTCACCACGAGCCACCATAAATGCATCCGTGTTTGCTAAGATATCATCAAAATTTGCCACCCCTTCTTGATTTTCAACCTATCAAAGTTTTCAAGTAGTGGGAATGATACATAAGTGAGACAATAACCACTGCAATTTGCTACCTATACTCGATTACATGACAATTACTTGACAATCGTTCACTCAAAATCAATTGCATGGTTCCAATTTCTGCCAACAAGCAAGCAGTAAATGCTTTATAACATGGTAAGCATACCTTTGACATGAGAAGGATTCTCTTGGCATGATCGCCCAACAAGTTCCGCACTTCCACGAGATCTGAGCCTTTTCGGACAAAAGAAAGAGCAATCATGTCAATGTGATTAGGAACCCCCCACCCCATGATATCATCCTTGTCTTTATCGGTCAAGGTTGGCAGATCCACTATTACTCCTGGGAGATTAACATTCTTCCTTTCACCAAGAGTAGCTGAGTTCTCACATCGGCACCGAACCAAACCAGCCTTTTTGTCACATGATAGAACAGTGAATGAAATGGTGCCATCAGCACAAAGTATGACACTCCCTGGCTTGACATCTTCTGCCAATTTCTTGTAGCTCATGCAGATCATATTTTCATCGCCCTTGATGCTATAGTCAGTAGATATGGTGATCTCCTGACCTTGTTTTAGCTGGATGGGTTTGGCATCTTTTAAGAAACCAGTTCGAATCTCTGGTCCCTGTTACACATGAACTGAAAAAAATTAAAGATTTTGTGTGTGGATCCAAACAATTACGAAGGCTGCAAAGAGAAAGAGATGGATGGAATTGGAATCAACAGAATCTGAAACATTTTTTATCAAGAAAAAGAACAAGGGGGTAAAGTAAATCATAGGAATTCCATAGAGGAAAGAGCGGACCTTGGTGTCAAGCATAACAGCACAGAGAATACCGGTGTTGTCCATAGCAGTCCTAAGATTGTTAAGCGTTTCTTGGTGATACTCGTGAGATCCATGAGAGAAATTGAATCTAGCAACGTTCATGCCGGCCATCAACAGCTTCTCGCACATCTCAATGGATCTGGAAGCAGGACCCAGCGTGCATACGATCTTTGTCTTGGCTTTCTTCTCCATTTCTATCTGTTCTTGGTTCTGAAATCGCAGTACCCACAACAGAAAAGAGAGGAATTGATCAGCAAAAACACACCTTTCTTGTAAATTAGGTATACAGATAGATTGATGAAATGATAGGACTTGAAAGAAAGAAAGTACAAAAATGAAATGTCAACGGCGAGCAAGAAACACGGAAACGAATCCACAAATCAACAACACCTACTCATTTATAAACAACGTACACACATACATAAATACAAAACTACAAAAACTCTGATGTGGAAAGATTTAAAGAAACTCACGAATCTCTTGCTTTATAGAACAAGAAGTGCTCTTCCTAGTAGACAAACAACCAAAGCACAACAGATGGAATATATTACGAGAGACGGACGTCGAAGAAGGACCAAGCATTACAATTCCATTGGTTGCGGAATAAGTCGTTTTGGGCCCTTTCTGTCTCTTGACTTTTCGTTGGTTGGCTTCTAGAAGTAGAATAGAACAACTCTTACTTTATTTCCTTCCTTTTTTAACTACATTTTAGTGTAATATATAAATGATTTCTACAAAATTATAATGACGAAATGATGTAATACCAAAATTTGTCAACTTTAAACCAAATCCTGATTTGTTTAACAAAAATGTAATCCAATCCAATCTAATCTATACCATGCATAACGTTTCAGACATGGAACAGTTGGACCTTTGTTCTTTTATTACACCCAAAAGGCAGGTTCCAACGAATACAAACAAAGCAGAAGCACCAGAAATGAGGATCCAATTAGTCAAAGTCCTCTCCTCTGTTCTGGTAACAACAAACATCTTAAAGTTCATCGTGTCCCACATCTGCTTGTTCTTTGTTCATCCGTTCTAGTTTACCTTCAAGTTCCTGTCACAAACATTCCCATCAGACAACCATATTATATCAAACTTCTTAATTGAACCAACCGTTACTTATTACCTTCAGCCTTTCTTCCACACAAAGAGCTGGGGTATACAGCAGCCCTACATACCTGTTGTTTCGCTTACAGATTAGCAAACACATTATAACGACCCAAATAGAGAGGGAGAACTCCAGGAGCAGGAGTCTTACTCGCAACGGCTAGGTTCATCCACTTCTGTTACCTCATTTGTCAATCCACACCTCAGCTTCACCTACAAGATAGATATATAGACCACAAGCAACGTCACAGTTATTAGAAGAACCACAAACATTCCCTTTCTTCCCCTTAGCTCCCATTTGCATAGGCAATTATACTAAATAATTATTGGCCAAGGTTCTACTTCCATAATAAGGGAGAATCAAAATCATCCACTTCTGTTCGCCTGTAAGCTTAAAAGACCAAACACTAGTCAATGAACATAATTGTGAATTAGAAATTCTTGCCTTTAAGCTTCTGTCAGGCCCATTCCAGCACTTGTCACCATTAGAGAAAACCATTGCTCGGTATGAATCCTCAAACTTGTCCCATTGCCTATTTAGCAGAAACAGGATGAAACAGGAAAGGAATTTCTCAAATCAGCTAATAAGTACTGAACAAGATACCCACGAATACAATCAGATACGAATGCACATGAGAAGCATATGAGAGTGCACAATGCATCATTCCTGATTGACCAAGAATAAAATGGACTTCAACTAAGTATGATATATGGTGCACATGCAAGGAGTCTGTTATGGTGATTCTGCTATCATGAAGAAATATGCCAGAAAAACTCAATTGCATGAAATTTTTTAATTCAATTGTGCTGCTTTGACATCCGATGGTGCTTTTGTAGCAGCCAAAGGATTTGGTTCCCCCTGAGAATCAACTACTTGTAATCCAGAATTAGGAAACCTATCCAATCAATTTCTTCATATATCACTATAAGCACTTGACAACTTGCTCGCTGTGACAAGATGTGAATCTCCAAATTGAAAAGCTAGTTCACACCAAGGAAACAAAGAATAGAATTTGCATACCTTCATCTTATTTGGAATCTCAAAGAAAATAAAACAACAAAGACCATATGCGTGAAGAAAAACAATGCAGGCAGATACCTACCCCAGTGAAGTAGTTGAGTAGCCCTCCACCTGGGAAGCTTGTTTAAATGGGCAGATTTTGTAAACATATCTGAAGCAGAATTGAACCACCAAAAAGTCAAAAAGTGCACAATTAAGGACAGTAAATTCTAAGAGGGGTATGATGAAATATGAACTAGAAGAAACAGAGAGGGGTATGATGAAATATGAACTAGAAGAAACAGAGAGGGGTATGATGAAATATGAACTAGAAGAGACAGGTTTCTCACTGGTTCTCTTTGCTCTCAAAACAACGATCATAGAAGGAGTAGAACTCTTTCTCTCTTCCTGGAAAATTGAACCACGTAGTTGGGAAACAGAAAAAGGAAAAAGAACAAAGAAAAGGTTAATGCCATGTTACAGAGACATGGTGTTCCAAATTTACCAAAGTCATGTTTTAGCTTCCGTGTCAAACTTGATATCTTTGACTGTAATTTAGACAACTTGGTGCTGGACTTCTCATACTCCTTTCGTACACGAGCAGCATCTAATAAGCCAAATAAAATTTAGTTTTGCACATTCTCAAAATTTGCATCGCCAATTGAGGCACATGTCTACCTGATAAACTCACAGGAGTCTGGAACAAATTTACAGCTTGTAGAATGTTTCGAACAGTCTGCTGTATCTTCTCTAACCAGGATGGATTATCTAGACAATTTGCGTTAAAAAAAATCCAGTAAAAAAAAGAAGGCCACAACAGCCTGAACTACAAATTCTGCTGCAACAAAACCTTTTCCTCTCTAGTTGTAGAATGGATGAATAACAGGCTTTTTAACCAAAAATAAGCACACAAAAAAAGCTAGGAATAATCAGTGTGGCACCTGAAAAGTCTGAATCATCATAAGAATCGTGGTTGTATGAAGAGCTGGTATCATCATGTATTTCTTCTTCATAAGCTTCATGTGTGTCATCTTCTGCATCTGAATCATCATAAGAATCATGGTTGTATGAAGAGCTGGTATCATCATGTATTTCTTCTTCATAAGGTTCACGTTCGTCATCTTCTGCATCTATATCATCATACTTCCCAGTGTCATCATCAGTTTCTGAAGTGTAGCCATCATCATCAAGTTTTTCCTGTGGCATATCTTCATGTTCTTCATGATCTTTGGTATAATCACTCTCAACACTATTAACCTCCTCGTTTTTCTTTTCTGCTGTTCCTGTCCATCTAGAAGCAACAAGGCGGCCCAGCTCTTCTTTTGACAATCCTTCAGTAGTTTCAGATATCTCTGTGTCCTACATATAAAACATAAATTGATCTAATCTTTTCTTTTGTAACAGACTAGATGGAGCTAACAACAAACCCGCAGACATAAGACTTAAGGGCAATCGACAAATGTTTTCCAGTTTATATTTCATCATCATTCTATGAAATGTTTGATTGAAATAACTGATAAAGTTAGTAAATGGTTAAGACAAGTTTGAAATGCTACAACTGAAGACAATTTATCGGTAGATAACTACAGCCTTTGGGAGCCAGAAAAAAAGGTATTAATACCTTCTTGGCTTGATCACGAGACACCTCACTTCCAGCATCATGACTAGTTTCAGTTACGGACAGAGAGCCATCCTTGCTCTGTTGTGACACATAATCTTTCTTTTCGTCTGCTACATGCTACATTTGCGGGGACAAAGATGCCATTCCTTAGTTATCCTATCAAACTAGCACTGTAGTACACAAAATTTGAAGTTCAAGATCTCATGACCATTTATCTCCATCACCTGCTCCACCCCACTAATTATGCTTCCTTCAGATTTGAGAGCATCACGAGCTTCATCAGCTACATAATCCACATGTTGAACTGCTGTATCCTTTCAGAGGAAGCAAACAGTTTTGAGAAGTATTAGCTCCACCAATTCTGTACTTACAATGGGATGATCAAACTAAAGTGAAGTGGTATTGGCAAAAATGAATGAAGTATCTTTAGAGTGGCATCACAAGCATAAGCAAATATCCACTTTATCCAAAAATTTAGACCTAAAGCAGTAATGGAAGAAGTGTAGTTTAAAATGTTTATTTTGTTCTCCTAGTCGTCATAGATGTAATCAAAGAGGATTATCAGAACCCAGTTGGGAATCATAGGTAAACAACAAATATCCAAACCTCATCTGCAGAAGAATCACCCGAATTACCAACTTTGTCGTTGTTTATGCTCTCCGCAGTTTCTTGTCTAGACTCCCTCTCAATTTGTTTGTCCTGTTCATTAACTTTTTCTTCAGCTTCTTTCCTTTCCTTTTCTTTCTCCAAACGTTCTTTCTCTTCTGCCTTTTCTATCTGTTCTTTGTGCTCTACATGAAGATAAACAGAACAATATAATAAAAGACTTGGATTATCAGACCTACTAGATCTTATATATCTGTGCCCAAGTCGCTGTATTTGAGTATGGATGTTTTGCATACACAAGATCCATTTATGTTCACAACCTTTTCAATCAAACAGTTCAAGGATCTTAACAAGAAAATTCATATCAATCAATAGTTCAACTAATAGAGCAATTGAATAGAATGAAAATGTGAATGAGATATGATCTTAGCAGTCCTCATATATGAGATGGACGCAAAGGAGCAATAAAGAATTGAATATATTAAATGACACCTTTAAGCTGTTGCACCAGCCCTTTTAGTATCTTCTCTTCATCTCTTAGCTTCGCTAGCTCTGCCTCATCCTTGGCAATTCCTAGTTTGGCTTGTTCAATTTCTCGTCTTCTTAAAGCAACCCCGTCCTTATAGGTGGCAATCTTTTTCTTCAACTTATCCAGAGCTGCTTTGCCAGCCTCCCAGCACGTATTTTGGCAATTAACTTGGCCATCATACTCATCACTCCCATCACAGCAATCTGGCATTATCATATGTAGAGATCAAAGACAAACGGTGATGAATTAGAGCGTGCATGTAAGAGGCTCCAGGCACAATTTAATAAGCGGTTAAAGAAGTATTGTATTCTTATTTGATTGCTGAGAAAAGCTACAATGCAATGCATGATGCTTTGTTTTGATTTATTCAAGAACAGAGATAGAACATAAAATGACACATAGCACATGTCTTTTATAAGGAAAGCAGAAGTAGGATGTAACTTGGTTGTACATGGTAGATCTCCTAACTGTTTGTTGTACAACTCAAGTATGTTAACCTTGCCTTAGCATAGTTCAAACGATACTATGAGCTTTGATTCCACCAATCTGGAAAAGATGTTTCTCACAGTGTTGAGAAGATTTACATACCAGACAGCTATAAAGGTAACATTGCATGCTTCTTAGGATTCATGAAGAAGCCAATCTGTTAAGAAGACGACTAAAGTTGGCTCTTAAGAACTAGGCTCATGCGTAACAGAGATATAAATAGGTAATAAACGGAATCCTATGCTTTACATGATTCTGTTTTCTTTTGGGATATCATGAATGGAGGGTCAAGGTGAAGAACATGATTCATCAAGGCAAAAAGCTGGAAAGCAAGCAATAAACGGAGTAAATGACAATGGCGAGTGAAGTGCTTAAAAACAAACTTACCACAAACTCCATCATTGACCCTAGATGAGAATATGAAAATGGGAGTATGAGCAGCATTCCGGCAATAGAATTTGCCACCGGGGCAAGCTGATGTACCTATAACCATTAGAGAAGTGATGAGCACAGTATTAAAATGAAGGAAAATAAAGAGCAAAAGGGTATAGCAAAAAGAGAGAGAAGCCCTTTTTGATTTTTGAGAAAAAAAAAAAGAGAGAGAGAAACCAGGTTCGTCAGAGGCATCATCAGGGCAATCACAGAAGTCATCGTTGAGCTGTGCTTTAGAGAAATTCTTGGATCCATCTTTACATCTTATGAAATCTGATGATACTCTGTAATAATTATCATCTGATCACATTACATGCACACAACAGATACATTAGTCAGTACAGGAAATTATACAAAAAATGGACAGTAAACACGAAGAAGAAGAGGAAAGAGACCTTGAGGAGAGATTCCATAAAAAGGGTCAATTGGAATTGCTGATCTAACGGTAATTCTAGACGTATTCAACAACAAGAACAGCATTCCCAACAGGAAACCGCTAACATCGACTCTCATTATTCTTCTTCTTCTTCGTCTTCGTCTTCTAGCAAAAAATGACAGCGGAGTAATTTACGCGTGAAGTCCTACTACCATTATATTTTGGTTCCAACACGACGCCGTAGACCGAGAACCAGATCAAAACGGCGTCGGTGGACCATAAAGAAAATATCTTTAAAACAATATAATAATAATATAAGGTATCGTTATCCATCTTCTTCATCCTCCATTGCAGTGAAGAAGAAGAAGAAAATGGAGGGAATGTGCTTCTCACTCTCTCTTCCTTCTTGTTCCGTTCCTTCTTCTTCCTTTTCTCGTTCAAACCACCACCACCACCACAGCCGGAGCAATTACCTTCAATTCCTCATGACTTTTTCTACTTCCTCTCTCGTCAGTGTTTGGCCCAATTACCACCCTCGCCCTTTTCTGTCACTTCCAACTTCAGCAGCACCAGCATCAGCTTCGGTCCTCCATTTCTCTGCTAAAGATAAGAAAGAAGCTAAAGAAGAAGAAGAAGGAGCAACAGTTATGCCCAAACTTGATAAAACTGGTCGCTTTTGTAACCCCAGAGCTGCACGTGAACTCTCTCTGTATTGACTCTCTCTTTTTTCTTCCAAAGTCTATGCTTTTCTTTTCTGGGATTCTTGTTTTGTTATGGGTTTTTCTTTTTTAACCGGATTAAACTATGCTAGACTTGATTCTAGTTGCATGCATTGTCTCATATAATCTGCTGGTTTGTTTGCATATACTCCAAGATTGATAGTATATGCCGCATGTTTAGAAGGGTCTGACCCAGTTCGACTTTTCGAGAAACGGATGAACGCAAGAAGAGGTAAAAATCAATCCATTCTTGCTCAAACATTTCAATCCCCTAAGATTTATGGATTTTTTTTCTTTGTTAATCAGAACCTGGATATGAGTTTGATAAAGCTTCTTTGTTGGAATACAATCACATGAGCTTTGGAGGACCACCTGTCACTACTCAAACCATTGAAGAAGCTAATGACCTTGTACGCACTGATGAGCAAGAGTCCGCCATTGGTAATTCCAATAGCCTTTCCTCTTGTTTCACATTTCAGCATCTGTTTAGTGAATGTAACTGTTGGAGCATCTTCAACCCCATTTGCTAGGCAATCGACACCTATTCTAGTGTTCTTCTTCTTCTTCATTCTTTGTTGCCCTTGTAAATGCTTGCTTTTGTAATGCTATACCTACTTGTCTTCATGATCCTTTAACTGTCTCTGGTTTCTGAATCACCTTTTTCATCTTTTCTCTGATTCAGAAGCCGAAGTCCTTTCAGCTCCTCCAAAGTTGGTATACAGCAAACTACTCCTGCGGTAATTTCTGTGTCAAGTCTTGTAATCTATGCACTGACGAATTTATCCTGCAAGTTGAAAACATTTGATGGGAGAGAGACACAGACTTCAATGTTTACATATCCAATCTGACTTCATTTCTTTGATCTTTCCTGGCAGTTTCACTAGGAAACTTTTGGTAGCAACTGTGGATAAGTGGGATAGCCATGTCCTTGTCATAGACAAAGTTGTTCCTCCAGAATGGAAGGTCTGATCTATGCTTCCAACTCAATTTCCTTGTTTAGTTAGCCCTTGAACTGTTGTCTGTTTCTCTTGAACTCACCATGCCTAATGCTGAGGAAGCACATTAGTAAAACGAAGTTTTCTTACTTCATTCTATCGATGGACATAATTAGCTTACAAGATCAATGGTTGGATATAAATGTAGAACGAGCCAACAGGCAGAATTCTGGAGCTTTGCATCCTCCACTTGGCTATGTCAGAAATTGCAGTTCTCGGAACACGTCACCAGATTGTCATCAACGAGGTAGTTTTGCCGTCCCCCGGTCAAAAATTATAAACTTAGATTCACTTGTTTAGCTCAGGCATTGGGGGTCACTAAATTCCTGTTAGCTTCTTCTTTTTGTTCGTTATGGTCGTTTTTGTTTTGCTGGTATGGATTGCTTGATTGATTGAGTAATGTACTTTTGGGGTGCATGAAGGCTGTTGATCTGGCTAAAAGGTTCTGTGATGGCTCAGCACCCCGCATTATTAATGGATGTCTTAGAACTTTTGTGAAGGATGAGATGAGTGTGGGGATGGCTCGTACGAGAGTGATCTGTAAGTGAAGTTTCCACCTTGTTTTCGAGACAAGACTTAACAGCAGAACATGCAGGAAGGCTGACCGAGAATTTCAGAACAAGTAAAAGACACTGAAGTTAAAGACAATTCATGATGGTAAAGTTTGCTCAATAGCGTCTGTTCCGAGCAGATTGGAGGTTTTATATATCAGATTTTTTGGTAATTGAGAAATGAAGAGAAAGGGAGGAGCTTCTTGTTTCTGTTGTTATATGTGAATTCGCACATATTGTACTAAACATTGATTTCTACAAAACATTTGATATGAAATTTGGTAAACTCATTCATTTGTTATTAGCAGCATTAGTAGCTGTGTAATGCTAAAAACACTGGTTGCTTATGCACACAACAGTCTTATCTATAATAATTCATTTCCAGATGATTTTGTAATGAAATTGGGACTGAAAATATTCATTCATACCATTCCTGGGGAAGCCATTTCCCTACATTTCATCGAGTAGACTTGCAGATAGATTTACATACTCATCACCTAATAGTTAACAGTTGACTTGATTGCATCAAGTATCTGCAACCATACCACCACAAAAAAAAGTTAAGTATAAACCATCATTTGATCCTATCTTCTTCAGCACTAGATTTTAGTAGCTGTTTGTTAAGTGAGTCTTTACCTTGTTCTTGGTGGGCACATAGAACGGCTCAAAAACCAGAGGGAACGGAGTGTCAAGACCGCATACTCTCGCCACCGGGGCTTCTAGCTGCATTACATTGACCATATTTGATTTTCTTTTTCATTAACCAAGTAAGAGCAGCAAGCCACAAAGGAATTAAGAACTGCAAAAACTTACTTACCCTTAAGAAACAACGTTCAACAATGGAAGCAGAGATTTCAGCACCAAAACCTCCAGTAACTGGAGCTTCATGACTAACCTACACCAACAAAATAAACTGTTAGCAACTTAGATTCAACCTGTTTTAGAGGAAAACACACCATTTAAAGATCCATTAAACTTACAAGAAGTCTTCCAGTCTTCTTCACTGAAGCCTCAACTGTTTCTTTATCCCAAGGTATTAAAGTTTTGAGGTCTATTAATTCACAGGAGATCCCTTCCTGCGTATGGACAACAAAATCTAGATTTACTGTTGCCTAAAGGGTAAGTCAGCAAACTTTTTTTTTTTCACATATTGCCTAATTGCGCAGACAGAAGTTTTCATGAATCAGACTATAAGAAATCGTTGTTTCATTCCTGAACTCACTTACCTTCTCGGCATCAATACAGGCCTGCTCCATGACTGAAAGTTGTGCTCCCCAACCCACAAGCGTTATATCACTTCCTTCTCTTAACACCTGAGTATTTCACCATCAGCATTCTTTTGGATGTACGAATTTGAATGAATCAAGTTGCATACCTCTGCCTCTGATAAAGGTAACATATAGTCATCTTCGGCAACCTCTTCTACAGCCAAACGATAAAGCCACTATCCAAGACATAAAGATGATAAAAAACTCAGTAGTTAATTGGTTATGCAAAAACTTTAGTTAGCCCAGGAAGAAATTACCTTTGGTTCAAAAAAGATAACAGGATTTGGATCACGTATGGATGACAATAATAACCCCTTTGCTTCCCGTGGACTTCGTGGGATAACCACCTGTTGGAAAGCTACTAGTTAGAGTTGTTATTCATGGACAACAAGCATGGACTGCCTTGAAGTAAATCTAGCAGCATTAAACAATCTAAGGACAACAGAAACTATCTTCACCATTAGTTACATTTTACAAATGGGAGAAGAAGAAAAGAAAACCATAGACACTGCGTCTAAAACAAGACAAAAGGATGTGGGAAGGCCACCATTATAATCTCACTTCAAGAAGTGCCTTACCTTAGAGGAGCCCATCAATGATGTTTAGCCTTTTATAAAAAGGAAGTGGGTTGCTACTACTAGAATGGGATGAGACAGAGTAAAAGAAGTGTAAAGGAAATATCACCTTACAGAAGAAGTGCTTGTGCACATGTTCTAGTTCTACTTCAGCATCAGGTGCGAATCATAAATACATCATAAGAAATGCTTGTGCAACTTTCAAAAGAAATAAAAATTGATCATATATATATATCTCTTCAGGATCTCAAAGTCAAAGCACTTCAAGCAATGCACAGTCGGCCTGGGCCAGTTTGGGACAGTTCCACAAAGCAAAATAAGTTTCAAAATGGTCTTAAGCAGAAGACAGATGAAAAGTATGAATGGAGAAAAAAACCTTCTTTTAGAAAGAAGAAAGAAAATCATCTACCTACGGGAAAGGACTTTTACTTTGATACCAGGAACATGACAAAAGAAAGCTTCAGGTGACTGTGAATGATAATGTCCACCATGGCCTACAGCTCCATAAGGTGTTCTTATGGTTAAACCTAGAATGTTAAATTAGAACTAGTCATACAAAAGGTGCAAAAAAGTGTAAGTAACAAGAAGAAAAGAAAGAGAATCTTCTAATAATAATTATTTGAGCAAATAAAAGCTAGACACCTCCACAGTTGAATTGATTTCCACTGCGATATCTGAACTTTGCAGCTTCATTGACAATCTATAAAGTGGAAATTCTGTCAAAAAAAAGAAGGACTTTGGGGAAAGATAAGCTTGAAACAGCGCATGCTTGCCTGATCAAATGCAGGGAATATGTAATCAGCAAACTGAATTTCTGCTATTGCTCGATTACCCTATCAAGCAAGATTAGAAAACAAAGTAAAGGAAATCGATACTGCATATGGAGCAAGAACTTAGTTCTCATTACAGAGAAAAAAGCCAATGAATCTATAGATAGATATGGCTGGAGCTCTTCAGAGAGAAAAGGTATCAGAAACTTAGTAGCTGAGCTTACAAGTTTTAGAAAAATACAAAATTGCTCACCATTGCTGCCAGGCCAATGCCAAATCCCACAATTCCCTGTGAAATATGTCAGACGTAGATTTAGGCACTTGAAAACAGAAGGAAAGAGTTCTGGTAAAACATACAAAAAAATTTTGTTAATGCTCCTCATGGCATGCAAGTTAACATCAAAATAGTGTACATATAGTGAAAATCCTAATTGTGAAACCTTCGTAGTAGCAAAAACACAAGAGCATTGGATTCTTTAACCTTTAAAAAAGAAAATTTCTCGACAGAATATTCCACCAAAATACCTGCTCGCATAGTGGGGTATTAAACACTCTACTTTTACCATATCGTTCTGCCAAACCTGTTGTGCAACGAAACACCCCACCAAAGCTCACATCTTCTCCAAATACATAAGAACTGTGAGGCAATATCAATGAGTAGCAACTCAAAGTTAACAAGTCGATATAAATCAATGGTATATAAGACAAGAGTAGTAAAGTGCTATCAAAGTTTGTGCTGGAATAGGTTTCTTCATTAGTAAAGGAAGATTTTTTATTCTAACAAGGACCAAAAATAAAATCTTTATTAATATAAAACATGAGCCATGATGTAAGGAGTAGTGTTGCAGGAAAGTACTAAAAAGCATACAGATGCACAGCCTCCTCAATGTGGCCACAAGAAATCGGAAGTAGAAGGGAAATGACGAAGTGGGTATTGGGAGAAAGTTACCGAGGATCGGTATCCATGGCAATATGGAGAGCTTGATTGATGGCAGAGCAGAGGTTGAGTGACTTCTTCCCATCTTGTTCCAGGTGGGTTGAGAGCTCTCTCTTACTCTGGCTGCAGATTGAAAGGAGCGATCTTTTTGCGTATCTTGTGAAACCGATTGCCATGTAAGTCCCCGACAGATATGGAAGTTTAACGGAGAAGGATGAGCTAATAGATTTGTGATTCAAGATTTGAAGTACAGGCAGACAAAGAAGATTGGAACATGAGATGACTTAGCATCACATTCACAAGAAGAAATAATTGAGACCAGAAGCATCACAATCACATGGCCAATTTAACTAATATGAAATTATGAATACAATATTGCTGATTTGATTTTTTTTTTTAAGGATAGGATCAAAAATACATTAACTACATTTTAAAACTGTCTTGTACAACTACCACCGTTAACATTGAGTCGAATTGGGCCGAATTGGGTTAGACTGGGCCTTCTTTGATTCAAATAGGTTTGATAATTGGGCTCAGGCATGATCCAATCAATCAGGCTTGAAGTTAACGAAAAACATCCAAGTTAGCCGGGTTGACAAGACAATGTTTTTTTTGTCAAAAACGACTTCGTTTTGAATTTATAAAAAATAATAACAAGTTAGCCAGGTTAGTATCTTTGTTGATATTAAATCTTATACATCCATCAAGTACTAAATTAATGGTCAAATTTTAATACACCATTAAATTAAAAGAAACCTAAACCAAGTTTCATATGGGCCAACATAAAATATGGGCTACAACATCAAGTCATGTATTTCTTATATTCTCCCACTTAGTAGGATATTTCATCATTATATTTAATAATATAACATGAGGTTAGCAAAATTAAATTTTATAAACCGTTAACATAATAAGCACCTCAACACATTAAATCACATAATGTGGGTTATGGTGGTCATACACAGCATAGTCATATACTCCCTTCTATATACCACTGCATTAAGAATTTATTATGTTTAGGTTCATAAATTGTATATAAACAGCATACAATCCACATAATCGTTATGAAAATATATACAAATTTATTATTCAAACAATCATGTATACATAAACATAATGAATAAGAAATATAAAATTCAAAACATATTATTATTGAGCTCAAAAGTACGAAAACATCATCATCAAACATTATTATCAATCATAGATACAACCAAGACCCATCTTAAGCACATATTCTTTGAATGTCTTTAATTGTAAACCCTTAGTTAGAGGATCTGGTATCTTGAGATCCATCATAATATGTTCTATATGCACATTTTGTTTCTGAATCTCCTATTTAAAAACAAAATATTTTAATTCTATATGTTTTGCGCCTCTGGAGTATTTGTCCTTTTTAGAGAATAAAACTGTTGTAAAATTATCACAATAAATTTTCAACGGCTTGTTTACTGTATCGATCACTCCAAGCTCTGAAATAAAATTCTGCAACCATAATGCATAAATTGTAGCCCCATAACAAGCTACAAATTCCGCTTTTATAGTGGATGAAGCGATGACAGACTGTTTGACACTTTTCTACGAGATTGCTTCTTCAGCTAATGAGAACAAATAGTTAAATGTTGACTTTCTACTATGAACACATCTGACAAAATCTGAATCTGAATATCCAATCACTTCTAAATGATCATATCTCTTATAAGCGAGCATGTAATCCCTTGTTTCTTGAAGATATCTTAATACTTCCTTTGCAGCTTTCCAATGATCAATACCGGGATTACTTTGATATTTACTCAGCATCCATACTGCAAAATTGATGTCAGGTCTAGTACAGATTTGTAGGAACATCAAACTATCCACAATAGAAGCATATGGAATTGTTTCCATTTCCTTACGTTCCACATCATTCTTTAGACATTGTATAAGACTAAACTTATCTCCCTTTGAATAGAGACTATACCTGCTGAGCACTTGCTCATGTTAAAATTTTCAATAATTTTTTCAATATAGGCTTTCTGAAACAATCTTAACAAACCTTTTGATCTCTTACGGGATATTGAAATTTCAATCACATAGTATGCCTCTCTCATATCTTTCATTTTAAAATTCTTAGAAATAAATTCTTTAATCTTATGCAATAAACCTAAGTCATTAGCAGCAAGCAAGATGTCATTAACATACAAAACTAGAAATATAAACTTAATATCACCGATCTTTTGGTAAATACATCAATCAACAGTGATATCCTCAAAAATCGAAAGAAGTAATGGTATTATTGAACTTAATATACCATTGCGTGGAAGCTTATTTAAGTCCATATATTGACTTCTTCAATTTACATACCATACTTTCTTTTCCTTTAATGAAAAAACATTCAGGTTGATCCATGTAAACTTCCTCCTCAAGATCTCCATTTAGAAAGGTTGTTTTCACATTCATCTCTAAATCAAATGGAGCCACTAATGCTAAAATTATTCTCAATGAATCTTCTTTAAGACAGGTAAAAAAGTCTCCTTATAATCAATGTCATCTTTTTGAGTGTAACATTTGGCAACAAATCTAGCTTCATATCTTTTAACATTGCCATTTGAGTCGCGTTTAGTCTTAAAGATCCATTTATAACCAACTTATTTAGAACCTTCTGGCAAGTCTACAAGATCCCAGACATTGTTTTCAGTCATTTATTTCAACTTTTCTTTCATAGCATCAACCCATCTTTTAGAAATATCACTACTTATGGCTTGTGAAAATGAAACAAGATCATTGTCAATGCCATAATCATAATCCAACTCTTGCAAATAAACCACTCATCAGAAATAGCCAACCTTCTAACCATGTTAGGTTTATTTAAAGCTTGTTTGCATAAGCTAGTGGTAGGTTAGGTTCTTCAAAAGGTGCTCATTATTTAAATGTTGTTATTGATTATTTTGATCTCCCAAAACAGGAACAACATTTGTTGTAATTGTGAGTTTAAGAACATTTATGGGTAATGGAATATCAACTCTTATTTCATCAATATCCACAACTTGATTTTTAGCACTCTCACTAACTTCACCATTCTTTAAAAATTTGGCATTGGCCGTTACAACAATTCTAGAACTATGGTTCAGATAGTAAAACCTGTACCCTTTAGACTTCTCTAGGTAACCAATAAAGTAACCACTATCTGTTGGAGAATCCAATTTTCTTTCATGTGGATTATAGATACGTGCTTTTACTGGACAACCCCAACACATGCAGGTGTCTTAAACTAGGTTTCCTTTCAGTCTATAACTCGAAAGGAGTTTTAGGAACTACTTTACTAAGAACCTTGTTTAGTAGATACATAGCAGTTTTAAGTGCATACATCCATAAACCTATTGGTAATAAGGAATTACTCATCATACTCTTAACCATATTCATTAATATTCTATTTCACCTTTCTACCACACCGTTTTGTTGCGGTGTGCCTAGCTTAGTATACTGTGCACATATTCCATAACTTTCGAGAAACTTAGTAAATGGACCAAGACATTGTCTGGACTTAGCATACTTTCCATAATACTCACCACCTCTATCAAATCTTATAGTTTTCACTTTTCTATCTAATTGCCTCTCAACCTCCTTTACAAACACTTAAGGGTATTTACAGCTTGAGATTTTTCATACAGCAAATAAATATATTCATACCGTGAAAAATCTTCTATAAAAATGATGAAGTATTTTTCTCTATTAAAGGACGGAGTGTCAAAAGGTCCGCAAATGTCGATGTGTATTATTTCAAGAAGCTGATTGCTTCTAATGGTTCCTTTCTTACTATGTTTGGTTTGCTTACCCTTAGTGTATTCCACATATAAGCCAAGATCAGTAAAATCTAGATTCGGTATAATCTTATTCTTTACTAATCTCTAACCTTTCTTTGAATATATGACCTAAATGTTTATACCACAAGTAAGCAAATTGTTCATTCGCTAAACTATATTTCATTCCAACATTATGATTAACTATAAATAGGGATTCAAAAAAGGCATCATCAAGTTTCAATTTATATAAACCTTCCATAAGCATTCCATAACCAATAAAGTAATTATTCTTATACAAATTGAAACAACCATTTCCTCCCTTAAAGTTATATCCACTAGCATCAAGTCTAGAAATATAAATTAAATTTCTAGAAATTGAAGGTACATAGAGAATGTTCATTAGATCCAAGTGATGCCCAGCACTAATGCCAAATTGTAAGTCCTTACACCTCAACTGGGGCCTTTATTTGGTTCCCCATAAACAAAAAGTTGTTAGTTGTGCTTATGGTTTAGATTGTAATGAATTTTTGCATAATCTTGGAAATATGAGTAGTGACACTAAAATCAAACCACCAAGTATTAGAAGGAACTTCAGATAAGTTTGATTCCAATCATATAGAAACTTAATGTACACCTTTCTTTTTAAACTAAGCCTTACGTTTTAGACAATCTTTTTTATAATGTCTTTCTTTCTTGTAGAAGTGGGATTTATTTAACTTTTGTCCCTTCCTTTCACCATCAGCAACCTATGGAACTTTAGCAGCTCCTTTCTTCTTAAAATTCTCAGTCTTTGGTTTGAGTTTCTTTCTAGCTCCTTGACCCATAAGGTTAATAGAATAATCTCCTTGTTTCTTTAATCCCGCTTCTTCTTGAATAAGCTTACTGGACAATTCATCAATATTCCACTTATCATTTAACGTGTTATAATTGATGTGGAATGGTCCATATTTAGTAGGAAGTGAGTTCATGATAAATTGTACTAAGAAGGAGTCTTCCACAGCCATACCTTGCAACATCTCGTTACCTGCGAGGAGGTTAGAATAGTCAATAATAGTGTTCAATGAGGCTTAGAAATGTTTCTTCATGCTCATGCATAATATGCCATATATATATATACATGAATAGTGAATTTTTCTGCACATGAAAATAATTGTACATGCATTCATGAATAATTCCGAGTATAATTGGATTGAGTTGAGATTATTGGAAAGATTTGAGAATTCGAATTTTATTTATATTAGAAGGATTATTGATTAGAGGAATTGTGATATTTTTTTAATTTTGGTGAATTTCAGAAATTATAGAGTATTTTGGAAAATTAGGAAAAGGAATTAAAAGGATATTGGAGATTCTTGGATTGTAAATATAGACTTAATGGAGTTAGTTTCAAAAGAAACTAAGTTAGATTTTAGTTATTAAGAAAGTGACAAGTGTCACTGTTTTAGTAAGTTACTTTTATAATGTGTTTGGAGTAAGTTCGAGTTATCTGAAGAGTGAATAGGAGTTAGTATTTTTCCTAAGTTCTTTCTCTTTCGTAGTAACCTCCTTTAAATCTTCTTCAACACACAGAGTTTTCTATCAAATTTCTCCCAGGAATTTTTTTGTTTTTCCTTCCTCTACCCTACTGCTAAGTGTTTCTTCTACTTAAGAAAAACCAGAAGCTGGTCATTTTTCACATAGCAGTACGTGATTTTGCATGGAGTTAGGGCTTTGGGATAGTTGAAGCTTTTGAAAATTTCAACAAGTAAGTAGTGAATGAATTCTGTAGAGATGGAGATTTATGAAATACAGTTGATGAATTACTGTCATATGCATGGAAAATAATGTTTACGTGTATATACTCATGAACACAGTATAGATGGCATGAAATTTTGGTTTTAGTGTTAACTTAATATTTGATGGGTTGTTAGTGATTAAGTGATGTAAAAATGACTTTTGGAGTTAGAAATAGAAATGAAATGGTGTATAAGATGAGTGTAGAAAATTAAAGTGTGAAAAAGTAATATACTCTGCTTTCGGTTTTTCTTCACTGTGCATGTAAATATATATATGCATGTGTATACGTGAGTAGATGGAAGCTTTAGGGATGATCAAGAAAATGATGTTTGAGTTGAAGAGCAATTGCAAAGTGATGGTTTGAGATGAGAATGAGTGTTTAAATGAAAGTTAAGAAGAAAAATAGAGAATGTAAAAAGGATGATATTATGATATACTCTGTTTCTCTTCACTGTGAATATGTATATATATTTATATGAGTGTATGTGAATATGTGAGTGTTTAGAGATAACCAAAAGAAAGGTTTTTGAGTTGAAAAACAATTGTAAGATGATGGTCAGAAGTAAGAAAGATTGTATAAATGATAGTTAGAGGAAGAGAGTTAAGAAAGTGTGAAAAATGTAAAATGCAGAATATGAAGAGTGAATAATTGATATTTGGTTTTTGATAATTTTGAGATTTTTGAGTAAAATTCTATATTTAAGGGTACTGTGAAATTTATGGTGAATGAGTTGATTGAAATGGAGTGGAAATGGCTAGAATAAAAATTGAAGTATTGGATTTTGGAAAGTGGAAGTCTGGAAATTTTCTGAGAATGAACAGTGGAGAGTTGGATTTTCGATCTGAAAATTCTGTGATTTTTCTATACTGATCTAGAGAGATTTTGACAAAATGGTCTTCATAAAAGTTGTATACCTTTCTTGTAGCTTTCCATTGATATAAAGTTTGCAAATTTTGGAGTTCTGGATCAAGAGTTATGGAAGTTTAAAGTTGAGATATCGATGAAGAAGAAGAAGTAGAATTGCACCGTCTTGCATAAGCACAACGGTGACTTTTGAGGTTAGCAAAAATGCACCATCGTGCATAAGCACGACGGTGACTTTGGAAGTGAAGAGAAATTTGCACCGTCATGCAAATGCACAATCGTGCATTTGGGATTTTGTCTTTTACTGAATAATCTTGCTTCTTTTGACCATAACTTCTTCTCTAGACCTCCAAATGACTTGATTCTTGAACCATTGGATTTGTAAGACATTTTTCTACCTGGACAAAAAAATTGGTAGCATTATGAAATGAATTGATAAATACTGAGTGAAAAACATAGGACGGGTACAGTGCGTGTGCTCTAAAATAATATGAACTAGTATTCTTTCACTGACCATATTTCAGTATTTTGATTATATTTGGACCTGTAAGATTCCAATGAGATGATTTTTGATTTTTCATAAACTAGAGAAATAGGATAGAAATCATATGCAAAATTTGAATTTTGATTTAGCCTCTAAGATGTTGAATTTCTTTATGGAAGTTGTGCATAGTACACTATTTTTGAATATGGATAACCCGATAATGTTTAGGGCATATCTTACAAATTACTGAACCAAATTGGTGTCAATGGAAACCTAAGACATAGAGGAACACTTTTCTAGAAGAGAGTTTGACCAAATTACCTCATTTTTACCTTCTGATTGAACATGAACAGTAGACCCGAAAGGGGTGTCTTCAAAAGATCTGAAAGTGATTCAATGAATTATTAATTGTGATTTAATGGTTTAATTGAGGTATAAACCTAAGTATAAATTATACTTAGGAGAGTTTTGATATGGGATTGATTTTGTGATGAAACTAATGGATAAATACCCAGGATTGTCATTGAGCATGCATTGTACATAGTCCATTTATACAATTGTCCATAAATAAATGCTTGTAAGTGTGCAATTATTAACGTATGTGTAACGTGTGTTTTGCATAAATGGATTGTGGAGGTTAAATGTCCGCATTTAGGCATTTCCAGAATTTGGAAGCAAATACTAATCTAGAGCGTACTGTGAGTAGACCTAGATGGTCTCATTTCATTGTTTTCTTTGTTTTGTTTGATTTTTGTATTAATTGACTACTGAATGTCGATGTGAATGCGTCTTGATTGTTGATTCCAGACAAAAAGTCTTATGATTATGATGATTGATGAGATATTGAAGTGTTGCTAGTATGTGAATGAGAAGAACTAAGTGTACTTAATGTGATTGTTAAATGTGTTCCGAATGTGCATTTACATGTAAGTGAAAGTGTGATTCTCAACTTAATGTTGAATGTCGGACTAAGGTCCGATGATATGAGAATGAGATTGAA
>JAOSBK010000205.1:19151121-19170898 GCA_027568895.1 Erythroxylum shatona | reverse complement strand
TAGACAAAAAACAGAAATCATGTTCCTTACAATCATTGGCATGTAATAAACATCCTCCAAATATAACCTATGACCACAAGAAAAGTCCAAAATAACTACTCTCACTGATTCTGCTGAAACATAGGATCCATCTACTACCTTGACTTAAAACTGGCCTTTAGTCTTTTCCTTTACTTGAACCCCCAAAAAGAATTGCAAACATAGTTAGTGGCTCCTGAATCTAATATCCAGGAAGCAAATAAATCTGCCACATTTCTGATTCCTAGAAAACTTAGGAAACCCATACCTTTTTTACTTTTATGAGACTCGAGGTAGACTGGACAGTTTCTTTTCCAGTGGCTCATCTCATCACAGTGGAAACACTTTCCCTTGGTGTTCTCTTTGGCCTTCTTTTTCATGAGTTGGGCCTTGACCCTTATTTAGGCCTTCTTCTTCATTAGACCCTTCTTCTTTTGTTTTCCCTTACCCTTGGGTTTAGAAGAAGATGCTACATTAGCTTCTGGCCCATGAGCCTTGGTATTCAATATCTCCTCCGTACTCTGGAGGGTATTCATCAACTCACTTAAGGTGTAATCCTTGCTATTGAACTTATAATCCAACTTAAACTACTGAAAGGAAGAGTTTAAGCTATTGATGATCATAATCATATACGTATCTGCATCCATGTCCATCCCAAGCATCTCAACCTCAGTGATCACAGAGATTACCTTCATCATATAATCCAGCACCGGTTCACCAAGTTTTTGTCTGAGATTATGAAAGGTTTACATAACTTTCACTCTTACAGACCTAGTCCTCACATCAAGCTTCTCATATAGGTGATGGACCATAGCACTAGTAGTTTTCATACAAGCAATTTGCTTTTGCAACATGCCGCTGACAGAAGCTAAAATATAACACTTAGTAGTCTTGTCAGCATTTTGCCAATGCTCATGTTATTGGACTATCTCAGGAGTTAAATCTCTACCCGGAGGTGCAAGCTCATTTTTAGTTAAAACCTATAAAATACGTTCATATTGAAGAACAATGTCAAGGTTACATCTCCATTCATTAAAATTCTCCCTGTTTTCCAATTTGTTATTTATCAAGAGCAAAGTGAGTGGATTCATTTTGTGGTTGATTATGTCTGAAAATATAAATTATTAAAACATGAGCATATTAATCAATAATATTGTAACTTTGTATAAAATCATAATGCATGTATGCATGATGATAGATTTAACAAAACATAAAAAATTTAAAACTTTATATGACAGTTATTTTTCTTATTTATAGCAGACTAAGTGATAGTGGGCTATCTTATCCATTAAAAGAAAAACTAGGACCCTCCCACTTAAAAAACTACCAAGCATCTTCATGCCTAACTTTTTTAAAAGAACCTTAATTTGGTCCATACTTTTACGAACATAGCTACGGTGGGTAGGTTATTGATAAAATATGTTAAGTATTTAACCATTTGATTCATTCAGTAAAGGTATTTGTAAACCATGCCTCGGTGGGAGGTCACATTTGCGACCAATGAGTGGACTTATCATTAAAGAGACCCAAACTATGCAAGACCTAGGATTCATGCCCTCCAGTGGGGAGTAACACTTCACCACATGCAAATAGGCCATCAATTGGAGACTGTGGACTCTCACATGAGCATCCTCTCCCACTCAATCTTTTTGGGCTATAAGTTTTAATAAATGTCATTTTGTCTAGATGCAATTTATTATCTATCCTATATTGTTTCATTATATATCTCATATATAATGAATGCATGGCAAGGCCTAAGGTTGGCAATTTTCTAAATGACATTCAATCACATAATATCACATATTATTTGCATTCATTTATCCATTCATCGCATGAACTAATAAAGCCTCTTTTGATTGTCCATCCTAGAACACAAAAATAATTACAAGCCTTTTAGGCCCAAAATATTCTTCTTAGACATGGATCTTCCGCTTTGAACTCTTCACTTATATGACCCGGCCCATTCGGTAAAAAAAATATAATGACATTTGATAAAATCAAATTTTGTTACTTTGAAAACAAAAAATTTAGCACTAGATTTTCGTAAAACCGAATCTTTCACAAAAAATTCCAGCACTTGTTTCCATTAAAACAAAAAACCAGCACTATGTTTTTTATCAAAAACAAAATTTTGATTCATTGAAAAAAATCCAGCACTTGTTTTGACATCAAAACCGAACTTGATTCATTGAAACAAAAATCCAGCATCTCAATTTTCAATCTCAATTTTCAATGGAAACTATGCCAATACTCAAAAGGATACACCGAAACTATTACCTCTTCATTTCTTCAATCCATGGCTGCTTCATCTTCATTATTACATCAATTTGTACATAACAAAATCAAAGAAAATAGAAAAATGAAGCTAAGGAGAAAACATGGTGATGATAGACCACCCTTCTTGTTATAAACCAAATAAAGAAATCTTACATGGTAAATATAAATTCTATGGACAACCAAAACAGCAAAACATACACCATATATATTTCTATCATATAAAAATATGCAGCATACAAGCAATAATTGCCAACCCATGCATCACATATATAGGAACTGAAATCATGCATAATCAAAATAGCTTTGACACAATTGTTAGACCAGAAAAGAAAACATGTAAGATTTAGTTAAAAGGTGGATTTCAAAACTATTTTACAAATCATAATACAGTGGAAGCTAGATAACCAAATCAACATGTCAATCCATACATGATACGGTATAAGGATAATATTTAACAAAAGAACAAGATGTTAGAAATATTACCAACTCTTTCACTATAGCTTTAACTCCTCACTATGCTATCCTATCCTCGACAATGTATCCTCTCCAAGGTGGTGTATCCTCTTCTTCTTGTTATTGTTTCCTCTTCTCGATATTGTATCCTCAACCATCCGATCTACCACTTTTTCTTCTTGGACAACTTAGTTATCAAGATCCTTTGCTGGGAAAGGAGAAGAAAACTTTTGGAGGAGATTTTTTTAAGAAGAAAGAAGCAAAAAATTAAACAGTTCTCATGCAAATTTTGACTCACACATGCATGAAAGGAGAGAGAGTCCAAAATGCAAGAACACCTCTCTTTCACCCTGTCAATTTCGGTTATGCATGAAAATAAAGAAGAGGGGAGCATCCAATGTATCACATCTTTCTTTATTTAAACATAAAAAAGCCATTAAATGAGACTCTTCTCATTTGTTTTAAGATGGCTGTATGAAAAGAACAATAACCTAAAACGACATGTCAATTTCAGTTTTAATGATGAAAGAAGGAAGATCATCCATCAAATACACCTCTTTCATCTTTAGTCAAATGAATGCTAAAAAAAGGTTACATAACATGTCACCATTAAAAGACAACCATTAAACCATTTAATGGTAAAATCATAACTTTATTTAATGATGGTAACGCATGATAAATACCATCTTTATTTAGCAATTCAATGCTAAATGTGCAACTGTACATTCAGTCATTAAAAACTAAAATTCCCTTTAATTTCTTTAAGAATTTTGTTTTAATATAATTAATCTAATTAATTAAATTAAACCAAAATCTAGCCCATTTCTAAATGTTCATTTGGGCTTCTAATTAACCATTAATTAGAGCAAGCTCAACATTCATTCATAGGCTTTAAAACCTCCATTTATATTTCTTACTTTGCTTGATAACCTTCCTTCAAGTCAAGTGGGGAATCTTATTGGACTTAGATAATTCAAGCTCTAATAAGCCAATCTTATTATAATTAATTCTAGCTTATTAACTAAATGTCATTCCACTAAAGACAATTGGTTGAACTCTTGAATTAACAAATATTATGAGATCACATATTTCAAATAATATGTCCAATTGCAAACCCTATTATGAACCTTATTATAGCCATCCGCACAATAAAGGGTAAAATTATAGTTTTGCCCTTATGTTGGTTTTTCCTTATAGAACTCTCGTTTTACAATTAAATTGCTTTCCAGGGCACTATATTTACTTAACTTCAACATGGTCCACTTGAAAAATTAGAAATTATTAAGGGTAACTAAATTCTTATCACCTCTCCCGTGATGTTAGTTATATATTTGAACTTAAGCATAAATCTTTTCAATTTTGGCCTTCTCACTCTTAAATATCGTAGCTTTTATGTTAATAACCCCAACCCTAATTGTTGTTCTGTTAGGTTTACATCTAAGTTCTCTATATCGAGATCAGTATATTGTCTCCCATTATTATAAACAAGAAATGTGTTTTTATAAATTGCTCTAACTATCATTTCTTTAAGAAAGAATCAGTCAACCTTTAAAGATCTCTCTTGACTTTTATGGTGACAATTATAACAAAATATATGAAACTTATTGGAGTGCCTAGCCTCAAGGTTACTTATGGTGGGTTAATGATGTCCTTACTATTTATGTAATTGATAATATGATTACGGAATATATTTATTTATGACAATGAAACTCCCTCTAACATTTTGACTCTCCTTTACTTTAACTAAACTTCCTCTAACATTTTGAATCTTCTTTCTTGTAACTATCTCTTTCTATAAACTTCCTTATATTGTACTATCCCAAAGTATTCCCTTTTTCTCCTGTATCCCCTATTACCTGATATGATCATTAAGTCTTCTTCAAAGAGCGATCTCCCTCTTCCAAGTTAACAAATTATTATAGTTATTCCTACACCTCTTTAAAGTATACACTTCATTAGCAATGATTTCCATAAGGATTAATAGCGACGCTTGCCTTCTCAAAGGCTATAGTCGTTACACAAAAATTTAAATTCAACATTTTTATAACTTCTTTTATATTAAACCTCTAGGTATAGTACTTAAGGCTCTCCTATATTTTTGTACTATATCAAAAAGGATAGAAGATTCCTTGGGTCTCCTCTTGTTATTAGCAAAAAGATCCTTAAACTTATATTTGAGCTACCCATAGCTTATGATTAACCCTTTTGGATGACTTGATGCTAATCTCATATAGCTATCACTAGACTTAAAGAAACATTTAATGCATCTAAGACTACTTGCAAATCCATCATCTCTTTGTATTTGGTGATATGATTTATGGGGTTCGTCACACCATTGTAAACTTCCAGGTTGGGAAATTTGAACTTCATTAGAGGTGGCTCATTCACAATCATTTATATAAAAGGACTATTTGGGATTGGATAGGCTTTTTCCTATAATAACCTAAAAGGCTTGGTGGTTTCCCTTTGCCCTATCTTAGGAAATCATAATGGGGAAATTTGTTTCTTAATTGCAATTCTCTAGACTCGACAATGTTGATAGCCCTTCCATCACCCATGGCACATCTTGTTGTGTATTCTCTTCTAAGGAAGTTGTCATTACTTCTGTCAGTGCCTCCATTTCCTCTTTAGTGTTATTAACATCAATCTCCTAAAGATGGTATCAGTCCTCATACTTTTGTCACTACCTCCATTTCCCCTTTAGTGTTATTAACATCAATTTCCTAAGGATGGTATCAGTTCTTAGACTGATCTATAGGCTTCTTATTTTTAGCCAAACACGTCCATGATTTCCTTTAAATATTTTTGTAAGCTAAAGAACATGTCTCATATTAATCCTTTAGATTAATATTGCCTTTCTTTTAATTATTGAGCTCTAATTATTAGAATATTTAGGAATACTCATCTCGTTTTTAACTTTTCAGTTGAGTTATCACATAAAAGTAAATTATGTTAGAAAAAGGTTTTCATTTATGAATCCTAAGTCTTCTCATATTTAGGCCTATCAAGTTTAACATTAAGATTCTATAAAACATTATCAGAGGTTCTAATGTGTGCATACTAATACTTTGTATTTCATTTAAATAATTTTAGAAAACATGAGGAATGTTTAACTTTTTGATAATCTATTGTAGCAACTTATTTATAACTTTTCTAGCTTTTCCTTAAGCTTTCCACATCTTTGAGATAAAATCAATCTTCTTTGTTTTTTATAAAAATGTTTCTCATCATCTTAGTTTCCAAAAGATCCTAAAATTACCATAGCCAGATATAGAGAAAGTTTTTGCTTAAACTTTTTTTTTCTCTTCAAATAATCAGTTATAAGTTTATGATTCAAATGTAATATAATATCATCTAAGTATACATAAAACATGTTATAAAGATGCTAAACTAGTGGATATATAGGAAAAAAATTTGGATGGAATATGAGAGCACTAGTGTTAGCTAGAAGAGCTCAAGTAATCTAAGTTGTTCTAAGTTCTATTAATATGCATTAAGCAACTCAATTGCTATTATTAAGGTTATGAACAAGATAATTAATAAAATAATCAAGAGATTTTTGTGATCTTGAAACAGAAGTCGAGAATGTAAAGCTTTTATTAAATGGTTTAAGGTCTATACTTCCAAGAAACTTGGAGCACAATATATAATTCCCTTGAAAAAGTTAAACTTATGTATGCTCACTAAGAGACTATGGAGACTGGTAGAGGATCAACAATCTCTTTGGTGTAAGTAGGTGTATCAATATTACAAAAAGGGAACAAAATATGCAAATTAGATCTATCAATAAGAAAAGTTATCTTCAATATTAGAAGCACAATTATTGTTAATAAAATCAAAACATTTTTTAGTATGATAATTAGTTAGTTAAAAGCCCTTTGGAAATTGTAGTGGAATTGAACTCCTTGAGGAACATGATCCATAAAAATGAAAATTTTGCAAATGCTCTTATGCATAAGAATGTGCTTCTATCTAAAATTTTTTAAAGCAATATATGAGGATATGGAGGGAAAAAACTAGTGGCTTCCTTCCAAAAAAGGAAACTTCAATAATTTTTCATGTAAAATTTTTTTAATAGAATATTTGTTGTTTTCCATGGCATGATGTTGAATACTGTAAGTTTACTCTTCCTAGAGCTACTACAACTTTATAAAGAGCTATCAAGAATAGGTTAACCCACATTAAGAGATTGAACAAGTTTTCATGCATGAATGATTGGTGTGACCTCTATAAATGTCAACTGGAAAGTGCAACACACTTGTTTTTCAAACGTGGTTTCACCAGTGCCTCTTGGAGATTGATATTATAGAAATGTGCTATTACTAATCCTCCTAATGATTGGCAACAATGGTTTCTTGTTTTTCAAATTTAAAGCATATCAACAGAGATGCAAGATAGTGTTTCTACATTGCTTTATCATATCTTGTTCTTACCACATGGGATGAGAGAAATAAGAGAATCTTCAATTGAAAAGAAAGAAGCTTAGTGATATACGCTTAATTGATTATGCATTTATTCCATAACACTTTGTGATTAATTATATGATATGCTTAATACATTCACTTTGGTTCATATTTAGTTTTAGGTACAATTCAGAAGCGAAAGAGATAAAATGGGTCAAAAGAACAATATTTGAGCCATTTTTAGGAGATTCACAATCATTTGTCTTCATAGAGTGAGAATGAGAAGCATTAAAGCAAGAGGAGACAAGAAAATGCATAAAGATGATGAGTATTTGTTGAAAACATCAAGATGAAGAGTGCTGGAAATGACTTAAGCGTGAGCATGTGTCATAGGCGTGACACTTCGTACACGCCTATGATTGATTTGTCATGGGCATGACACCACCATGCACACCTATGACTCACATACGTGCCCGTGACACCACAAAACACACCCTTGAAATGTTGCCAGCTCACCCCAAATTCTAGTTTAGAGTATAAATACATCATTTTGATGGCAGAAATGTTATAAAAGGTTGGAGGAAACATTTTAAGGGTTTTAGGAGGCAAAAAAAGGGAAGAACCATCATCCTTTGGAGATTCATGGAAGATTAGGCTTTTTCGATCTAGTTTAGAGGTGACATCGACAACGAAGAACTATATTAAGCATTTCTCTCATTGTTTGTTGTTCTTTCTCTTAGGGATTAATTATGTTATCCTATGTTTAATATTTGGGTGTTGTGTAAGAATGATTGAATGCTTTATTTGATTCTTTTTATGTAAAAACCCATTGCTATAATCTTCAATATAATCCATAATTGTTATGTTGAAATTTGTTTGTCGTAACTAATAGTTTCGAGTCATTAAGGATAACACAACCTATGTTAAATGACCCAAGCTTATGTGGTTGTTGCCTTAATTAATTTATTTTTAAACTCATAATGTAGCGGTATAATTAACAACCTCTTCTTAATTAAACACGACCTAAGGAAAAATCGGGATTAACAGAGTTTGTTGTTAACCTACGATTAATAGTTGTTAGGAGAGGTATGTGAACAATGTTGAGGTAAGTTTTAATCTATTTAAAAGCCTCAAAATACTACAAGCACATTGGTCATGGGTGTAGTATGTGAGATGATCCCTCGAGAAGTTATTGAACTAATCTAATTCTAATTATCTAAAGCCTAAAGAATTATTAAAAAGAAACTAAAAATTACACAAAAAAGCAAATGCATGAAGATGATTGATTGGAATAAAAGAATTAACACATAAAGAGAATCAAATTGAGCACCACCAATTAACAACTGAAATCACATAAAGAAGATTAGTCGAACATGAGAAGGGGGATTTATCCTATCGTCAAATGCTAACATGACTACTTTTGAGTTAATATGGTATCTATCTTAGACTTTCGAAAGGTAGATTACTCTCTCTCAAGTTATAATCATTAAACCATCAATAATAACCCCTAACTGAATTATGGATTTTGCAATCTCTTAATTAACAAAAAACCCACAATTATAGTCATATCTTAAGCCCTCTAATAGACAATCAGATCCTCATATGAGATCTCTCTTCGTCTAAATTCTCGATTTGATTATTTATGTGATTTATTAGATTGCTTAACTCATATTACCCTATATAATCATTTTTTTGTCAGTTCATTCTCTTAATTTATCACCAAATTATGAATATACAACAAATAATCATAACACCTAACATATTAACATAAAAAGAAATCACATAACATTGATTTAAGAACAAATTCCTAAAGAAGTTTAAAACATCATTATCAAACCCAAATCCATCTTATACATTCAAAAGAAAGAATAATAAAGATGAAATGAAGTCACTTAGAAGTGTCATAATTGATTGGGAAGATGGCAATACAACAACCTATTTCTTCTCCTCTTCCTTTCTTCCCCTTCTCTCTTCTTCTTCCTCTCTCTTGGATATTGCTCAAAGTGGAAAAGGTTGGAGCTATTTTCTAGGTCATTTCTCTTTCTTTATATAGTATAAAGGTAAATTAGCATTTTTTGTGCCCAGAAATTCTAAAAAGCCCTTTGAAAACTTAAGTTGAAAAGGTTGTCCACGTTTTCTGTTGCAAAGGCCATGATCATGCCACTAATTCACTTCTGCCATGATCATGGAAAATAAGGCCACGATTGTGGAACCTTCACCAAGTTTTTATGACAATCTTGGCCCATAGGCCACAGTCATGGCCCTGGGTTTTACTTCAGGCTTCCTCCGAATCTTCTTCGTTCTTCTATATTTGACTTGAAACACTGACAAACACATCAAGGTTCCTTAAATACATAAAATTTAAGTTCAATGACATACTCTAACCCATAAAACACTCAAACCATAATTGTCTAACTAAATAAGAGAATCCTAACCTAAACATGCAATAAGTATTCAATTTAACAACAAAACACATACTATACTACCCATTAAAACATTATGCAATCTACCACTATCAACATCCCCAAACTTAAACTTTTTCTTGTCCTTAAGCAAAGATAAAATAAGCAAAACACAATACACCAAACAAAATTAACAACAAATCACACACATATGCAATAATGGGTCAATGGAATTAAACTTCACAAAACAAATTTAACTACCAACATGATCCCTCAAGTTGTCCTAACTTATTAACTTGTAAAATATATGTCCAAGTATTTTGAACCAAATATACATACCAATTAACACCTTAATTTCAAACTCATTCACTCCTATCACTTACATACACCTATTCATAATTATTCAGTCAATCAAAATTATAACTATCCTTAAACAATTTTTCATGAAAACTTGAGCTATTCAGTAAGATGAGTAGGATTTATTAACCAACAAACTATTTTGTTACTTTTAATTGACATGAATCTAGCCTTTTGACGTAAAGGAAAATATTTGTGATAAATGTCCCATGGTTACTCAACTAGGCCATGTTTTTATTAAACAACTTGGTTAAAATGTCATTATAGCCTTTTGACATGAAGGCCAACATTTGTGATGAATGTCTACTGATTACTTAGCCACAACTCATTCTCAACTCGTTACTAACTCTATTTATAATCCGATTTGTTTAAAAAAAGACCAGCAGAATAGTTATTAATTAACAAAGCACACACTTTTATTTTATTGCCTACCTCATTTCATTAAATAATCATGTTGATGAAAAGGTACTAACAAGGCTACATATTTGATTGACCTAAAATTATAAATGAATGTGGTAAGTTCTAAAGTGAACGAACCAATATCATATCATAATTAACATGCATATTTAATCAAAACAACCTAGAATACTAATTTCACAAACTAATAAATCTTCACAAACTAAGATTATGTGCAAAGCTGCCCTCAATATGAGAAGAACAAACAACCATTACATAAGGTAGGAATAAAGATAATGAAATAAGAGAACAAGAGAATTGAAAATGACAATGAAATAAATGACAAGGGTTAGAGTGTAGAATCCATCATATTGATTGAGGTGGTGACAGTGTCTGAGGTGGTAGTTGAACACCTTAAGCCTCAAACTATCTAAAAAAGCATCGTATGTCGCGGCTTTGGCGTCTTTGTTCTTTAGCCATCTCCTTCAACACCTTGGCATTTTTTGAAATGGCCTTGTTAGTGTTTGAGAATGCTTCCATTACCTTCCCCCCTATTGTTCATTCTTACTCTTCCAACTCCTCACTAGATGAGCCCTCCTCCTATTACGATGGCGTCAAGCTTGAATTGACCTATCTTGCCTTGGTCTTGATATGAGATTTATCATTAATATCTTAAAGTTTCATCTTATGGAGTTTCAAGATTTCAACTCTCGTCAAGTGATAAGTGTTAAAAAAAACTTAGGACAATGGACAATTAGCCCATTATAATTAACACCATAGCACTCTACAATGGTTATGATGAAGTACCCTATGCCCAAATTGTTACTTCTCTTTCATAAAGAAGTAGTAATTACACTAAAGATATGGGCAGAGGGATAAACTTAGATGCTATCGTAAAGTTCTTTAGTTAAGCACTTGTTAGTTTCAATTTTGTTAAAGACAGTGTAACACATAAAGTTATACAATAACAAGTGTTTAGAGCTTTTAATAATATTGTTGTGGGAATTTTTATCATCGAAGCTCTCCAACCTAGTCAATTTCATCCAATATTGAGTGGAACGAAAGTCATTGTGCTGATCGAATACGGTTAAATTAGGGAATCCACCAATTTCATACAAAATGTCATAATATAACCCATATAGATGACTCCACAATTGAAACCATAGGTCCTTCTGGTTGATTAGCTCAAATTAGAGGGAGGTGAAGAATTCTAAGGTTAGTTCCTTGTAAACAGGATAATTGAACTGTATTAATTTTTGCCACTGAATTCTTCTACCTAAAGCCTCAACCCGTTCTCTTAATCCAGTTGCTTCTAACATATCAAAATCTAACTATTTTGGAACAATGATGTTCTTTAAACTAAGGGTGTGATAGTAGTTACTTTCCTCCTCTGAGAAGATCAAGAAAGGTGTTTCGTAATTTGCTACCCTGTTCTGTTGTCCTCGATATAATACTTAGACTTTGTCTTTAGGTTGGGTTCACTAACCATCTACTTGATGTGTAGTCCTATTGGATTGAGAGTTGTGACAATTTTAGAGAGAGTTGAAGGTTTGAAGATAGGTAGAGAGAAGTGAAAGGAGTTGACTTCTTAGGTTTATAGAGAGAGTGAGAAAGTGAAAGGTGTAAGAAAAATAAGAGTGAGTGAAAATATATAGGGTAGGAAGGGTAAAAAAGGGGTAAAATTGGAAGAGAAAGATTGAAAATTGCAAACCCCTAAGTTTTAATCTATTAAAAACCCTTAAAATACTACAAGCACATAGGTTGTGCGTGTAGTATGTGAGGTGTAGATATCTCGAGGAGTTGTTGAACTAATCCAATTCTATTTATCTAAGGCCTAAAGAATTATTAAAAAGAAAATAAAAATTGCACAGAAAAGTAAACATATGAAGATGATTGATTGGAATAAAAAAATAAATTAACACACAAAGAGAATCAAATTAAACACCAACAAATTAATAATAGAAATCACATAAGGAAGATTAGTCAAATATGAGAAGAGGGATTTATCATATCATCAAATGCTAACATGTCTCAGTTAATATGGTATCAGTCCTAGACTTTCGAAGGATGGATTACTCTCTCTCAAGTTATAACCATTAAACCCTAAATCATAACCTTGTCATAGGTCATGATCATGGCCCTACAAAAATTCCTACATATTTTTTTATTTTCTCTTCTTTTCCTCATTTCATCCTGAAGTCCTTCCATACTTTTTAATTACATTATTACCTCCCTATGCTTGCCTTCCACCATATTCCCATGCCAACTAATCCTCAATTATCCCAATATATTCCTGGCCTCGAAACACTCACAAAGAAAAAATAGGATGCAAAACCTATTTACTACATAAGATGACATAACAAGATTAAAAAAACCATAGGTTACCTCCTATGCAGTGCTTCAGTAGCTCGATATACTTCTTTTGCTCATGATGGTTTGAACGAGTCGTGTAATGATAGCATGATCATAGGTCTCATGAATTGCAAATGAGCTACCAAACTGTGATTTCCACCTCCCTTTTTCTTAGTCTTCTTTTTCCTTTTATTCCTTCGAGATTGTGGCTTCCCAGGTGGATCCTTGTGATCATCACTATATTTAGCGTCTCCACAAGATTTGGTTCTCTTAAAGATGTCTACAGAGTTGTGAGAACTTCTTTTATCATTAGACACGTTAAAGGACACCTTCTTATTCCCTACCCTTAGAGTCAACTTGCCTTCATCAACATCTATAATAGATTGGACGGTGGCTAAGATTGCTCATCCAAGGATAATTGGTATCTCTAAGTCTTCCTCTACTATTTTTTTGCCTTGTTTTGTTATCCATGGCCTGATACTTGGACTTTGCCTTTAGGTTGGGTTCACTTAACTATCTACTTAATGCACAGTGCCAATGGATTGAAAGTTGTGAAAATTTTAAACAGAGTTGAGGGTTTGTAGATAGGTAGAAAAAAGTGAAAGGAGTTGACTTCTTAGGTTTAGAGAGAGAATGAGAAAGTGAGAGGTATTAGAAAAATAAGGGTTAGTGTAAATATATAGGGTAGAAAGGAAAAAAGAGGGGTAAAATTGGAAGAAAAAGGTTGAAAATTTTGCATCCCTAAGTTTTAATCTATTTAAAACCCTTAAAATGTTGCAAGTGCACAGGTTGTGGGTGTAGTTTGGAAGGTGTCAGTTTCTCGAGGAGTTATTGAACTAATCCAATTATAATTGTAACATCCTGTTACCCATGTTAAAGCAAAAACAATAAATGAGAGAAATTGCTAAGAAAGTAGGAAACACATTTCATGCTTATGCATAATATGGCATACAAATGCACATGAATAGTAAAAAATTTTACACATGAAAATAATTATACATGCATTCATGAATAATTTCAAGTATATTTGAACTGAGTTGTGATTTTTGGGAAATTTGTGAATTTGGAATTTATTTAAATTGGAAATTTTATTGATTAGTGAAATTATTATATTTGTGAATTTTGGTAAATTTAGGATTTATTGCGGAATTTATAGAGTATTATGGAAAATAGGAAAAAGAAGAAAAGAAATCAAATGAAGATTTGGAGATAGTTAGATTGTAAAGATAAGAGTTACATGGAGTTAGTTTCAAAAGAAACTAAATTAGAGCTTAGGTATTAGGAAAGTGGCAAATGTCACTGACTAAGTGATTTATTTAAACCTTGTAAAACGTAAGTAATGATATATGTGAGTTAAAAGACTAAATTTTCCTAAGTTTCCTTCTTTATCATATCACCTTCTCCGAAATTCTTTCCATATATAGAGTTTTTCATCAAACACCTTCTAAGAAATTACTTTGCTTTTCCTTCCTCTACCACATTGCTATTTGTCTTTTCTAACCAAGGAAAACCAGAAGTTGGCCAGTTTACACAGTGAATACGTGATTCTTGCATGGAGTTAGGGCTTGAGGATAGTTGAAATTTTTGGAATTTTTAACAAGTAGCAAATAAAATCCTTTAAAGTTGTGGATTCATGAAATAATTTGATGAATTATTGTTAGTGCATGGATCATGGCATTTACGTACATATATATATTCATCAACACTGTGGATGAGATGAAAATTTTGGTTATAGTGTTATTTAGTTTTTGATGGATTTTTAGTGATCTGATGTTGTGGAAATGGTTTTTGGTGTTGAAATAGCAATAAAATGGTGTATAGGCTTAGTGTAGAAAATTAGATATGGAAAGGTGATATGTACTCTGTTGTTCACTGTGTAAGTTTATATATGTGTGTTGTAAGTGAGTTGATGAAAGCTTTAGATATGATCAAGGAAATGGTTGTTGAGTTGAAGAGTAATTGTAAAATGATGGTTTGAGATGGGAATTAGTGTTTAAATGGAAGTTGAGAGGAAGAATAGTGATTAAGAATGAAAGTTGAAAATGCAGAAAAGTAACAGAGTATGAATAGGATGAATGTGAATTTTTGGCTTTTGATGGTTTTTGATTAAACTCGTATATTTTCGAGTGTTATGAATTTATGGTTAATAAGCTTAATGAAATGGAGTGGAAAGACTTGAAATAAAAATTTGAAGTGTTAGATTTTAGAAAATGGAAGTCATCTGGAAATTTTCTGAGAATAGATGGTTAGAGAGTTGAATTTTCAATCTGAAATTTCTATGAATTTTCTGTATTGATATAGAGATGTTTTGACAAAGTTGTCTTCATGAAAGTTATAGATCTTTCTTTTAGCTTTCCATTGATATAAAGTTTGCAAAATTTAGAGTTCTGGATCAAAAGTTATGGATTTTTAAAGTTGAGATGCCAGTGGAGAAGAAGAAGTGGAATTGCATCGTAGTGCATATGCACGATGGTGACTTTTAAGTAGAAAAGCACCATTGTACAAAAGTGTCACTTTTTGATTGAATGTGAATAGTAGATCCGAAAGTGTCACTTGGAAAAATTATGAAGTAAGTCAATGAGAAAGGAATGGAGATTTTAATGGTTTTAGTGAGGCATAAAACTAAGTATAAATTATACTTAGATGAGTTCTGATATGCGAATGATTTTGTAATGAAATTAAAGGAAAGATACCCAGAATTGTCATGAACCTGCATTGTACATAGTCCATATACACGTACGCATACTTATAATTGTGCAAAGTTATTAATGTGTGTGCAACGTGCGTATTGCATAATTGTGATGTGTAGGATAAACATTCACATTCAGATGTTTCCAGAATTTGGAAGAAAATGTTAAACTGGAGCATACTGTAAGTAGACCGAGATGGTCTCATTTCACTGTTTGTTTTGTTTTGAATTTTGTATTAATTGACTATTGAAGTGCTACTTGTATGTGAATGATATGAAATAAGTGTGCATAATATGATTGTTAAAGGCTAAACCCCGTTTCGATGACAAATGTTTTTTGAATGTGCATTTGCATGTAAATGAAAAGTGATACTCAACTTTAATGTTGAATGTCGAACTACGGTCCAACGATATGTGATTGAGAGTGAATGTGGATCATGCAAATGTGACTGATGCATTTCATTTCATGAATGCATTAAACATAATGGTTGTTGTAATCAGAGTAGCCACCAATCAGAGCTCAAAGCTCAATGAGTGAAAATGAGCTTTGAGCTCAAAAGTGAATCAGCACCTCAGGCTCAACGTTTAATGAGCCTTGTATCCCTCAAGAGGATAAGGGACAGTTATCAATGAGCCCTATATGGGACAGTTTAGGCACTTGGTCACAACAAAGTAACAAATGAAAAGTGAGTGTCATGTGCACTGCATATGCATAATCTGAATGATTATATCTATTGAATGTGAATTGTGAAACGTTGTGAATGTGATTATATGCTATTTGCTTGGGTAAGCCATTAATGATGGTCACTCATTGAGTTCATAAAACTCACCCAAAATTTGCAAAATTTTTCCAAGACTCAAAAGAATACCCCGTTAGGCAAACGGGAGTATAATTACTGTATGCAAAGGAAAGATAGAGGCCAGGATCAATACGTATTTGCATTAGTGTTATCCTATTCTTGTATAAATTTGAATTTTTGCAATTTCTATAAAATAGTGTTTTGTATTTTTAATGGGCCCCAATTGGCTATTGAAATTCTATTGATTGTAATGTGTTGATTGAAGATGTTTGTGAATGAAAGTGGGCCCAAATTGATTACTAATTTTTGCGAATTTGATTGTATTCAAAAAAAATTTATACCGAGTTTTGACTGATTAAGTATTCTAGCACGCCACTCTCACGGGGCACAGACTCGGATATCCCTCAGGATGTTGAGAACATGTCTTGTGGAGTGGGCTGTTACAATAATTATCTAAGGCCTAAAGAATTATTGAAAAGAAAATAAAAATTACACAGAAAAGTAAACACGTGAAGCTAAAATTAACACACAAAGAGAATCAAATTGAGTACCACCAAATTAAGAATAAAAGTCACAGAAGGAAGATTAGTAAAATATGAGAACGGGGATTCATCCTATCACGAAATGCTAACATGATGACTTTTGAGTTAATAGAGTATCGATCTTAGACCTTTGGTGGATTACTCTCTCTCAAGTTATAAGCATTAAACCCTAAATCATAACCCCGCCATCATGGCCCTCTAAAAATTCCTACATATTTTCTAATGTTTGCTTCTTTACCTCATTTCATCTTAAAATCCTTCCATACTTTATAATTACATTATTACCTCCTTATGCTTGCCTTCCACCACATTCCCATACCAACTAATCCTCAATCCTCCTATGATATTCTTGGCCTCGAAACACACACAAAGAAAATAATACCATTGCCTCTTATACAGCGCTTCTTTTACCTTCAATAACTCAACATACTTCTTTTGCTCATGGTGGTTTGAATGAGTCATGTAATGGTAGCATGATTATAGGTGTCATGAATTGCAAATGAGCCACTAAACTGTGATTTACAACTCTTTATCTTAGTCTTCTTTTTCCTCTTATTCCTTTAAGATTGTGGCTTCCCAGGTGGACCCTTGTGATCATCACTATACTCAACCTCTCCATGAGACTTGGTTCTCTTAATGATGTCTACATAATTGTGAGAACTTCTTTTATTATTGGACACGTTAAATGACACCTTCTCATTGCCCACCCTTAGAGTCAACTTGCCTTCATCAACATATATAATAGATTCGGTGGTAGCTAAAAATGGTTGTCCAAGAATAATTGGTATCTCCAAGTCTTCCTATGTGTCCAAAATGATGAATTCCATGGGAAAGGTAAATTTTTCCACCTTAACAAGAACACTCTTAATTATACCTATCGAACGGTGAATTGATAGATCAGCCATCTCCACACTCATCATGGTTGGTGTTATTTTCCTAGCTTCATCTTTTGGCATAAAGTGTAAGGCCTCATACTTATTCCAGCTCCTAAATTTGCAAAAACCTTATCCACTTTGACATTACCTATGGTGTAAGGAATGTAAAAATCCCCTATATCATTTTGTTTCCTTAGTAATATTGTCATTTCATTATAGTTCTTCATACCTCCTATTTCACTCGCCAACTTTTCCAGCTCCTTTCTATTAATTAGGCTCTCTTATATGGATCCCATAAGAGTGAGTAGCATTTTTAGTTGCTTTATTACCTCAAGGAATTCCTTCAACTATATTTCTTTTGGCTTCCAATGTGCTAAAATGGGGTATGGAATTGCAAGTCGATGCTCAATGATTTCCTTCAGGTTATGTTCATTTAGCAGGACACTTTAGTTAGCCCTTTTCTTTTGCTTCTCCCTATCTTCTCCAACTTGGTTGAGCTTCTCCTCAGTGGCCGAGGTGATAACCATGATCATTTCCTTTGATTTTGTTTCTGTGTTACTCGAAAGGCTCCCTGCATTTCGTACAGACAGTGATCCACAAACTATCCAATTTAGACTTCCAAGTTGAGGATAGAGGATGCATGATTCTTTGTCACTTAATAAAAATTTTCTTCTAATCTCTTATATGCATCATCCTTGCTTCCAAGCTTATCCAATATTTTTCTAATTTTCCATCCATGGAATTATGTTTCTCTTGTTGAAAACCAAGTGGCCCTTGAGGTCAGAATTGGCCTCTAGTATTGTTTGACCATGAAAAGTTTAGATGATTCTTCCACTCAGGATTATACCTGTTCGAATAGGGATTTTTCCATCCACCATGACCAAACTGTGCTCCCATTTACTTAACTTGCTTCATTTCATTTCCTTGCATTAGGAAGCAGCTAAGGGTATCATAATTGTCCTGGCCACACAACTCGCATTGTTGAATGGCCTTAACAGGGATTGAGGAAGAAGCTTTAATGTTGTTCAACTATCAAGTCAAATTGTTGATCTTAGCTTGCATTTTTGTAATTAGGTCAACAACTAAATATCCTTTTTGTTCATGGAGGGTTATGGTTTATCTACTCCTATCTTTCATCCACAGATAGTAGTTACTAGCCATTTCTTCAAGCAACTCATCCACTTCATCAATAGTATTTGGCATAAGTGATCCACTCGAAGTTACTTTTGTGGTTCCTTTTGTGGGTGGATTGAATCCAATGTAAAATGTTCATAAAAGGAATTCTTTTGTTAGGCTATGCTGTGGACACCTCCTTTTTAAATCGTTATATCTCTCCCACGCCTCATAAAGTGATTGATATGTGTTTAAATTTTGATTCATTTGATATGCTATACTTAGTGATTAATGCCTTAGAAATGCTTAGGATACTCATTCTAACTCATATTTGATTATAGGTACATTTTGGAAGTAAAGGAGCTAAAGTGACTTGAAAGCATGTTCATTGAAGCATTCTTCTCAATGTCCATAATATATTGATTTATGGAGTAGAAAAAAGAAGAGGATTGAAAGAAGTGAAAAATAATTTCAAGTGAAAATCACTTACAACCTACTAGAAATTGTCATAGCCATAAGTCAAGGCTCATTCTTAAACCAATTGCTTCTCACACCAACGTCCATATATACATGCAAAAGCTCCCATGTAAGGGGACCAAATGCCTTTCATAGTTTCTTATACTTCTAGCTAGTTGTCTTCTTAATCCACCAATGCTTAATGTATAAGAAGACAAAGGCGGATGGATGTATTTGGACTAAAGAAATGAAAGTGGATTTAAAGTAGTGGAATGCTTCTCACACCCATCAGAAGCAAGTCACGGTCCCATGAGGCCTTCCTATGACCTTGAGAGGCCACTCACGGGGTGATAAGACCAACTGTCCCTTTTTATGGCTAGTTGTGTTGATTTTTAAACCTAGTTTTTTACTACATAAGGAAAGAGTGTGATGGCATAAAAGAGGAGAAGTCATTCAGGGGAAGAGAGAGTCGCAAGCATTGTTTCTCTTCATTCTTCATTCGTTCATCATTTTTTAACTCCAATTATGTAGCACCCCCTTACCGTAGAGTATCCACCGGAACACCTGTAGGTCATCCCGGTACATATCCTACGATAAGAGAGAACTACCGACAAACAACTCTAAACTCCACATGGCATCACAAT
>JAOSBK010000205.1:19091890-19109422 GCA_027568895.1 Erythroxylum shatona | reverse complement strand
CTATTTGGAGTTCATTATTATGTTAATGTTGGTAGGATTTTAAAATATGGTTTAGTGGAATTAAGTAGCAAGAGTATTTATGTATGAGGGCTTTTTGGGAAGATCATTTAAGCCATTTAAGTTACAAGGCATACAAGGAAGGGAATAAGGGTCTTTGTACACTCATTAATGAAAAAATTGAAAATAAAAGATGGTCTTGCTTCTTAAGAAGTGGGAAAAATGTGGGTTGAGAGGGAGAAGAAGAGGAGAAATGAAAATTTGAGAGAAAGAGGGAGAGAGTGTCGGTTTTGTGAGAAAGGAAGAAGGAAGCTAAGGTTTCTTCATTTCTTAGGTTTTCAAGAAGGAAAAAGGAAGAGGAGAATGAGAGCTTCCATTAAAGCCAACAAACTCTTCATTTGGTGAAGAATCAAGGTAAGAGTATGTTTGATTTATTGGATTTTTAGAAAGATTTTGGTTCATGAAGCCTAAGAAATGTATGGGTTTAAAGATTCTAGGACCAGTTTTAAGAATATGTTCTTAGGGTTCTCCAATTGGAATGCCTATTGATTTGCGGATTATGGCTTATATTAAAGGAAATGAAGGAAGGAAAGAGGAACAAGGGAAGATGACATCTTTGAGCAAGATTATGAGTATGGAAATAAGGTAGGTTTCATGTTTATAATTGGATAATGAGCCAATACGTTTTCCCTTTTAGTCAAGAAAATAAAATGATTTTCATTGCTTTATAATTGTGGCAATTGTTGCTTTTGGAATGACTTGTGAAATTGTTACATGTTTTGGTGTATGAATTTTGGATAATGAATTGTGATATGTAAATGATTTTGAAAAGACTTTATGGTTGTGAAATTGAGTTTCAGAAATGCATATGAAATATGTCATCTTTATGAAAGACAAGCTTCCAAAATGTTGCCATTTGGGCAATTAGTTTTCAAGCATGAATTACATATTATGTGGGTTTATGGTGGTCCCCTAAGTATGTCGAGTGCACTTGTCTAAAGGCTTCTCTCGCCTGCCTGCTAGTGGCATGGAGCTCTCTCGTGAACTCTCATAAGTTCATGACTACGCAAAACCTTTATGTGAGATTGCGTTAGTACGTTCTATTCACGGCTACACAGGACCCTTAGGGGAAATGTGTTGTATGTTCCGTTTTGGATCCACCCAAACCATTTCTGATGTGCTTATGTGTTTATGATTTGTGAACAAGTTGAAAAATTCATGAATTGTGTTGTTGTGATTTTTATCACATGACAAGAATTTTGAGAAGCGTGTGTTTTATGATTCATTAAGAATTTTCTATGAGAATAAACTTTTTTAACCGTTTTGCTTGTCATTCGTTATAAGTATGTTACCCACGAGCTTTAAGCTCACCCCCCTTTCATTCCCATCTCCAGGTGATGAGAAAGAGATCGGTTGAAAGAAAGTTAAGGCATCGTTTGATTTTGCATATGTTGTATCTTAAGTTAGATTGATGTAAAAATGAGATGCTAGACATATGTTGAGAATTATGGGATTTTGTATCTTTTGTTGTATTTCAGATTTTGATATTTACGATGTAATGTGGCTTGGAATGTCATTAAGGCCTTGTAAACATTTATCTTATGATGTTAATGACATATGAATTGTGTATGGATGATATGAGTTGAGTTGGAATTAGATATATTTGAAGAAGTTTTCCGCTTGAGTTGTTGAACATTGAACATGAAGTTTTGTTTTATATGTATATATACATAAGTGAGATGTTATGGAAAAAGGAAGATAGGAATTTTGAATGATGAGATGTAGTTGAATATGAAGAGTTAAATGAATTGAGGTTGAGAGTTTGACGAACTCCAATTGATAGTTGAAAACGTTAGGAATGATATTGCAATAGAGGAAGTGAATTTGGGAAAATTCTTAAGTTTTTCATGAGGGCAAAATGTGTATTCCAACTTCAGGAGAAAATCTGTATTAATCTAGGAAGAATTTGACCAAGTTGTCTACATAAAAGTTGTAGTTTGTCTTCTTAGCTTTCCAATGGTATAAAGTGTGTAATTTTTGAATATCGGAGTTGAGAGATATGACCATTACAAGTTAGGATATCGTAAAGGACATGTATTCCGCATAATTAGAGTATATGGAGTGATATCGCACTAGGATTGCTCGATTTAGAAAGGTTATGAGTAAAAGGGATGTTAGGATGGGTATAGGATCCTTTGTAGGGGTCTTGGAGGGTGAAAATTTAGTTTCACCCGAAGGTTACACGGCCTATCAATGTAAAATCACACGGGCCGTGTGTTTCTGGCACAAGAGCACATTCCACCCGAAGGTTACACGGCCTGCCCGTGTAAAATCACATGATCTGTGTCCAAACGACAGAATCTCATTTCAGAGTCTTCCCAAACGTTGTAGATCTATGAGTCTTCTTTCTAACCATCAAAAAATTAAGTCAATCCGACACCTATAGTGGAAGTTATGTCATTTGCGCCAAGGGATGTACAATTCGAGTAAGGACATGAACATGTTGGATTCGTTTGGCCATAATTTCTCCATCCGACCTCCGATTGAGGTGATTCTTAAAGCAATAGCTTCCTAACACATGTGTCTATCTCTCCATGAAAATTAGGATCTTTTAGAGTTGTTTTGAGAAATTTTGATTGAGATGAATTGAGGGGTCGGTTGGGAGAGCATGATTGGGCCATGAACACACTTTGGCTTCTTGATCATATATTCTTCTATAGAACTCCGATTGAGTTGATTCTTTCTCCAAAATAAACTAGAGACTAAGAGCTACCATTTTGATAAAGTCAATTATGATTATTGTGATTCTATTGTGTGGGCTTGCCTTTGTGGCTTGAGATATTATGAGAATGAGAGGGAACCGATTATAGCTAAAGATTCCATGGAAATAACCCTACATGTTAATACGCTCACGTTTATGAATGGTTTCAAGGTAAAAGTTGAGTTCCAGAAATGGTGCCCAACAATGACCCTATCAAGGAGCATCTGGCAACGTTTACTTTGTTGCAACAAGTTACTTACCATCAGTTGGTACAAGCTGCGATGAAAATAGAAAGACAAGAGACGATCAGGAAAGAAAGGATTCAGAGAAGAGGTTTTGTTAGAGAAGGTCATTCCTTGGGCAAACAAAGTAGGGAAGGTGCTTCTTCTGCACCAGAAGTTACTCAGAGACCTGTAGCTCGGGAAAAGTCACAAAACTTTCCCTCCATGACTGTTTCTGGTAGGGTTTGCCCGGAGGACGAGGTTCTGGTGCCCTGGAGTGCCCTAATTGTTCTGCCCATCATTGGGGTACTTGTTGGAGGGCTACAAGTGCATGTTTCCACTGTGATAGTACTAAGTATCAGATAGCTAGTTGCCCTCTTAGACAAACTCAGACAACACAAGCCAGTAGGGAGGTCTCTCATGCACCTACTGGGAACAGAGGACAAGGTAGAAGTCGAGGCGGATATAATCATTATAGACCTAATCCGAGTTTCCACTCAAAAACTATGAATCGACCAGCTGTGCCTTCTGCTTTGGCTCGAGCTTATGCAATGGTAGCTCGCGAGGATCAGGACAGACCAAACGTTATTGCTAGTATTGTTTCTCTCCTTGATTATGAAATGTATGCATTAATTGATCCTAGATCTACGCATTCTTATATATGTGTTAGAGAAATGATTGATAAGGAGTATGCTATGTTTAGTGATGCAACTATTCGGATCAGGTATGAATTTCGAGGACAAAAGTTCATAAGAAGGGAAGAACTGTAACACCCTATGTTAAGGGTTAGGAAAATTGAAGAATTTCAGTTCACTGTATCTCGACTCGTACAAATAAATTGTGCATGCATTCATTTACATTTTTTCAGGGCAAAGTGGATTTATAAATGCGATTAAAAATGGTAATTGTGGATAAATTGCGTTAAAAATTTATTTGGAGACTATTAGCATTATTTCGAAATTTTTGGTGAATTTTAGGAATTTCCAAAATTTTGGGGTATTTTGAATTTTGGACTAAGAAAAATATAGACCAATGGAATTTTACCATGTAACACCTTTATATGAATGACAAATGGCCCACATGCAATGGGGTCATGTGTTAATGGGTTACTAAAGCGCGTATCACAAGTGTGTAAGGCCAAAAACATTGTAGCTCTTTATTTTGTTTCAGTTTTGCTTTGTCCTCACCGAAACCCTGTTCTACGCTATCAAAGCTGGGATTTTGCTGGAGAAACAAGGTAAGTGAAGTTATAAGTTTCTAAATTCTATGGATGATTTTGATAATGTGTTGCATGCTAGAAATAAACACATGCATGAGTTATGTAAGTAGAGAGGTTTTGAATGAGTAGAGTGGTTGTGAAGAATGAGTTCATAATGAAACACCTGATGCAGTAGTAAGAGAAAGTTGAAAATAGTGTAATACGTGCATGCATCAGTTTTTAGTATCTGATTATAAACTTGGTTTTGAGTGGTGTTGAGAATGAGTTCAGATGATATAGAAGTGTAATAAAATGGCAAAGGTAAGTATACAAGTTACTGAGGATTAAGGAGAAGAGAGGAAGAAGATGATTAAAACGCAGTAAAGTTCGTCGCGGCCAACTTTCCTTGATTCGTCGTGGCCAACATGAAGGATTTCATTTCTGTGAAAGTTCACTGCGGTCAACTCTTGAGTTCATCACAGCAAACTTTTAAGAAAATTTCGAAGAATTTTGTTGTCCAGAAAGTTTGCCGCGGCCATCTTTTGGCTCGCCACGGTGAAGTTTCCTGGTAGCTTAAATATACTTTGGTATTTTAGGCATAACATTCTCTATAGTTATCTGAATGAAGTGATTTTTTATTAAAGTAAACTAGAGACATAGAGCTACAAATTGTCTGAAGATATTAAATTCTAATTCTGCCTTTAAGAATTTCATAATATGATTGGAAGTTGAGATAAGAATTCTGTTGAAGCGTAAAAAAAGTCCAAAATCTTTTGAGTATAACTTTCAGTATACTAAACCAAATTGGATGAACTTTGTGTCATTGGAAACCTAAGACAAAGAGGGACAACTTCCTAGAAGGAAGTATTACCTAATTACCTTAACTTCCTGATGAGAATAATAGAGCAAAGTGGACCTGAAAGTTGGTTGTGAAATAAATCTGGATTGAGGGATGGAGCATGATTTCAAATGATCGATAATGTGACAAGATTAAGGATAGGAAACCCAAATTTTTGAATGAACATGCATCATACATATTCAGTGTACATGAATGTGCATAATTGAATTTATAATTGTGCACAATTGTGATATGTACATGTATTGAATACTATAGAGGATCGCATCGAGCGACCGATTCCAGATATTGCTGGAACTTCGAGACAATAAGCATTAAAGGTGCATCTGTAAGTAATTTTAGACTGTAATTTTTGTAAGTAATTTAGATGGTCTTTTCTGTAAGTAAGTCTTGTTGAATAATTGTGGGTAATTCAGTAAAAAATCTAGTGAGAAATTTTGGATAGTTCTGCTTTGACTGTTTGTTTGTTGTTTGACTTTAATCCATTAAATGATTTACAAAGCTGTCATACTGATATGTTTGAATTTTTGGCATGAAAGCAATGATTGACTTATTATGTTGAGCATGAAATGAATTTGTTTGGTTTTAAAACTGTCAAGTCCTAATCATGGGTAAATAGGCATACCTAGAAGGGTCTACAACTGCTCCTGTTATTGACACCTCGGTGTCTCTTGTATTGACACTTCGATGTCTCCTGTGTTGATACTTCGATGTCTCCTGATATCGAGACATATGTCTCTCCTGCTGATACCATTTATGGTATCTCCTGTATAAGTCCCGTTACCTACTTCTGTAAATGGATTTAATAGTTATGTGATTTTATATTCTAATTTCTGTCTGACTTTGATATGAACAAAGAAATTGTGTTTTGATTATGAAGGGTTTATACCCTCTTTTGAGACTCAGTTCTGCTTTCTGTACAATCTATCTGAGATCCAATATAATATGTTTGAATGATAAACTGTTAATACATGCTTCTGACTATCATGATTGTGTATAATTAGTTGTCAGTTTATGCATAGATTAGCTATTACTCACTAAGTTATATGCTTAGCACGGTAGATTTGTCCCGTGTACGTTCAAAGAGAACATAAAGACTGGGACGAGTCAACTGCAACGGCTAATAGAGTCTGAGTCTTGTTTTGTTAAAATTGTATTTTTGGAGTTTATTTTTGGCTTGTCTTTGATGTATATGACTTTGGATTTATTTGAAGGTTTGTAATAACCTTAATTTAGGCTGGTTTTGATTTGGAACAAGTTGTATTAAGCGCAGTGTATTATGGTGTATGTTTTCTTTGAATTGCTTCTACTTTGAGCTATTGAGGATGCATGATGAATGTTTCGTATGTTTTGATTTTGTCTCAATTCTGTATGCATGTATGTTATGTTGTCTGCGTGGCATCTCGTATCCTTCCAGAGGATATTAGTGCGTCACAGAACTTATTTGCCTATTCTAACTCCAAGTACATAGATAATGTACTAAAAGTGTTTAGTATTTTAGATACTTGATACTTATGAAACATTAAATATATCCATTATTCTATGTATAAGTTGATATTTGAGTTCAACATTATAATGATCCTCAATTAAAGAATATTTTACTTAGAACAATATTATTTTGAGATTAGAAAGGTTCCAATGTAATATTGATTACTAATTAGGCCATAATATACTTTTCATAAAGTTGAAATAAATATTTAGATCAAGAAGTTCTTTAATAAACTCTGTATCTTTTCTTGCATTGTTCAAACAGTAATATACTGTGGAACATTAAAGTCATTAGGCATGCAAAAGTAGCTAATATCTCATTAATGATCCAAGTATGTATTTAGGAAGTTTTTTTTATTTTAATGATAATTAAGATGAAAGTTGAAAGATTTGAGGAACTACTCATTATAGAGAATCTTGTAGAAAACTCTCACTAAACTATTGCTTCAGCAATAACATAACTATCATATAGTATTATAATATAAGATATTTAAATAATTGACTTGGTGCAAATAGGAGATTATTGGTTTATGCTCTGCAGCCAATTGGTTGGTTGTAATTTATAACTTATTAACAAAATAATTTAAAGACATTCTTCACCTTATACACATTTAGATACTATGTGATAAATATATATTGCAAATAAAATTACATTGAGATTATAATTACGAGATTCATATTGCATTTATATATTATTCCTAAATTGTTACTAGTCATTGTTTTTATTAAAATTGGATATTAAGAATGCGTAAAATGAATAACACATATTATGTTTCTTCCTTACGAAGGAAGTAGTTGATCTCATTGACTAAAGTATGGAAATATTTAAACAAACATATGGGTGCTTGTTAGATAACAAGTTTGTAAACTAACCCCATAAGAGAAATCTATTTGAAACATTACTTATATGTCTATAAAAAATCTTATTGTGATGATTGTATAAGTGATCATTTGAATTGAGATCACTAAATTGTCTCACATAATGATTGCTATATTTTGATACTACTTATGACCTATTTTAGTAAAGGATAGCTCAGTTGATAATAATTGTAAATAGCATAAACTATATGGAGGCAGTTTAGTAATCAATATAAGATTTATCACTCAAAAGTAAATAGGAAGAATGTTCCATTGTTTTTTATTTATATTTATTTAGAAAATCCTTAGCCAAGTTGGAATGATACTTTTAAAAATATTAAACGTCATTAATAAAATCAAATACTAATGGTAAAGAACTAATATGAGTGGACTTAAATAGAGTAAATATTAATTATATGCTCCATGTTTAATCGAAACTTTGTATAATAAAAGGATTTAATTATATGAAAAAAGTATACACAAAAAGGTTAGTCAAAACTATTGACGTTCTTAAATATTTAAATGGTTATGATATTTTACTAAACATCAATCTTAATTTGAATATAAATTATTTAATTAGATAATTAAAGATAGCTTAAAAGGTTTAATTTAGCTAATCATAAACATGATTTAGGGTTATAATTATTTCCATTGTCAACATATTTGGATATCTAATGGGTCATACGTAAATAACGAGTTGAAGATAGAAAAGATGTTTAAATCAAATTGGACTTGATTGTAAATTTTAAAAAAAATTATAATTAAATATAAAACATTTAATAAATAAAGACTAATATGAGATATTGGACCTTACTTAGGCATAATCGATGTTTAATTATAATTAATTGTAATTCTAATTAAAGTTAAATTTCAATTAAATTCCTAAAATATTCAAAACTTATTATGAGTAGGCTTACATTCTAAGTTGTTAACACTTTTTACCTCTCTCTACAGTTGTTGTAGAGTTCTATCAATTCGTTCTGCATACATCATTAAAGAACACGTTTTACCTCTCTCTACAGTTGTTGTAGAGTTCTATCAATTCGTTCTGCATACATCATTAAAGAGCAAACACTTGTGTGGTTAAAGTAGTTAACATGAGCAAAATGAGCAAATTTTAGACATAATTCAAAAGAAATGGCAAAATTGAACAAAGTTTTAGAATAAAGTACAAAATAAGATTCATAATTTTATTATGTTTTATATTTTAATTACGTTATATATTTAAAGTGATCTTAGCTTTTTAAAAAATTAAATAAAAAGAATTTATTATTATTTAGTTGTGTCCTATTACAGGTTTTATGAGAAAATCAACTCCAAAAGTTAGCTCAAATGGTGAGAAAGCCCAGAAGCCTATAAATCCTATATCAACCTCTTTTTATTACCGATATAGGACAATTAGATCGTACACATTCCATCACACGTTGCAGCCCAGGCATCGGTGAGCTAGTTGTGCACTAGACCTTTTTAACCCTGGGTAAACACTATTTTACCGATGTTACCATCCGCGCAACCACAGGCTGGCTATGCACTAGACCTTTTTCTAATCTCGGTAAAACATTGCAATATCGATGTCACCATTTGTGGGCATGGCACGAGGACTTGAAGTAGTAATATTAGCTTTGATACCAATTGTTACAGGTTTTATGAGAGAACCAATCTCAAAAGTTAACTTAGAAGGTAAGAGAGCCCATAAACCTATAAATCCTACATCAGCCTCTTTTATTACCAATATGGGACAATTAGGCTATAACACACCTTGATTTTCCAACAATTACACAAGTATATCTTATAACCCATCCATCCCAATGAAGGGAATGAGCGAAATTATGACCCAGTCTTTCACTATATCTCTCCATCCCCGTCGTTCAGTAAAAATCTAGGAAAGAAACGAAAGGCAACGGCAAGCGCTCTGACAAGGATTGCAGTGGAGGGAAATTACAAATTCCCAAACTTTTAAGGAAAGTAACATACCTCATATTTTAGAGATTGACTAAATAAAAAGCGATTAGAGTAGGTGACGACCCTTCCAATATATAATTCTATGAACAAGAGAAAATTTTAATAGATAACACTAACTAAAGCTAAGGACAATTATTTTTTTATTTGTAAAATTAATACTGCATATTAACAATAATAGTAAAAAATAAAAATTTAAATATTTGTATAATAATTGTAATAATTACTAGTAATCAATTAAAATATAATTTAATCTTAACTGCTAAAAGGCCCAGTCTTGGACTTTCTAGAATTCTCACCGCCCGGCCCGGTTCAATTTATTCAGAATTTTGACTCCCAATCTTATTCATCATTCACCAACGCGCACACAGAGTGAGTGAGAGGAGGAAAATGGTGAAGGTGCGAATGAACACGGCGGACGTCGCCGCCGAGGTGAAATGCCTGCGACGGCTCATCGGCATGCGTTGTTCCAACGTCTATGATCTCTCTCCCAAGGTTCTTTCTTCCTGTTATTTTCCTTTTTGATCATTGCTGGACTTATCAAAGATATTTATTTTCACTTCAATTATGTTCATTTCATGTTGATGGAACAGACATACGTATTCAAGTTAATGAATAGCAGTGGAGTTACAGATTCTGGGGAAAGCGAGAAGGTTTTGTTGTTGATGGAAAGCGGTGTTCGTTTACATACCACTGCTTATGTTCGGTACTCTTTTTTTTTTCGCCTTTTTCTTTTATTGGTTAATTATAGGTTTTTGATATTATTTCTTTATTAGGGACAAAAAGAACACTCCTTCTGGTTTTACCTTAAAATTGAGGAAGCATATACGTACAAGAAGGCTTGAGGACGTTCGACAGCTTGGTTATGATAGAGTATATGTGGACTCTTTTATTTCCCTTTCTTCAAATAGGGTTTGATTAAATTGATCTTAATTATTATTTTCTTGCGTCTTTGATGGGATCTCAGATTATACTCTTCCAATTTGGGCTTGGTGCTAATGCCCACTATGTTATTTTGGAGTTGTATGCTCAAGGCAACATTATTCTGACTGACTCTGAATTTATGGTTTTGACTCTACTCCGATCACACAGGTTTGTTTTTTCTTTTTCTTCACTCAGTCATGTAGGATAATGTGAAGGCTAGTTTGTGTTTCTTATGCGTCATTTGACTGTTGTGGTGTATTAATAACAGGGATGACGATAAAGGTTTTGCAATTATGTCAAGGCATCGATACCCTACTGAGTTTTGCCGAATTTTTAATCGAACAACAACTGCAAAGTTGCAGGAAGCCCTTACAAATGTCAAGGAACCTGAAGATGACGAATCTATTAAAGCCAATAATGAGGGAAATAATGTCTCTGTTAAACCAAAGAAAGAAAAGCAGGGTAAAACAGAAGGCGCAAAATCTTCTGAGTCCAGTAAAGTTTCCAATGATGGATGTCGTTCTACACGAGCAACGGTCAAGAACATTCTTGGGGAGGCATTGGGCTATGGCCCCGCACTATCTGAGCATATTGTATTGAATGCTGGGCTGGTCCCAAGCACAAAAATTTCTAAAAATAGTAAATTGGGTGATGATAAAATTGAGGCTCTGGCCCAAGCCGTTGCAAGATTTGAAGATTGGCTTGAAGATGTTATATCAGGAGAGACAGTCCCTGAAGGATACATTCTCATGCAGAACAAACACTCCAGAAAGGATACACCAGCCGAATCTGGAAGTTCGAGCCAGGTCATTCTTCAAGTTATTTTATTTTTCGTGCATCTGACAGCTAAATTGACAGTATATAATCTTTTGCTTGTACTTTTCCTTTTTCTCCTGCTGATTGTCAAGTTCCAAAAGTATGAAATGCTGAAAGACATTGTAGTTTATTCGCTTACTGTTTACCCCCTTGGCGTCTCGCAAAGACTCAGAACTGTTGTTAGGTTTAAGTTCATGTGGTCCTTTTACTTATTTAGTGTCATTGTTTTTTTGCAGATGTATGATGAATTTTGCCCTATACTACTGAATCAATTTAAAATGAGGGAGTATGTGATGTTTGAGACTTTTGATGCAGCTTTAGATGAGTTTTACAGCAAAATTGAGAGTCAAAGGGCAGAACAACAACAAACAGCGAAAGAGGGTGCTGCCATGCAAAAATTAAATAAAATTCGCTTGGATCAGGTATGCTGTAGTTACTCATTGTGAAGTGAAATAGTTCTTATTGCACTTTGGTTCTTAAAGGAATTAGTATGTAGAATATTTGACTGCATCAATTTTTTGTCCTTTTTTCTCCTCCTATTTCGTATCTCCAATGTACCTCACTTGCCGTTTTTGTCCTTTAATTTATTAGCTTGTGACACAGGTTGTTTACTGCATATGAGCTGTTTGTCTCTAAAATTATCAAGTGACTATTCCCTGTAAAATGGCTTCTCAAGGACTGAAACTGGCTGTTTATTGTTCAGGAATTCTGATGCTAAGATGATGCTCATTTGGTTGAATACTTTTTCCTTGTGTTTTAATAGATGGTATGATGCTATGAGCTATTAAGGAAGTCCTTTAGGATTAGGAATTGGGCTTAGCTTTATTGTGTTTGGAAAGAGAATATTATTCAATGTTCTATACACTCATCAAACTTGTGGATATAATCTTGTTGGGCACCTGATCAAGTCATTCTGTGGCAGTGGCTTTGTAGTTCTAATGGAACTAATATCAATGTTGAAGGCATCAAATGGTGATATTGGGTCGACCAATGGATTGTTTGTTTGAATGTATATTTTTTAGATTCTTCACAGAAAAAAAGGTCATGGTTTTTGATGTCTTCAACATGTCTGTCATTAGGGTTGCCATGATTTTGACAACAGGGCTTTTTTTTTCATTAAACTCTGTAGTGAAGTTTTCATGGGTTTGACTTCCATACTGAACACTGTAATCTCATTGTCACTTCTATGATAGTAATCATTTGCAACTATATTCTGCAGGAAAATCGTGTGCAAACGCTAAGTCAGGAAGTTGATCGTTGTGTTAGAATGGCTGAATTGATAGAGTATAACCTAAAAGATGTGGATGATGCTATATTAGCAGTCCGTGTAGCTCTTGCAAAAGGAATGAGTTGGGAGGATCTTGCTCGTATGGTGAAGGAAGAGAAGAAACTGGGAAACCCTGTGGCTGGCCTCATTGACAAGCTTCATCTTGAAAGAAATAGCATAACATTGCTTCTAGGCAACAATTTGGATGATATGGATGATGATGAAAAGACGTTACCAGTAGAGAAGGTTTCCTTAATAAGCTAGAGCTTTGCCCGGCATTCATGACTTCATGCTAAGAGTTGAATCAAATTAGTTTTTACCCTGTGTCTTTCTTAAACTCAATGCTTATGCCTTTATGTATCATGATGTGATTATGCTTCTTCCTGTCATATTACGGTTATTTATCTCTTTCGTAGCATTTTGACAAATAGAGCAATGTAAGAAAAATTAATGATGTTTCTTAATAAGTAAACCAATCTGTTTTCTTCTCCCTTCTCTTTCTCCTTTATCAGCATTTTTTCTACTTTCATATAGTATCAAAGCTAATTCAGCAGTTGCCATATGGATACCTGTGAGAACTGCAAGCTCAGTGACAATTAGAGAAATCTTCTAGTCTTATTATTTACTTGCATTTTCTTTTTTTCTTCTGATAGGTTGAAGTTGATTTAGCACTTTCAGCACATGCCAATGCACGGAAATGGTATGAGTTGAAGAAAAAACAAGAGAGCAAACAGGAAAAGACAGTTACAGCTCATGAGAAAGCTTTTAAAGCAGCTGAGAGAAAGACCCGTCTCCAACTTTCCCAGGTTGATTTAGTCTGCACACATGTTCATGTTAATTTACGGCCTGCTGATACTTTTTCCAACTCTAGTTGTTACATATGACTAGGTCTATGTAACCTAGAGAGATGGGGATTTGAGTAATTCAAAAAATTATAGTCGCCGTGGAAATTTGATCCATTATCCATGAGGCTCCTTGTTGATTGTCCCCCATCACCTGTGTGTGCTTGTCTGTCTAAAAGTGATTTGGATCAATATTTATATTAGTGATGGAGTTACAATATTTGGAATTAGGCAAACAAAACTGTATTTAGTTTACTTCTTAATTTTCTATTTCCATCCTTGCCTTCAAGCTTGACTTAATCCTTCAACTTACATTTTGTCTATCAACTGCTAAACTTGTGAACATGCAGGAAAAATCTGTTGCCACGATAACTCATATGCGCAAAGTTCATTGGTTTGAAAAATTCGATTGGTTCATAAGCAGTGAGAATTACTTAGTTATCAGTGGGCGTGATGCTCAGCAGAATGAGTTGATTGTGAAGCGCTATATGTCAAAAGGAGATCTGTAAGTCAATTGTAAGATTTATCGTAATGGTGTGAGAATTAACTTCCTACTTGGTATTGAAGGAATATGTGTTAATAAACTAGAGCGCAAGGTCTTTTTTTATTGTGAAACCTAGACGTAACATTGTGGTGATATTAAATTAAACTTTTTAACAGGTATGTCCATGCGGACCTGCATGGAGCTTCTAGCACCGTGATCAAGAATCACAAACCTGAACAACCTGTACCTCCTCTCACTCTAAACCAAACTGGATGTTTTACGGTAAGTTACTATTCAATATTGATTTCATGCGTTCTTTTTTCAGCTCATGTTTTACTTGGGTGGATGACCTTGTATGCCTCAATTATGTAGGTTTGCCACAGTCAGGCGTGGAATTCAAAGATTGTTACTAGTGCTTGGTGGGTTTATCCTAATCAAGTTAGTAAAACTGCTCCTACGGGTGAATATCTAACAGTGGGAAGTTTCATGATTCGTGGGAAGAAGAACTTCCTTCCTCCTCATCCCCTGATAATGGGTTTTGGGTTGTTATTTCGCCTGGATGAGAGCTCTTTGGGGTCACATGTAAATGAAAGGAAATTAAGAGGTGAGGAGGAATTTCTAAATGATGGTGAAGAAAGTGCATCTCTCAAAGCAATTTCTGATTCTGAGTCGGAGGATGAAGTTACCAGTAATAATGTGGTTGTCAAATCAGAAAGTATTCCTGATAGCATGACTGCTTCCGAAATTGAAGTTACTGATGCAGATGAATTTGCTGTCCAAAATGATCTTTCCAGGAGTGTTCATGATGATTATAAACCCAATGTGAGTGGAAATGGTGTTGGTTCAGTAACTCCGCAACTTGAGGACCTTATTGATAGAGCTCTTGGGCTTGGACCTGCTAATTTAACTGGTAGAAATGGCGCTGAAACATCCCTGACTGATTTTAGTAATGACCCTAATGATGAAGAAAGGAAGGGAATAGTGAGAGATAAACCTTGTATTTCAATAGCTGAAAGAAGAAAGCTCAAGAAAGGTTACAGAAGTAATCTTGCAGGTGGAGACACTGAGCAAGGAAAGGAAGATTTAAAAGTAAAAAATATTCAACCTGAAAGGAATGTCCAGAACTCTAAGCCAAGTGGTGGAAAGATTAACCGAGGGCAGAGGAGTAAACTCAAGAAGATGAAGGAGAAGTATGCTGATCAAGATGAGGAAGAGAGGAGCATTAGAATGGCTTTACTGGCTGTGAGCACAATGACCTTCTCATTTATGTTTTCTTAAACATTAGAATGTCAAGATCAGTTTCTATTAGTATTTGTTTTCGCATCCTTATGATTATTGATGTGAACTTTTTAGTCTTCCGGAAATACAAGGAAGAATGATTTGGAGTTACAAAATGGAAGTGCGGCAACCAGTAAAGGGAAGATACCTATTACCGGTATGTGTTACAGATTTCTGGTTGGAAACTTTTGTGCATTCCTTTTAACATTATTTGTGCTTTAAGGTAAGCCACCCTATTAAGAAACACTGCTATTTTGAGGTAATCTAACTGAATGGATAATTGTTGATTTTACAATATGCCAGCTTCTGAAGATGCCCCAAGAGTATGTTATAAATGCAAAAAGTCAGGTCACCTATCACGGTATTGCCCAGAACATCCAGATGATGGCTTAAAAGCTCATACAAATGGTGTGCATAATTCTCTAACGGGTTCAGATAAGACTACCACGGAGGCAGATAGGGTGGTCATGGAGGAGGAGGATGTTCATGAGATAGGTGAAGAGGATAAAGCGAAATTAAATGACCTGGATTATTTGACTGGGAATCCATTACCTAGTGATGTACTTCTATATGCTGTGCCCGTCTGTGGTCCTTATAGTGCACTGCAGTCTTACAAATACCGTGTGAAGATTATACCTGGCACTGCCAAGAAAGGAAAAGGTATCTTTATTGTCTGCGTATGAAACTTGTCTGATTCTATCTGGGATGCTATGGTTTCTTTGCAGCTTTTTCTTCTCTGGTTTGTGCTTGTTTATCTTTTGGAGTACCAACTGGAAGGTTGAGGAGGATAGAGTACCTCCTTTAAGCTATTTGAGAAACTGGCTAATACATTTACTTTTTTGCCTTTGTAGCTGCTAAAACTGCCATGAATTTGTTTAGCCACATGCCTGAAGCCACTGCCAGGGAAAAAGAGTTGATGAAAGCCTGTACAGACCCTGAGCTTGTCGCTGCAATTGTTGGCAATGTGAAGATTACCGCTGCAGGTCTTACACAGTTGAAGCAGAAGCAAAAGAAAGGAAAAAAGACTAAGAAAGAGGAAATCTAGTAAGCTAGTCATAAATTGGGACTCTACGAGAGCAAAGCTGCTATGACTTGTGAAAAAGCGTCTTTCCTCTGTACAAATTTGGAGATCTTTTGACCTGTCTTTTTGAAACTGGGAATATGGAAGATGATAAGACTTTTTCTTCATCCTTACACCTCTCTGTGAAGGCTTAAATTGACGCATCTGCACATTAACAGTGGCTGCTGTCTGTCCTTCAAATTTGGGCTGAAAATGTAGTATGGAACAATGGAGTAAATGTAATAGGTCCCGAAATAGCAGGAATTATCCCATAAATAAAATGCTGTCTTAAGGCCTCATATGGTATTTAATATTTATTGCTTTTTATCGGCCAGAAGCAAAGACAAAAGGCACTACTTGTTATAAATTTAAATTCAGTTTTGATACAAGATTGAAGTCATATCTCTTGATTCTTTCAGGGGCAGGGGTTCATTCTTTTTGCTTTCATGGCCGACAAATGCGACTTGTTTTCATCTTTTCAAAGCTCACCAGAAGTATGCAATCCGAGATTTAAACAATAACCAAGTAGCTGAGGCTGACTGTGAAGCCACATGCACAGTTTTATACCTGCAAAAAATTACAGGGTTAAATAAAGAAGCCAGAAAAGCTTCAAACTCTTCCGGTTCCGCTTGGGGATTGTCGCTGAAGTCTAAGCCCTCTGCTGGCATGTCTGATAAAAATCAGTCAATCCACTCAATCAAAGAGTAAGCTTACGTTAAAGTAATATATAATTGATCCGTCTCAAGATAAAAAGTAATAATATTCTCTCGCTGACCATTCAAATGAAGGATAGTGACCCAACAAAACTAAAAATAATAATTCTTAAGAGGTAGTCCTTCAAATAGTACGTATCCCATCCCACCAGTGAGCCAAACATATAACGTACAGAGGTGTTCTATCTAATGCATGTGCTAACAATGGACCGACCTCTTAAATGATCTCCAACTGATCTCTTGAGAATATAATGCGAGAAAGGAACCAATCCTCGCAGGCCCTCTACTTCTATTTGCATTTACATTGTTAGAAATTAATTGAACAAAACATAACCACTAAGATCATGTAAAATAGGATCATTCATATGCGGATAAAACAAAAATTACATACTTGAATTAGTGTTATGATTCCACCGGTTATAGAACTTTCTGTTTCCAACTTCCTGTCGAGTTGCTCTTCTCTTCTTCGTAAAAACCTTGAGAAAAAACTGAAACAACCAATACACACACCGTTCTCTTCTCTTATCAAAATGTTGCATTCATATTTTGTCTTCATATAACTACCTTTGGTAGTTATCTCAAGGATCTAAGTACTATTATACCCTTCATGGGTGTAATAATAACTTACATCTCCCACTCACACATGATAGGTTTAATTTTAAAACAAACTCTGCAATACTCATACTTGTTCAATAACCAGTGTGACCAGCATACGACGAGAGTACATTGTCATATATCTGTTAGGAGTATATGACATCTCGATTTAACAAATTGATCCTAGGACTTATGAGTCCTTGAGTAGACATTGTA
>JAOSBK010000205.1:19079839-19091790 GCA_027568895.1 Erythroxylum shatona | reverse complement strand
AATAATAATAATAATAATAATAATAATAATAATAATAATAATAATAATAATAATAATAATAATAATAATAATAAGCAGAATAGTTGAAGTTAAATGTTAGAAGTTGCATCGAAAATTCAAAAGTGAAAAAGTTACTCCAAAGAAACACGCGGCTCTAAATGGGTTGGCTTTGGAAGAGGACTGGTGGCTTGGCTGTCCAAGAGAAGTAGAACAGAGGAATTACGTGTCCGTTTAAATTTTTAATGACACCGTTTTAATCTTTGACATAGTAAGACAGAGTTATCCTCGACTCCGGACTCAGAAACTTGAGTAGCATTTAAAAAAGAGAAGGATAAAGATAGAAAATATAACCATAAGCTCAAATTTAGCAGGCGCCACAATTATATTACTCACCTCGCCCTTGACAATGGCATCCTCAGCTTGAAGGAGCCTGCAGCTTAACCAGGCAGGATCAGACTGGATTGCCGTTAAGACAGAACTATCATCAGCTTCATTTTCTTCTACAATCACAAATGCCCCTTTCACTTCAACAGCTATACCTAATCCTTTCACAAATGCATGCCTCTTGAACAGACAAGTAAGTAGAAAATCTTGAAGTACTGACGACATATTATCCATTTGTATCAGTCATAAAAACTGTACCTTTTACCTGGTCGCATGAATACACCCACAATTATCGCTAAAATCATTGAAATTACTTCCCAATATACGAGAAAAGGTCATAAAGATCAGCATTTTCCTTTCTTAATAGAAATTCGTGCAAACTCATTGAAATTGAAAAGTTCACATTAGCTAATTCATTTTTCATCTCTGAACAATTAAACATGAAAAAGAAACATTTTTCATCTTCATCCGTTTTCTACTTTATCTCATTTTTTCACGTGAACCACGAAATCATGCTGAAGATGACACTTCAGTCCCATACGAGGAAAACTGAAACGAAGTCGTTTATTGTAGATTTTTTTTAATACGACGTAGTCATTATCTATGATAGCTTACGCTTACACTTGTTACTTATGTAAGGCCGTAAATTCTATATTATGTGAGAAGATTTTCCTTCTCACTCTCTCTCTCTCTCTCTCCCCCTTCTCTCGTAGCCAACTTATATCGTACGAATTAACCTTGTTTTCTGAGATTGTGTGTAACAACCTGGTATCAGAACGGTTGCACCTCGAATTGATCATGGTAGAAAGGACTCGAACCGCTGAGCTACTAGGAATTGGAGAAAATCTGAAGACTTTGGTGAACCAAGAAAGGAATTAGAAACTATTGGTAGAAAACCAAAACAGGACAAAGCGGCACGAAAGGGAACTCAGAGAACTTAAAAATATGTTCCACAGTTCATGTGAACAATGGTATAGGAGTTACAGAACAAAACTTGTCGGGAAAGAAGTCCACGGCAGTTACAGAGGGAGTTACCCAAGGAAAGGAATTGTACGCCACTTTGAAAAGGTTTAAAATAGAGTTTCTGTTGAGAAAATTGAGACACAATAAGAAAAATGTCGTTTAGCGATAGATATTATCGACAAAAAACCTAAGGTTTTTGTCGGGAACTGAGATTGGCCACAGAATTTACCAACGGACAAAAGCGTCGTAAAAAGACCGTAGGTAATTATTTTCAATGAACAACAAAATATCCGTCAGTAAATTTACCGATAAACGTTTCATGTAGCCATCGGTGAATATACCAACGTTTTTTTGTTCAGTCGATCATTGGTAAATTTCCAACAATCAAGATTTTTTCATAAGAAGCTTTACAGTCAATATTGGTTATTTCGTTGGTAATTTTACTACAACATTATCGACAGTTATAACTTTACTGTCGATGATCATACCAACAATTTTTCTGTGACAAATCTCGTCAGTAAAATTGGCGAATATTACCAATGGTTTATTGGGTTTCGTCAGTAAATATAGTTGATTTTACCGACGTACTAATATTTTTTGTTGGTAAATATTTAAAAAATTAAGAATCCCATCATTAAATTTTATTTGATGCTCGGTTGATGCATAATTTAAACAGTTAGAAATTATCTGTGTATAATATTTTGATTTGTTTATACATTTAATTTGTTTAAACAGAAAGTTTATTGATGATATAAAGTTAAAATTATCTTAACTAATAATAAAAACATTAAATTGTACGTAATAAGTATTTGTAATTTAAATATAATGACTACAAATGCACTATTGATTTGGTGACCGCAAATGCTCTGATTGCTACAATAAGGTACTACCCCTATCATTCAACTCATCCATTTCATTACGGAGCTGAGCTTACTCCATCAACTATTGCAACTGAGTTGCAAATGTCTACACTATGCTCCGAAACTCATTGACTTTACTAGTTGTTGACCGCGTACTAGATATTACTGTACTGGACGTAAAGGATTGTGAATAACATGTGTTTGCAAATGAACCTAAGTTGAATATCCTTTCACGACGGTCCCTACTACCCACTGCATGAAGATAAGTTTGAGTCTCATCGACATCTTCAGACTGCTGAAACTATCGTTGAAGGCTTTCTTGTATTTGGTCTTATCAGAAGGTAATGTTTATATTAGTAAGTGATAATTATTAAGCATTAATATTAAACCATAAATTTCACATATATTTAATTATCTACATCGGGTATTGACGAAGGTCACATCGTCATGCTTCTTAGTGTGAGTATGCAAAAAGAGCTGACGGGGTCATGCCCATATACTTTTTTTGCATAAGAATAAAATGTTATAAGTCAACTAGAATTTATAAAAATTTCGACAGAGTTTCCTCTAATTTTATGATATTTACTCCTTGTCGAACAAAGAAATTAACTTAATAATACAATTATATATGACACCAGATATTTATAACATTATCATTTTCCATAATACACATATTTTGATTCCAAAATTCACACATCAATTTAAATTGAAAAACAACAAAGTAAAAAATCACAATATAAATGTAAAATGTAAAATACTTACAAGTCTCTCCGCATGCTCGTAGTGAGTAATAAATTCTCCCGTATATACGAGAAGACTCTCTCCTCTCTGTCCTCCACTTCTGTTAGTAGAATTGTGCTCTAAAATGGATATTGCCTCGAGTGATATCCAATACTGTTGCCAACGACTCCATATTTGTTCAAAAATATAAGGTGGTCGTATACCAGCTTTGTGTATCGCACCAAAAAACCCCGATAACATGTACATGCTCGTCTTTTTCATACTTTATTAATGACAACATCAAATTCAGGATTCCAAAAAATTCTTTCTGAAACAAAAGAAAAAACATTCGATAAGTACTTATAATGGAATAATATTTATCTAATTAATGTATAAATATCAATTAAAAAAGATAACAATATTTTTTTGTACCACAAACTCCTGATAGTAAAATTCTTTTGTGACCTAAGAGATATTCTTTCATACATAACCCTCAAGATTAATCTTCTCCTTAAATTTAGATGTCATGTTTCTTGAACACGGTCTAGACGGAATCAACCTAATATAAAAACAAATAATGTTATACCATTTTTAAAATTTAAGCCTATAACTTAATTATAAGCATATAATGTTTCATGTATTTTCATTTGCAAATTATCGACAATTGTGATGTAAGTTCTTCCATCAGGTATTTCACCTCTAGATTGGCGTCCGCCTCCTTCATCCACATCGTTTACCTATGATATCTCTGTCGCTATAAGGGTAGTGGATGATGTAGGGATAATGGATAGTGTGGCAGTAGGTACGAAAGGTGATGTCTTATATGCAAGTATAATAGTTGGAGGGGGAGGAGGTAATTCAGTTCCAGTTACAGAATGTGAAGGTTCACCTAGATAGTAAGTACCTCTAAATCGTTGTCTGAACCTTGGTCGCATTATATCATGTTTTCTCTTTGGTGTCATATTTTAACCTGAAATTCATATTTGATTGAATTTTTTAGAAATATAAGAATTTGAATTCAATATTTTACACACTATATTGAAAAGGAAATAAATAATTTGTTGAATATAATATTCAATTACAAACACAAATTAATCGCTACCATCACTTAATTGTAAATTAAATTCATCTTCTTTTTCTGAAGAATAAGAATCAAAGTCAAGCTCTTCTTCAGATCTCTAGCCCTCGTCGTCCTCTTCAAATGAAATTTTAACATATTCATTAGATGAATCGTTTAAAGGTTCATTATTATCATTAGGAGGGCAATACATTAGCTTCTGCTTTGGTTTTGAATCCCCTACCACCTGAGTCCAAGTTATGTGAATGGGAGGTGTGTTAAGTCTTCCAAAGGGAGTGTTCGTAGAAGTGGAAGCAGGACATTCTTCACTAGGAGCAATAAAGGAGTTCAAACTCAAAGGCGGGAATTATGAATTGTCCATAGGTAAGAGTTATGGACTATAGGCTAGGTAAAGAACTGAGTTTGAAAGTGGAGAAAGAAATAAGCTAGGAAAAAGCAATAATGGTGACTATAAACGCAACAATAAAGACTGATGTGGTGAGAAGAGATTACAAAAAAGAAGGTGAGTTGGAAATGTTGTGGAATCCGTAAATCATCTGTTATAACAAGCAATAAATAAAAGAAAGAGATGTTCAATGTGGAGGTGAGAGTGGTGAAAAGTTGAAAGTGAGAATTTCCCCTCACATAAGTGAAACCCTAATTAAAATCTCCAATTTTAAACCATAATCAAATTCCTCAAAGATAAGCCTACTCAAATTGAAAAATCTTATTTCATACAAATTAATTCAAATCCTAAGCATACTTTGAAGATTATGAATAACTAGCCACTCATTATGATGCAAATTTAAATAATACATAAGCATGTAAATATATCATAGACTCAAAACTCTAAGTTGTTGTTTTGAACAAGTATTCCACAAATCGTAAACTAAAACCTTAAGGAATCACAACCTTAAGAAACCAAAACACTAAACTTACCTCTAAAATGGCTGTGATTTGCTTACTAGGCATCTCCAGTTGAACCAAATTGAATGATGAAATCTCTAGTCTCCTCTCTAAATGATTATAACCTTGATTTTTCTTTCCAAACAATAAGATGAGATTCTTCATATGGTTTTCTTTTCGACCAGATATGATACTACATGCAACTTCATTCCAAATTAAAAAATAATACCATAACCATTCTACATAGTATGCCATGTAACAAGAAACAACATCGTTTCAAAAGGTTTTTATTAGGTTTACTAATAAAGATAGAGGGCAGGTGGCTTTGAGTGTTACAAAACTAATACCATATAAAGGTTATTGATAATTTTTTAAAATTGAGTCTAAATTTAAAAGACCCAAATCACGAAGGATTTGATTTATTTAACCTTACAAAAATACTTACCAGTCCATTTGAGATTTCAATAAAGGTATTTAAAGTCATTGATTAAATTGCACTATACTACATATCCCACCCTAATTTTGACTTAATATTACTTTATATGATTCTTTATAATAATAATGGAAAATTTTGGAGTTTTGATGGAGATAAGTAAATGTAAAGAGAATTAGGACAATTAGATAAAGCATGACATTATGAAATTAGAAAATGGTTATCATGTGAATCATATATTCTTTTTATTTTTAAAGGGCCAACTTTTATGTATAGTTTGGCGTTAAAATTAAATGAAATCTAATTCATGTAGCAGTAAATAGAACATTCACCGATAATTACCATACATATCTTACATTATTAAGAATTCTAATATATGGTTGGCAATGTAATAGTGTTTCGTTCTATATATGTTATATTTTTACTTTAGCATAGATGAGAGGTAGCATAAATACAAATGAAATGTCTATAGTATCAAAAATAAAGTTCATTCACACAAGGAATATATGTGCTATAAAATAAGTTATAGCTTGTAGGGAAGCGAGGTGATTCTAAATGTTGATTAAAAATTAACGAAAGTTAATTTGATATAGTAACTTCCGTATGTTAATTAGCTTCATACTTGCCTAACTAAAATCTTCAATTCTGAACTCACTGAACCCAAAAAACATGTGTCATATGGCTAATATATATAGGTATGTAATCTTAAAATTTATTGGAAGTCTTTAATTAGGTGAACACAGGTTGACACACAACCGTAGGTTAGGGTGTGCTCTTCTATAAAAAACAAAGACAGACATATTGGCGTCACAAAATTTTTTTCAAAGAGGCCGACACCATATTGGCACATGTTAGCTAGCTACAAGAATTTGCTATTGTGATGCAAATGAAATACTTTATGCCACTTCTATGAATGCACGAAATAGATAAGACAAAAGGTAGAGAAAAGGAAAAGAATTTAAAAAGTGAAATTACTTTTGTCATTAATAAGTAGTTCAGCAGTCCAGGCACTTTAAAGTGTTTAGAATAATATGAATTAAATTCAATTTCAGCGTTGAATTCAATTCAAGTATTTGAAAGCAGAAAAAAAAAGATAGGTTCAATTCATACATCATCCTTTATAAATTGAATTCATTTTAAAAAATATCATAATTGAATTAAGAACTAGGACTTTAATTCTTCTTTTGAATGTTGAAAATATCATTCCAATAATGCTTATCTAATCCTATCATATATCTCATCATCTCAAGCAGCCCCTTCCACCAAGAAACGGAACAACAATACCTTCTTCACGAATCAGCACCTCCCACCATATCCAAGTTTTCCCTTTTCTTTGTTCATGGGTGTCTTTTCCTTTTTTGTTTTTTCATTTATGATCATCGTTCTATTTTAAATTCATCGTTCGATTTAGCTTCTTCTTTCATTTTCCCATCCTGTCTATATTCTTTTATATTTCTCTAATTTTTAATTTGTATATATCTAGATTTATTTATTTATTTATTTTCGGCTATATTTTAAGTGAATCTTGTTTTATTTGGGATCTTGAGTGTGAAATTTTATGGATGATATAACTTGCTCTATGCAAGTATAAATTTTTTACTTAATTTTTTGATGCAACGATCTTATGTCTTCTTTTTACAGGAAGATATGTTAAACTTGTTATGATATATTGTGTAATTTGGAGTGAAATTTCGAAAATTGATAATGCCTTGTAATTGTCCACGCAAAATAACTACTGCTCGTTCATGCATTTATAAGTTTCCAAATTATAATAGTTTTCTTTTGTTTTCATATCTCGGTCTAGCTGTCATATGAAATAATTGAATTTATTTTGATTATGTTCCAAACAGTGTAATTGAATTCAGTTCTAATATTACTGAGTTTGTTCCAAACAATGTAAATTATATTCAATTTAATCTCAGTAATGTAATTGAATCTAATTCATTAATGAATTCAATTCGAAAGTTTCCAAATACCCTGTTAATATTCTTGATAAATTATAGCAGATTTTTGTTATAAACAGCATTTACAATCAATTCTATTTGATAAACTTGGACCGAATTGAAAGCATATGTGACGGGAAATTCCTTCGTGGCTAAGGCAAGAAAGAGAAGTTTTCGATGCCAAGAGTATGTGATCACGGATCGATATCTGCTATACCCTACCTGTATTTTTCCAACAGGTGTACATGTTTTCCTGTGTCTTCTCAAACAGGAAAAGCAAGCAAAGTATAGTAGCTCCAAAATTAAGAGAACAGATTCCAAGAGCGAACAGAGCCAAGAGTATGATGTTCTCTTTTCCCTTTATTTCTTGTGACATGGAAAGAAAAAAATTGGTTGAGGAAATTCATTGTGTGCAGTAAAACATCACATATAGATACACGGCGACCAGCGGAACAAAATTGATTCTATAGTGTCCAGCTTGGACTTGCCCACTACGGTATTTGAATCGTATGGAGCATTCCATATTCTTCTGTAACTAAAGCTTTTTAATTACTAGAGACAGCAGCAGGAGATTGTAATAACGGTAACTTAAAGCCATTGCTACACATCTAACCTAATCATGCAACGGAATCACACCTCTTGCTGTTGGAGTCTTCCAACTGTTTCATGTGTCGAACTAAACAGGCAAGTGTTAAAAAGAAGGTTGCCACTTGTTGGGTTGTTAATAAAAACGAATAAAAGCTAAAATGCAAAGCCTAAAGATATACACGAATATTCACTTCACTCCAAAAGCCAAAGTATCATACTCTCTTTATCCACTACACCACCTTTTTCAAGCTTATATATAGAGGCCGCAAGAAACAGGACCCCATAACCAGGAACTTGTTTTCTTTATTATATTAACGTTCGATCCTTACTAAACATTAAGATGTCTCCTGATGCCACTGTTGAGGTTGAGCCCGTCGCCGACCTGAAGCTCCAGAAGAAGAGGGCTTATGTCACGTTCTTGGCCGGCAATGGAGATTATGTGAAGGGAATTGTGGGTTTAGCAAAGGGTTTAAAGAAGTCCAAGACCGTGTATCCTCTTGTGGTGGCTGTCCTCCCTGATGTTCCTGATGACCACCGTCGGATTCTTGAATCTTATGGATGTATTGTCCGTGAGATTGTGCCGATATACCCGCCGGAGAACCAGACCGAGTTTGCCATGGCTTATTATGTAATCAACTATTCCAAGCTACGTATTTGGGAGGTAATTTAATTATTGCATTAACTTGAGAAAAAATATGCTCTCTTGTTTGGTTGGGTTTATTAATTAATATTTAGCCATGCAACAACGGATCGAGTGAACGTAGGGTATTCATAGTAGTGTTCTTATGATATTATTGCAAGCAATTCTTAATCTTTCATCCCTAGCCGGAAGTTTTCTTTGCCCTCATTTCTTAATCTTATGACTTTTTCTTAATTTATTAGTTAAGAAATGTGTTAGTTATGGGTTAATATTTTGCGTAGCTAGAAATGAAGTTGTACATACTAACAAGTGCGTGTTTGGACTATGACCTGTGTAGTTTGTGGAGTATGACAAGATGATATATTTGGATGGAGATATTCAAGTATTTGAGAATATAGATCATCTCTTCGATCTGCCCAATGGGATATTCTACGGAGTGATGGACTGCTTCTGCGAGAAAACGTGGAGCCTCTCTCCACAATATAAGATTGGATATTGCCAACAATGTCCTGATAGAGTTAATTGGCCACAGGACATGGGTTCACCTCCTCCTCTATACTTCAATGCTGGGATGTTTGTCTTCGAGCCTAATCTCGTCACCTACTTTGATCTCTTGGAAGCTGTCAAACTCACCCCTCCTACTTCCTTTGCTGAACAGGTTTCTATTATTTACTTTGGTTAAATTGTAAACTGAATTCAGTAGATAACCCCTCTAATATATATATGTACATGTGAATTGGCAGGATCTTCTCAACATGTTCTTTAAGGATGTGTATAAGCCTATCCCTCAAGAGTACAACCTTGTATTGGCTATGCTTTGGCGACATCCGGAGAACGTTGACGTTAAAAAAGTCAAGGTTGCCCACTACTGTGCTGCGGTGGGTTATCTTCTTACTAGTTTGAATAATAGAAATATTTAACAGCTTCTTCTCCTATTGAACTTGTTGTATTAAAAAATATACATATATGTATGTATGTACGTATACAGGGTTCAAAGCCATGGAGGTACACTGGGAAGGAAGAGAACATGGAGAGAGAGGATATAAAGATGTTGGTGAACAAGTGGTGGGAAATCTACGAGGAAGAGTCTCTGGATTACAAGAACAGTACTACTGTGGGTGTCCATGATCAACCACAACTTGGACCCTTGATCGCAGCACTCGCCGAGACGGAGGACAAGATGATCAACCACCAGAGGACCGCCCCATCCGCCGCTTAAAGACACTGCTACTATCTATATATGTGGAAGTCCAATTGTTACTAAATTACTAGCCCACGTAATGGACATACCTCTTACACGGGCCCTGAATATTATGTATGTATATGTCCGATATTGTGTCATGTAATAGCACTGAAGCTCACTGTGGAACAGTTGGACATTTAAGAAAATAAAAGTGGCTACAAATATACAAACCAAGCGATACCTTTGCTGTGCGTTATTTACTATGTTTATGTTTTATGAGAAATCCAGTTAAAGTGATTGTTAGTTATCCAATTAAAGTGAGTTCGGTACATAAAAAACCGAAGATGTCTAAAATTACCTCAGATCAAAGGCTTACCTCTTGATTAGGAAATGGTAAGATATTGGATGTTTCAGGACGTCATCACAAGTAGCAATAGCAAACTAAAAATAAAAGCTTGAGCTTGTGCAAGAAAGTTGCAATCAAACGTGATATATAATGCTTAGCAGTTAGCATCTATTGCCTCGTTATAGCTTTCAGCGCAGCATTGTCATAGCTTAAAGTAGGCGATAGCAATCAAACAAACAACGAGACACAAATGTTGCTTCTAAATTTGAATACTTGATCTAATTTGGCTTAGCCCCTTGACGTCAATGCTAAGATGACTCTGTATAGAGAAATGATGTCTTTGATTAAGTTTTGGAAATTAAATGGATCAGGTGATGTTCGAGTTTTCCTTAAAAGTCACAAGATCCGTTATGATTTTCCTTCTGATGAGTTTACGTTCATAACATAAAATGGTCAACTTGTAACTAAAATGCTTAAGAAGGAAAACATATTATTGCTCGAAAGGTGTTGGATTAAAATGTTTGATTTCACCTCTTCTATTTGTGCATCAGGCCATTACATCTAATAGAAAGTAATAAATAAGAACATACCTGTATGAATAAAATCCTGCCCTCTCTAAAGACCTCCTTGCCAACAGCGCTCGTGATGGACAGAACGTAAGTAAGATGACTGCAAGCACTGGAGCTGAGCCTTCAACAGAACAAAGGTACACTGAAATACTTTCAAAATGTAGTTAAAGATGGAGTTTTCACGCCTCCAATTGAAGGAGTCAGAGTATTGTTGGGAATTTAGACCTCCCAAACTCATACCCAAGAATATTTGATAGACAAAATATTATAAAATAACAACACAAGAGAATTTACGTGGAAACTCCCAAATCGGAGAAAAACCCCAAGCACCGAGAAGAAAATCCATTATGTGAAAAATTCTTACAATCACACAATTTTTCCTCTCACCCAATTCTCTAATACACCAACACACCCACAAAAAAATATTCAAGACAAACTCTTCAACTCTCATCTCAAAAGAAAAATTTAACTAGAGTCAAATTTGTCATACAAGTCTTTGACTTTATATTGGTACATTAAACAAGGAAGTAGCAACCTCCTTATATAGGCAAGAGTCTTGCCTCAATTGTTATCCCCAACTAATATGGGACAACAAAGGAGCCAAAAACTCAACAATCTCCACCTAGGTGATTTTGGTTGATCCCACAACCATACTCCACCTCAATGAAGATCTCTTAAAAATAACATAACTCTTAACGTAGAGAATTATCATGCTTCATAGCATCATACTCCACCATAAAAGCATACCCACTCAGAATAAACCAATTCTAAGCTTTTTACTTCGGTACATGTCAAAAAATAACCTTGCTGAAAAATTATGATGCAACTCCCATGTTTGGCTTTCTTGGAAGTTCATCAGCCATCGACATAAATTCCACCACACATCTTGCATTAATGCCAAACCAATGCCCGTGTGTAAACTTGTGGACTCGCTAACAGTAACACATTCTCTATCATGAAAACTTTGGAATTAGCTGCATGCCATAAGGATGTACATGCCTCCTCTTTTTAGAGAGCACGATCATCATCCATAGAGACAATGTTAGTGACATAGTCAGTCTCTCCATTAACTGACCTAGAGTCTTTTGCTGAACCCGCTCCATCTATCGGACAATTTTTCTTCACGTGCCCATATTGTCCACATGTCCAGCATATTATTTTTTTCTTCATGGAGTCCTTCTTCTGATACCCAGCTATCACCAGAGTTGAGTTTTCAGGAATATTTTCACCACCCAGTCTTCTCTCTTCTGAAAAGAGTTTTCTGGTAACTTCAGAAAAAACTATCTGTTAAGTCAAAACAGACTTCACGTACTAAATAATTTTGATGACAAACAAGAGAAATATAAAAAATGAAAAGTA
>JAOSBK010000205.1:19052150-19073582 GCA_027568895.1 Erythroxylum shatona | reverse complement strand
GACTTTTCATCCATTCACACAAAAACCTTTTTTGTTGTTGTCCAAAGTGTAGCATGCTTTCAAATATTTACCGGTGTGAAGATCTTTATGTAACTCATTCCTTCTACAAAAAAGTTACAAATCAGCTCGTGATTTTGCATTGTCTTTTATCCTCCCTTCAATGTTTATTATGGTATTAAACAAATTGTCAAAAATATTTTTTCAATATGCATCACATCTAGATTATGATGTATCAAATTAGTTTTCCAATATGGAAAATCCTAAAGGATGCTTCGTTTTCTCCAACCAAAGTTTTTTTTCTAATACTTGTATTTACTTCATCAGCTTTAAATTTTGTAACTTTCAGCAAGCCTAATTTCTTAACCTCCTGCAAAATCTCTTCATTAGCTTTGTGAGGGGGAGGAGGTGTTGTTACCATCCTATTCATAATGAACTATTTTTTATTGCGTCTAAATGGATGATCTAAAGGAAGAAATTTCCTGTGATTATCAAACCAACATGTTTTGCCCCCGTTTGGAAGATAAAATGCATGAGAGTCATTGCCATAATAAGGAAAAGCCAATTTTCTTATTGTGCTCCATCCAAACAACATGGCATATGCTGGAAAATCACTAATGTTCCACATCAAAAGTTGCTCTCAACACAAAATTTTATTTCAGAGACATATCATATGTCTAAAAATCATATTCCCAAAGATGTTGTAATTTAGAGATCAATGGTTGTAAGAATACATCAATTTTATGCTTCAAATTTGTAGGACCTGGCGCAATCACTATCAAGAATATATATCCATCTCTCATACATATCCACGCAGGCAAATTATAGGGAGTAATTATGATTGGCCATGATGAATATTGCTAGCTGGATTAACCAAAAGGTTGGAATCTATCCGTCGATAATCCCAACCTAACATTTCGACTTTCAACTACAAATTCAAGATGGGTGTCATTGAAATGTTTCCATGCTAGTACATCTGATTGATGACTCATTATTCCATCTTCCTATTCATGTTTATTATGTCATCTTATGTTAGATGTAGTAACATCATAAGCATATAGTCTTTGAAGTCTCAGAGTTAGCAGGAAATAATTCATCCACTTCCAAAGTACTAATTTCTATTTTATATAATGCTTTCCAGGCTTAAACCTAGATTGACCATAAAATTTGCATTCTTGTATCATCTCCCCAAAACAACATAATCCCAATTTGCAACAATCAATCTTTTCAATAGACAAACCAATACCCCTAATAAGTTTCTTCATATTGTAAAAACTATCAACCATTGTATAATTAGGAGGCAATGATTCATTATACCATTTAAGAATTTTATCAAAACTATGTTCCAAAATATGCTCTTTAGACTTTATGTTTAATATTCAAGCAATTGAAGAAAATAGGGTCATTGTCTGACAATTTGGCCATAATTGTTGGTTAACTGATTGTAGTAAGTTAAAAAACTATTTTGCATGTGGGTTTGGTTCTTCTTCAAGATTTTCCATATTTTCCTAAAAGGAATAACTAGCTGCATCATAAATCATTTGCATGTAAGGATTTTCACTTCCATCCACATGATTTGTTCTAAATCCAATCCCCCCTTCAAACTTATTTAAGTTCACAGATAATTGTACTTGATTACCCCTTGAGGTGCTATAAATCAATGGTTTCCCATGTTGTATCTATTAAAAATAATTGGGGACAAACCCTTTTCTTAGCAAATGGCCATTAACTTCATCAATAGGAAGGAAACGGATGTGTTTGCACTTTTTACATGGACATTTTATCTTTGGGCCATCCATATATGCAGGTTGAGAACATGCATAATAAATAAAAGCTTCCACTCCCTCAATGAACTCAGGATTAATGAAATCATCAGGTGTTAATCGTCTATACATCTAAGATCTATCAACATTACTCATTTTTGCAAAGCTGTTAATTTAAAATAGTAATTCCATAGTTAGTATAATTCATGTTTCGCCAAAGATTACAAAACATTTAAACTTCGCATAGCATCCCCTAAGTATTAACCAATTGAATTAATCACCAAAGATAAGAAGTATGAATCAAGAGAACAAGTTCTAGTTATGACTCCTAGGCTCATGGTATTTTCACTGATAAGCCTCATAGGAGCTGCATCATGGGTTATGGGTTAAGGTTTATGGGTTAAGATCAAAATTATTTTTTAACTAAAGATCTTTTTTTTGTAATCATAGAAGTTTAATATTTAACCTAAATTAAATATGTACTAATGTCAAATATAATAAGTATTCATAAAAATATGAATGCTTATTTTAATAAATTATTGTAACATATACAAATTATCTTATATATTTAGAAGAAAATTATTCTTATATTTAAAAAGATGCGTATAAAAATTTGCACATGAAAAGTAAAGAGGTCATAATCATTTCAGAGAGTATCAATGAAATAACAGATTGATATAATTAAGATAATTGAAACTACAATATAAGTCAAGCCTATCCTATATTAATTCATTGATAAAATGAAGTTCATACGACAAACAAGTTTCGATTGGTATAGGCCATTTACATTAAAATTCAGGAAGTTCAAATGGGGAAGTTCAAACTGCAAACAAATACCCAAATTAAACTAAGTACATAAAAACCTAGTAAATAACAAAATCACTTACCTCAATTGACACGCAAATGGATCTTCCTAAAGTACGTGAAGGAAGATGATGACGAAGCTAGAATATAAAATATAGAAATTGATAAAATTTTGATTAAAATGTGGGGGGAAATCATTGTTGACATTGTCAAAAATAAAAGGAAATGAATGTCATTTGAATACTTGCTAAAGCTTCTCTTTAATCTCCTTCAAAATAGAAGTACTGTGAACAAATAAGTTCCTACAATTAAACAAAAAATTTTCACAGTTTAGAAAGCAGGATATATGAAAACAATCATATAAAACGAACTTGTCAGGATCAGTGGTGAGCAATATTGATTTAAAGGTGGTATATATTAAAGAATTGACTAATGAAGCATAGAGGATATCTTTATCATTTAAAGTCAAGAGAAGGATAGATGAATGGGTGTTATAATGAAGGACATCAACTATGCTTATCTTTACTCAAAAAGTCTACATAATATAGCGGTAAGTTATTATGCAAGTCAATATATATGTATACCGATTAGTTCATTTCTTCAATAGTTTTGACAATTGTTTACCACTTACCTATTAGACATTCGTTCTTCAATTTTTTTGACAATTATTTACCCCTTAGCTATCATAATATAGGGGACAATATCTTATTAACTTAGGAATTTTCAAGAATTACCATAAGAAGAAATATATCAAAAGTTATACTTTGAAAATATATTTTTCTATAGCTTTTGATTTACTTAGTTAGGAGCTTCATCTTTAACATCTTAACATCTTTTGGACTTCCCTCTTCTTTCAATAGATGGTTATAGCAATATATCTTAACAATATCTTTTAGTGTTTTGGTCAATAAAGAACTGACTCAACTCTTTAATAAATTCAAGGGCATCATCCTCTCCCCATATCTCTACTATATGTATTGGAGCTCTCAATCAAGCAATGGATCAGAACATTGAATAAAAATGGAAGTTTAATTATCATTATAAAGGAAAAATACTTTATCTATTGAGATTGTTTTTTTTTTGTAGATGATCTTTTCTTACTTTATAAATCCAATACATAATCAATATGCTTTAGAACTCTGTGCATAAAATTTAACAAATTGCATGTCTATTAACTAAGGATAACAAAAATAGTTTTTTATTTGTATAGGAATTGCAAATATAACTAAAGAACTTTCATTGTTATTAGAATTGAAACATCTAGAACTTCCTTGATAGTACCTTGCCATCCCAATAACAATAACCAAGATCCATTTTAAAGATTTTCTTCCCCTCTTTTAAATCAATTCACAAAAGGGTTGGGCACTAAAATAGTAGTTTTTATTCTTTATAAAGAGATTGCATAGTCTTTGGGATGAATATCCTACTTATCTAGTAGAGTTCTCATCTTTTTCTCTCTTTAATCATATAAATGCTATTGAAAGAATGCTTAAGAATTTCAATTGGAGTAGTGAAAAGAATGATGGTTTAGGTACCAATATTAAATGGACTGATAAATGATGCTTCAGGTACCAAAGAGGGCTAAGTGTAATTTCAGTCAAAATTATAAGTATATTACATCGTATTTGAGGGAATATTGAAACTTTTTACATAACAAAAATCATTGTAGATTTAATGAACTCACACTCAATTTCTAAAAGGTAACAACATATAGAAAACTAAAACCAAAACCAACAACTCTAAGACTCCCAAAAAAATTCTATATCTAAAAGACAATGTATGTAACCTAAAGAGAAAAGTAGGAAATGGTAAAAAAAAATTCATTTTGGTAGAACATTTGGCATTGCCATAGTCCTGTCTATAACTACTAAAATGTTCAAACATTAAGGGCAAGTATAGAAAAAATAGTTAATGTAATAGCTATCATTCAAAGTGATACTTGTACATGGTTCATATTCAACTTAAGAAGCTTCTTTTATATATGAGACAACCTCTCTAGTTACAACTAAGCTAGACACTGAAAAAATAATTATATAGTTAAGGAACAATTTAACAAAAGAGATAGAACTCAAATAGTCACACAAATACATTTTTCAAAGAACAGACATTTCATCAAACACTTTATATACATCAAAAATTCATCTCAACATTGCAACCAAATTCATGTTTTATCCCTTTTATCACTAAGATTTCTACTTTAAATGTTTTTTACATTCACATAATACTAAAACAAATGAAACAATAAGAACCGTGACATGTATACCTCCACGAAAATGCAACAATGGCTAGAGAAGAGGACGAGCAGAAGACACAGCACAAAATGATGACAAAGTTGACGACAGATGACAATTGGGAGAGGAGAAATCGCTAAAGCAGAACACGCAGTATGGAGGAAGAAGAAAGAAGGAGCCGACAGTGAAACGAGGGGACTTCGAGTTTGTTTTAAGTTAAACAAAACGACGTCATTTGTTCCTAAACCAAACGTCATTTTTTTAAGTTAATAATGTTCAAACCAAAGCAGATGACGATGTATAGCTTGAAAATTTATTGACGGATTTTATTGATGGAAATTTTCCATCGACAAACACATAAATTAATTACTCCGCCAATAATTCCTGCCTTATTTACCGACGGTAATTTGATATTGTCACTAAATTCTGTTGCAAATTGATTTCCTTCCATATTTAGCAATGGATATTACTACCATTGCTAAACAAAGTTTTTCCCAACAATTGTTTCAACAAAAATATGATATTCGCCCGTAATTTCCATTGGTTCATTTTTTGTCACCAATTCCTGCTTTTCTTGTAGTGATCATTATCAATGCAAGGAATTTAATTTAACTCATTTGATGTATGCGGATGATTTATTGCTACTTTTTTGGAGCTAGTATCCCTTCTCTTAAGTGAATCATGCATCTGTTAAAGCTATTCACAAGCTGCTCAAGACTTAGCATCAATATGGCAAAGAGCAGTCTGCATGTTTCTAAGGATGTGTGCAACTTAAATGACATCAGAAGAATTACTGGACTTAGCTTTATTCTAATCCCTTTTAGATACTTGTGAAGTAAATCCCTTGTTAATATAAAAATTACATATAATATGTAAAATACACAAGAAGGGGTGTTGAATGTGTTAAATAATCTAAGATATTAATCTTTAAAATCCTCTTGGTTTTCTTTACAAATTCAAACGATTACAAAACAATTCATTTAATTTGATAAGTAATGCAACAACGAAAAAATATTATCTATTCTTCTAACAACAAGAAAATTAAAGAGATAAGGGTTAGAGAATATGACACCGTGATTTATACTGGTTCACTCTTAACTTTGGGCTACGTCCAGTCCTCAGAGTTTGTCTAAGATTTCACTATATCCTTCAATGTTACAAGTATTATTTCTACACTTGCAGAGCCTCTTCAGCTCTCTCTCACAAAGTATTCTTTATCTGCTTCCTTAGCCTCTTCAGGCTCTAGCCTTTCTTTCACTTGAAAAGATATTGTTTGAGCTTGATGTTATAGATGTATTTGCTTTCTTTCTTTTACACTTGAATACAAAATTTCTCTAAGTTTGTTTCGTACAATCGGATTTTTTCTTGTGTGTTTTTAGTTTACGACTATAACTAATATTTATAACCCAAATTTTCAACTGTCTTCTTTGATAAATTTGTTTGTTGAATCTTCTAAAAAATGTTATTAGTTGAGTCGTGTAAATAATTCCAACTAATTGACTGATGCTCTAAGACATTTTGCAACTGCATATCTTGTATAGTTTTCATATGCTTCGTCTAGTGTTATACTTCATCTAGTGTTATGCTTCGCCTGGTATTATGTTTCATCTGATGTCATAGACTAAGCACTTCGCACTTCGTCTGATCCATCTAAGATGCTTTGTCTTATTCAACTTTTACTTAAGTATCGTCCTGAGTTGACGATTTGTGTCACTTACTTTTATCCGCGCACTTAACAAACTCATCAAAACAATTCACACACTTCTATTATTGTTATTATTTGATTTTCATCAAAATTAATAAAAGAAGTGAAGTCTTCTTGACTTAATATTCTTCCCCTTTTTGATGATAACAAATAATCATAATATTAGGGGATAAAACAATATTCAGACGAATTAACAAATAAAGCAAGATATACAAGATATGTAAAAAATATAAAAATATACAATGAATGCTTTCTAATGTTCTCCACTATTCCCCCTATTTGTTATTAATCAAAAAGATAGTTCATGTTAGATGCTTCAAAATTTCAAAATACATGTGTTGAATATTAGTACGGATCGTCTTAAGGTCTTGTTTTAATTCCTCATGAAGATCACCCACTCCATCACCTAATTCATCAACTTTAGTATTAATTTCCTTAATTTTTTTAGGTAAGGCTTCCTAAATTCTATCTTCTTGTGACTAGCTTCAGTGCATTTTATGAAATTCTTCAAGACCTTTGAATTAACAATAGCATCTTTTAGTATTTCACTAAATGGATGAGTGTGTTCAAAAACAGATGGTATTTTAGGTTAATCTTCTAATTTTATAATTTTGATTGAGGGAAATTTGAAGGTTTGTTTTTCTTTCAGGATATCAAGATCATCAGGTTTGGATAATTTGTAAATTGGTTGCCCAAAAGGTGTAAAATTTTTTTAACTAAAGTTATGAAACCTAAGGGTCTGAAATGAATGATTAAATGCATAAAGATTTCTAAATTAAAATCGATAACTTCAATTGTGATACTTTCATACCTTCCTTCTAATATTGTACCAACTACCTTGAAACTTTTGTCTTTGGTAGATTCTCCAAATTGATTTCCTGATGCCCTTGATACGTGATGTGATACATAGACACCTACAGGTTGAGCTACATGACATACATTGTCTATGTCCTTCACTGCCACTCGAATCTATTCTTTTGTAAGATCATCTTCAAACCCTTCAGGAAACATCTTCTTCTTTCCTTTTCCTTTGTTTATTACTGGTGTTCGACATCTAAGTTATACATCTGGTACAATCTTGATTATCATTCTGCTTGTTATCGGGTAGATTGTATAACGATCTTTCGTAATCTTCAGTGGATATGGTTCTGACTTTTTATCTTACAGATACCATATAGTCTTCATTCTTCATGATTTAAAAGATGTATCGCCTGATCGTTTACTGTTATAGGCTTAACTTGAACCTTAACTGTCTGTTTAGAAGGTTCTCTGATGATAATTTCTATTTAGAAGGTTCTCTGATGTTAAATTTCTGTTTCAATCAAGTGTTGATTCTTCTATGACCTTCGTTTTCAAATCTATTTTCCTTATTGGTTGAGGAGAGTTGTAAGGTACTAGCTGGTGTTCAACAATCTGTGTCTTTTATGGAACATCAGATGAAGAAACCTTTTTTTGAATAAGCTTCATCTTCTTTTGTTCTTCTGCTAGTTTGGAAGAGAGTTATTGTTGAGGCTTCTTCTTCTTACATTCTAACTTTCTTTTTATCTTTGTCTCTCCAAATAATTGTACTGATTGAATTTGAGGGATAGAGACAATTGATTTGGTAGGCTGCTGTTGTTGCTTTTGCTTCCTTTTACTCTTAGAATCTCCACCAAGAATCAGAACTTTATACTTCTTCTGTTCTTGTTGTCGTAAGGTCAATAATCTTGGTGACCTTCTTGTCTTTTTGGGCCTTTCTGATTAAAGCGTCTTAGCCTTCCTCTTTAAAGACACTTAGTGAGTTGGTTGTTGAACCTTGCTTTCCTTCTTCTTTAGAAACATCTTGACTTGTATCGACACATCAGACGATTGTTCAACCTTTTCCTCTGCTGATATCCTTCCAGACAATCAAGGTTTTGTTTGTATTTCAGATGGAACATGTTCACTTTTGCTTTGTCTTACTTAAAGCTCCCCCTTAGACTTTGCTTTTAGTGTGAAATCTACATCTACTTCGGCTTCAGTCTTGATTCCCATTTTATGAATATTAGAGGTATTAATAACACTCTTAACATTCATCTTTACTATATTTCCTCTATCAAGTAGGATTCCAGATTCTTTAAAGAATCTTGTTAATAACATACCATAAGACAAAGAATCACTCTTCACATGATAATCCTCCCTGGCCTTTATCATGTACTTCATAATCAAGAATGGAAGATTAACGAGTTGGTGAGTAAGTAGATGAAACAAAAAATATTCATCATTCATTGTCACCATGTCCTTTGATCCTACTCTTAGTAGGATATAATAGAGAAGAAGTGAATGACGAACCCTAGCCTTTGGAATAAGGATTGAAGACTTCTTGATTCCTGGATTACTGGATCCATATAGTTGTCGATTGATGTTGACTTTGCCTATATAACTTTGAGTGATCCAATCTGTATTGTTGAATAGTTTTGCTCCAATACTTGCACACCCAATAGCCTTCTCAATAGAATCTTATATGATTATTACTAACAACCCATCTACCATTGATACCAAGGTGTTGTCTACCACCTTTGCATTCTTCTAGAACTCATATACTTCATTCAGATATATTATCTCTCGGATATTGAAGAAATTCTTCTAGCCAACTACTTCAATCTTTGGTTTGATATCCATCTGATTTTTCTTCAAAGAAGTGAAATCGACAAGTCTCCTATAGATAAGACATTTTGGCATTTTTAATTTGAAAAAATAAACACTAAACATAGAAATGTATTTCACTTAAAGAAGCGAGGTTAGTATATAAAAAGATAAAGATATGAAATGAGAATAATTTGAAGTTTAGAACAGAGTGTTGGATTGTCTTTGTTGAGAGCACTTTGAACAAGTCAATTTCAAAGTTTTTTAAGAAAATTCTAGAGTGTAAGATGTTTCATAATTTTAAGATGATTTCTTGTTTATACACACTCTTGAAAAGTTATCGTATGTAACTTACCATTACTATTTAACTTGAAAACTTACGACTTTCCAGCTTCTTTAGATGAATCATCTGGATCATAGAGTGTCAGACGAATGGTCATTTAACATCACCATATTCAGGTTTCATTTGATTTTCTTGAATCTATCTCCACTTAAGGGTTTGGTGAAGATATCTGCCTATTGTTGATTCGTCTCAACAAATTGTAGATTGATGATCCCTCTCTGTATACAGTCTCTTATAAAATGATGTCTAACTTCAATATGCTTTGCCCCTGAGTGTTGTATTGGATTCTTTGAGAGATTAATAGCACTTGTGTTGTCACAGAAGAAGGGAATCTGATCTTCTTGGATATAATAATCTTTTAACTAATACTTAATCTATAACACTTATGAATAAAAACTTACAGCTAACATGTATTCAGCTTCTGTAGTAAATAGAGCAATTAAACTTTGCCTCTTGCTTGACCAAGAAATTAGATTATGACCAAAAAAGTGACAACTCCACTAGTACTCTTTTTATCAATCCTATCTTCAGCATAATCAGCATCCCAGTAGCAAATTAACCTGAAATCTTTACCTTTCTTATACATTAAGCAAAGATCAGTAAAACCTACCAAGTATCTCAATGTTCTTTTGACAGCAATATAATGCAATTATCTAGGATCTGCTTGAAATGTTACACACAAACAAACACTAAACAACATATTAGGTTTGCTTGTAGTTAGGTAAAGCAAAGAACCAATAATTCCTCCAAAAGAGTTTGATCAATCTTCTTACCAATTTTATCCTTAGATAAAAGGATCGAAAGATGCATAGGAGTTGACATTGGTTTCACATTCTCCATTTTATATTTGACTAAAAGTTTTTTTATTTTTTGTTGATGAACAAAAATATTTTCTTCAGTTTGTTTAATTTGTAAACCAAGAAAGAACATTAGTTCACCCATCATACTCATTTTAAATTCACTTTTCATAAGATTTTCAAAATTTGAACATAATTTTTTAGAAGTTGCACTAAAAATAATATCGTCTACATATATTTGTACAACTATAAAATCATTTTAATATATTTTTTAAATAAAATTTTATCTACTTTATGTCTAATAAAGTCATTTTTAATCAAAAATGAACTCAGACGATCATACCAAGCACGAGGTACTTGCTTTAATCCATACAAGACTTTTTGAAGTTTATAGATATAATCAGGTTTATCAATGTCTTCAAAACCTAGGGGTTGTTTTACATAAACTTATTCATCTATAAAAACATTCAAAAAGGAACTTTTCACATCTAACTGAAGTTCACTTATTAATATAAAAATCACGTGTAATATGTAGAATACACAAGAAGGGGGGTTAAATTATGTTAAATCATCTAAGATATTAATCTTTAAAGTCTTCTTAATTTTCTTTACAAAATTCAAATGATTACAAAACAATTCACTTAATTTGATGAGTAATGCGACATCGAAAATTATTATCTACTCTTCTAGTAACAAGAAAATTAAAGAGATTAGGGTTAGAGAATATGACACTACGATTTATACTGGTTCACACTTAACCTTAGACTACGTCCAGTCCTCAAGGTTTTTATGAGATTTCACTATATCCTTCAACGTTAAAAGTATTATTTCTACACTTGCAGAGCCTTTTTATGTCTTTCTCACAAAGTATTCTTTATCTGCTACCTTAGCCTCTCCAGGCTCTTTCTTTCACTTGAAAAGATATTATTTGAGCTTCACATTACAGATGTATTTGTTCTCTTTCTTTTGCACTTGAATACATAATTTCTCTAAATATGTTTCGTACAATCAGATTTTTCTTGTGTGTTTTTAGTTTATGACTATAACTAATATTTATAACCTAAATCTTCAACTGTCTTCTGTGAGAAATCCGCTTGTTCTTCTAAAAATTGTTATTAGTTGAGTCGTATAACCAACTCCAACTGACTGACTAATGTTCTAGAACATTTTGCAATTGCATCATCTTGTATAGTTTTCGTATGCTTCGTCTGGTGTTATACTTCGGCTGGTGTTATGCTTCGTCTAGTGTTATGTTTCGTCTGGTGTCTTAGACTAAACACTTCACACTTCGTCTGATCCATCTAAGACGCTTTGTTTATTTGGCTTTTACTTAAGTATCGTCTTGAGTTGACGATTTATGTCACTTACTTTTATCTGCAGACTTAACAATCTCATCAAAACAATTCACACACTTCCATGATTGTTATTATTTGATTTTCATCAAAATTAATAGAAAAAGTGAAGTCTTCTTGACTTAACAACCTGGGTATCCCATTTATCTTCTCCAAGCCTAAACTCCAAGAATGTCTACCTATTATTGAAAAGTTGAAATCATGAATCTTGACCTAGCAAAATCATTCTCTCTCTTATGCAACTCGACTTACTCTCATTATCTCAGTTCTTAATAGCTTACATATTCATTGAAATGCTCACTTCACTTTGCCAAAAAAAGCTATCAATAGATGGATAAGGTTGTGAAATCTTTTCTTTGCTTTGTCTCAGTGGGTAATTCCAAGAGGGCTAGAGTTAAATAAACTGAGGTAACTCTTCCTAAAAGGCAAGGAGGCTTAGGAATCATTTCCATTTTAGATATACAAAGGACCTTAATGTGCAAAATTTACGGTAGCTATATACAAATCACACTATTCTTTGGACAAAATAGATTCATGAATATTATCTAAAGACATCTAACTTTAGCAAATTGATTTTTCTAAGGAAGGACATTGGGTTTTAAAGCAAATGATGAAATTGTGGGGTCTTATTTACCCTTGTATAAAACATAAAATTGGTAATGGAGCTCAAACTTGGGTTTGGTTTGATAATTGGTTAGATATCAGCCCTCTCTCGCAAGTTCCTGATTTTCTTTACTTACAGAATATAATGCCCTCCACCTTAAAAGTCTCCTCCCTAATTGTGTATGGTGTATAACAGGGATATTTCAAAGGTTTTCAATCTCTTATACCTTACCTACCTTCTCTTCGACACACTACAAATGAAGATTCTATTTATAAGAGAAATAACACAAGATCGAATCTAAGCGCAGAAAAAATAATTTAAAATTTTTCATAAAATCAACTTAAACAAAAATAAATTAGAAACATAAAACAAGAAATTGACAAAGCTATAATAACTTGTTTCAATTTTTTGTTACAATTTCCTATTTTTTTGAATCCGTCAATCCACGAGTCATTCAATCGTTCGGCCTCTAATGGTATCCACAGATCTATTCAAAGAAAAACTCAAACCTAATTTGAGAGGAAAAATGTAAAAAGTGTTAGCTCCAATTTTTTCTAATCTTTCCTTTTATATGAAAAATCTTATTTTTCATGTTAGTGGATTTTATTAAAATTACAACTAAAGTCAAAATTTAATTATAATTATGAATTAATCCTTGTAAGATCAAATATCACATATTGATCCCTAAAGTTTTTAAAACTTCTCAATTAAGTCCAACTTAATTCAAATTTCACTTTCTCCTTTATAGACTTTTTATGTGTGACCTATTAGGTTCCTAATATATTGGCCATGATTATAAATTATAATTCTAATTTATAATTAGAATCAGATAAATTAAAATTTTATTTAATTTATCTTTAATTCCCTAATTAAACAATCTATAATCATAGATCATGATTGACATTTAGCAACATACCATGACTACCCAAATATTAGGAATGTCATAATGGTTCGACTTGACCTATCTATGCATGGCTATAATGTATAAATTAATCTTTTCGTCATCTAATATTCAAAGTGGAATTAGAGTAAAGAATTTATGTTTACGTTAAATAATCCAATCAAGTTTGTTCTTGTTAATTAGTAAATGATTTATAATTGATATTGGAAAACAAATTTTCCAAATTTCAATTTACTCTGGCCAGAGATTCCCAAAATCATTACTAATCAAGAACAACATAACGTTCTCCTTAATTACTTTAGGACAACGAATTCTTTATTGATTTACTCAACTATCTCTATATAGCTTATACTATATCCAATAACTACTGAATTGAACTACTCCAAGAATAGAACATAAGTAGCATTAAAACATAGTAATGCCTATATGAGATAACCTTAGTAATCTCAAGTCTAAGGATCAATTATGCAACCATCTTAATGAGATAATCAACATACACACAAGTAATGTTCCATTCGAGATTCTCATGATTGGGTTAATTCAGTAAAGTTATTCTCTAATAAGCACCCACATGTTTGTTTAAGTATCTCCACACTTTAATCTATGAGATCGATTACTTTCTTTATAAGAAAGAAACAAATGTACCAGTCTAGCCATTTCATCAATACCCTGTCTTGATGAAACTATGACTAGGAACATTTTAGGAATAATACAAAATGCAATTCAAAACTCATAATTATAATCACATTATAATTTCTAATTGCATAACAATTATTCCAGGGATTTTATATTTATGATTAATAATTCAAAATTATCAAATACACAAACATAAAGAATGCCTTTTATTGAATAAAAATATTTATACAACTAAATATACAACCAAAAATTGGCTGCAAGGGCATAAATCAACAATCTCCCATTTACACTAAAGCCAATTTCCAATGTATCGAATACGATAGCCATCCATATGTCTATCATGTCTCTTTTGAGATAAAGGCTTAGTGAGAAGATCTGCTAGATTCTCTTTAATAGGAACTCGCTCCATCAGGATGTCCTTCCATTCCACTATATCCTGGATCAAATGAAACTTCCTGAGTACATGCTTAGATCGCTGATGAGACCTCGATTTCTTCATTTGTGCTATAGCACCATTGTTGTCGCAGTACACTACTTTTGAATCAACAATGCTAGGAACCACTTCAAGTTCAATGATAAACTTCTTGATCTAAACTGCTTCCTTGGCTACCTCAGAAACTGTAATATACTCAACTTCAGTTGTTGAATCTGCAATGGTTGGTTATTTGGAACTCTTCCAACTAACAACCCCACCATAAAGAGTAAAAAATATACCCTGACTGTGATATACTATCGTCTTGATTAGACTAAAAACTAGCATCTGAATGACCCTAAACTCTCAGCTTAGTTTCTCTATAGACCAAAAAAATATCTTTAGTCCTTTTCAAGTACTTCAAGATGTTTTTCACAACTATCCAATGATCCTCACCAAGATTAGCTTGATATCTGCTTGTTATGCTCAAAGCATAAGCAACATCTAGTGTTGTACATATCATTGCATACATGATCGATCTAATAACCAAAGCATATGGAACACCATTCATTTTATCTCTTTTTTTATATCTTAGGACATATGCTCTTGGAAAGATAAATCCCAGGTGATGTAGGTAAGAATCTCCTCTTGGAATTTTCCATTCTAAACCTCCTTAACACTTTGTCTATGTACGAAGATTGGGACAAACTAAGCAACCTCTTTGATCTGTCTTGATAGATCATTATACCTAGTATATAAGTTGCTTCTCTCATATCCTTCATGGAAAATTCTTAGATAACTATACTTTAACAAATTGGAGCATTGAAATGTCATTTCCAATTAGTAATATGTCATCAACATAAAGCACTAAAAAAATAACTAACCTCCCTTTTACCTTCTTGTAAACACAAGGTTCATCCATATTTTTTATAAAATCAAACTCTTTGATTATTTCATCAAAACGGATGTTCTAACTCTGCGACGCTTGCTTCAGTCCATAAATGGACCTTTGCAACTGACATGCTTGATCAGGAAATTTTTTGGATTCAAATCCCTCAGGTTGTGTCATATATACATCCTCTTATAAATTTCCATTAAGAAATTTTGTTTTGACATCCATTTGCTAATTTTCAAAATCATGGTATGCAGCTCTAGCTATTAAAATCCTTATGGATTTAGGCATTGCTACTGGCAAAAAAGTTTCATCAAAATCAACTCCTTGTTTTTGTCTATAATCTTTTGCCACCAACCTTGCTTTGTACGTATATACATTTCCATTCATGTAAGTTTATCTCTTAAAAATCAATTTGCACCCAATAGGTACTATACCTTCAGGTGCATCCACCAAAGACTATACTTGGTTAGTGTACATGGATTTTATTTCAAATTTCATAGCTTCTGGCCATTTTAAAGAATCAATGCCTGACATTGCTTCTTTAAAATCAGTAGGTTCATCATTCATAAGTGAAGCATCATCTCTTCCTTTTTCAACATGTAGATCTAATCTAATAGGAGGATGATGTACCCTTCTAAATTGTCGCAGACTATATGTTTCTTGAACCAATGATTAGACATTTAATGTATCAACTTGTGGTTCTTGTTCCATTTGGATGTTCGTTTGTGGTTCTAAAACTTCTCTATGTTCCACATCACTCCTATTACTTTCTTTGAGAATAAATTATCTTTCTAAGAATATAACATATCTTGAGACAAACACCTTTTGCTCAAGAGAATGATAAAATTGATATCAAAAATTTTCTTTTGGATACCCTCATACATGCATTTATTTGAATTAGCTTCAAGTTTATCAGACAAAGCACGCTTCACGTAAACATCACATCCCCAAATTTTTAAGTGTGACAACCTTAGTCTTTTACCATTCTATATTTCATATGTAGTCTTATCAACTGATTTGGACGAAACTCTATTTAATAGGCAAGTAGCAGTTTTAAGAGCATATCCCCAAAATGAAACTGGAAGAATTGCTATAGAACGTACCATATATAATAAAGTACGATTTCTCCTTTCAAAAACTCCATTATATTGTGGAGTTCCAGACAAAGTCTATTGTGAGAGAATTCCATTCTCTTTTAGGTAACTAAGAAACTCATGGTCTAAGTACTCCCACCTCGATCAGATCTAAATGTCTTAATACTCTTATCAATTTGTTTCTTTACTTCAAGGCTAAATTTTTTGAACTTTTCAAATGCTTCAGACATGTATTTCATTAAATACATATAACCATATCTTGAATGGGCATATATGAATGTTATGAAATATGAAAATACACCTCTAGCTTGAGTAGACATAAGGCCACATACATCTGAATGGATAAGCTCTAACAACTCATTAGTATGTTGTCCCTTTCCACTAAAGGAAAGTTCGGTCATTTTAACCTTTAAACATGATTCACAAGTTTCATATGATTCATAATCGAAAGGATCTAAATATCCTTCTTTATGTAACTTAGTGATTCTTGTTTCATTTATATGACCTAACCTATAATGCCATAAATAAGAAGGATTTTCATCACTTAATCTCCTTTTCTTGCTATTTATTTGTAGAATTGGTCTTTCAAGATCTAATTTATACAAATCATTTGTGTGCATACCACATCCATAATAAATATCATCTTTATAAAAAGAACAATTGTTATTCTTAATATTGAAAAAAATCCATTAATATCCAAACATGGAATAGAAATAATGTTTCTTGTGATGATAAGAACATAATAACAATTGTTTAGTTCAAGTACAATAACAAAAGGCAAAGCTAAACTACAAGTTTTTATAGCTAATACAATAACTCTTTCTCCGTTACCTACTCGTAAGTCCACTATGCCTTTTCTCATTGCTTTACTGTCTGTCAATACCTGCACATTGTTACAAATGTGAGAACCACGTCCAGTATCTAATACCCAACACTGTGATACAGAAGTAGAAAGATTGATTTCAATCATAAACAAACTTGAAGTTGAAGTTACACTTAACTTCTTTTCCTTCATGCTGGCCAGATAAGCTTTGCAGTTCCTCTTCCAATGTCCAGCTATGCCACAATAGAAACAAATGCCCTTGTCGTTCTTCTTCTTGACACCACCTGTTGGCTTTGCTACTCTAGCATAAGCCTTTTGGTTCTTGTTCTTGTTCTTATTCTTAAAGGTCTTACCCTTATTCTTGGGAGAAGAAGAGCCAATAATAAGAATAGAATTGGATTCCTTCTTAAGGCATCCCTCAGTGGTCTTGAGCATGTTGAATAATTCAGCCAATGATATTTCCTTTTTGTTTAAGTGAAAGTTCATAATAAATTGTGAAAAAATTGGGGTAAGAGACTGGAGCACTAAATCAATGCTCAGCTCGAGGTTTAGGTCATATCCTAATTGGCCTAATTTTTTGATGTAGCCAATCATCTATAGAAATGAAGTTCCACTACTGATCTAGGAGCCATCCAACATTGAAACAAAGCTTTTGCAGTCTCAAACCTCTCCACCCAACTTTGTGCAGCAAACAACTCTTGAAAGTACAGGAATATTTTCCTTGCATTCATATTTTCATGTTGCCTCTAAAGCTTGGGAGACATGCTAGTTAACATCGCACATGTCTCTTGCTTATTTTCATTTATATGACTTTGATAATATTCCCAATCCTTATTGGCAGCATCTTGCGCAAGTTCAGATGGAAGATCGGTGTCAATAACGTACAATTTCTTTACGCAACCAGTCTGAAAATTTTGGTCCAGTCATATATCGTTGTAACTTATGAATAGTGCTTACCGGAATAGTATCATTGGACCCCACTGGAATGATATCGCGGGTCCTGGTAAATAGTAACTTATGAATAGTATCGCAAATAGTGTTGTGGGACTCAGTTACTATTGCTACCGTCACCTGTAAATTTATTAAATCAACTTAAGAGTACTATTCATCCCTTTTGCCGTTTTACGTCAACTTTTCAAACGGATCACGCCAAAAAATTCGTTGTAATTTTGTCTTTCTGGTGACGTGCTTCTTTTCAAAAAATACCTTCAATGAAAACATAACTTTGATACCACTTGTTGGGCGCAGCGGGTGTATTTTGTGAAAAGGAAAAATAAAATGAGCAAAATAGACACAAAATATTTAACGTGGTTTACCATTAACTTTGGGCTACGTCCACGAGCAAAACTCAAAATATTTCTTCCACTATTACAAATAGTAGGTATACAGAGATAAAACCAAAATAGTGGCTCACAAGGTTTTTCCTAACCTAAAAATATTAACCTCGCTATTTTGTTACTCACCAACCCTTTAGGAATATATTTCCTAATTTCACAGTATTTGATTTGCTCTGGTTTTCCTTATGTATTTGTTGTATATTTTCTGAAGTTCTACCGTGTAAGACAGCTGCCTTGCAGCTATCTTCTTACATTTCTTTCAACTAATGCAACACCGAAATCAGTGCCGCAATTTTTTATCAAATACGGCATCCCTCTATGTGAAGAGGGGCCCATTTCCAACACCAAGAACATCCAGCATCTCCTTTCCAACGATATGAAAAGGGGATGATTACTTTAACATCTTAGCATTTTCTGTCTTTAATCTCTGTCCATAGTATTTGTATTCTTTTGACCTATAGGTAAACATTTGTAGGCTTATAGCCTTGCACTCATCACTTTTGTTGTAATAGTTCCTACTATAGCAATACATCATTATTGAATTTTCAAAAAAATAATAATGAAAAACTCGTTAGAAGTTTTAAAATATTTATCAATTAGAATAAAAATTACACTAAAATATATTATTTAATCTAACCTTTTTTTTCCTAAAATTTGTGTAGTTAAGACTTTTCTTTATTTATTAGAAGCCTTTTTACCCAATATTAATATAGCAATAAGATTTACTTTCAAAAAATCAATCTTTTATTTTATTTTTGAAGTATTAGATAATATTCCAAGTAAGTATCCATCCTTTTTTATATGAGATAAGAGTTTGTGATGGGTGACGCTACAACAAAACTGACTTGTAGCTACTTTTTTTGGCAACAATTTCTAAATTTGTCGCCTAAAGTCCAACTCTTTGCGATGTTTTGCAATGTTTTACCTAATCATCTCAAAAGAAATATAGTTTACAACGATATACGTGAATCGTCAGAAAAGGAGCAACATTTTGCGATGGCTTAAAAATTTCATCACTAGATGTTGAGCCTTTAACAAAGAAACTTTCAATTATCTCTAAAAGTTGCACTTTTGGCCACAAATTGAGAAATCCTCGCCAAAAGTTGCTAATAAAAATTTTATATCTTCTGTATTTCTTAGTGAAATTTTAATGAATTTTTGTGTGTGATAGTATTCTTAAAAATAATAATGTTAAAAAGATAAATTTTTAGTAGTAAGTATACTTAATAATCCTAAGGTTAATTACAATTGACAGTTATATGATTTTCATTTTTTTCATTTGTTTCTTTATAAATTTGTTTAAATAGCTAATGCATCTAAAAATATTAGAATTTTTTTAAATCTATGGATTTATACACAAATGATTCTTTAATAAAGCCTATTGTACATAGTATTATACCTCTATTTATACAAATATTTCAATTTGAAAAGTAGTAAATATTATTTGGATATAAAAAGATAAACATACCTAAAATCTTAACATTAATAAGATCAAATTATAATAATTTTTAATTAACTACTATTCTTAATCGTTAATATTTATTAACAATAAAATAATAATACATATAAATATTGAACTATGGTAAGTAATATAATATAATGATATATACAATATTTTAATTAAAAGTTTAATAATTCTTACTAACAAAACAACAGATAAAGTTTCATACTTATTCTATCGAAAAGGAAAAGAAATAATTATTTTTTTAGATTCTAAGTGACATGAGACTCAGTAAAAGAGGTAAAGAAGTTCCCTATGTTTGAATTCCCAAGAAGGGTCCTTGCATGTTTGAAGACATCAATTGAAATAGTTAAAGATCTTCCCTCAAGTGTTGGGTTGTTGAAACCCTTTTTCAACAAATTCTTAGCTTTAATTGTACTAGCAAAAGATAGAGTGAATGAATCCCTAAATGCAGTATGGATCACTAGATGAACCACCTATATAATGGGTTTCACTTAAGAAATAATTAATATAGAACTTAAATAGTTAATTAAGTCTAATGGTATAATGAACCCAAATACGAACACGTACTACCTTATTAAACAGACATAGTAATTGGAATCGACAACTATTCTAAAAAAAACCAATTTCCCTAATCCTGCACTGACCATCGAGGCATTGCCATCACCTTCATTTTCTTCTATGTTCTCTTGAAGATTTGAGGAAGCTTTACATAACACATAGTATATACAATCAAACATTCATCTAATAGCTTCCTAATAAAAAATGAGACATAGGTAATGAAGGAAGAGAGGAAATTTGGATAATACTAAGAACCTTGAAGAAGAAGATCGGCTATTGAAGGAAAGGGGTTATTAGACTTCGATGAGGAGATTAAGTGTTCATCGATTTGTTTTTCATTAGGGAGAATTTTTCCATATTCCTCCAAGCAGAGCTCACTTTTGCCATTAGAAACTAATTGCCACATTGACATTTCTTGATAAATTATTGTTAACAATTTTATTCTAAAAAGTCAATTTAGCGTAAAATTCATTATGTAAATTCATTTGGTGATCAAATATTATAAATTCTCAGGGGTGGAATGAACTGATCCAAAATTGAATGGAACTTTACCATACAACTCCTAGCAAAAAAAAATAAAAGTTCATTCCTTTTTAACAACACTAAAAGCAACCTTATCCTCGGTAACTTGTTTTTATGATCAAAAACAACATAGCTTAAGTCTAACGTTAGATTTGAATCAATTCTCTTGTTTAAGATACATTTGATCCAATTGATGAAAACTTAGGAAAAGCTTTTATGTATTGAATACGTAATAAAAGAGCTTAATTTACATATATAATAACAAACTTATGGAAAAGATAAGAGAAGAAGAAGCCATGTTGGACCCCGTTTCCGGAGCCCAACATCGGACATGAAAGCGCGGTGCTTGCCCAAAACTTGACATCATACACTTGAGCCACAACTAAATGATTCAATGCGAAAGATAAACATCATAACTCATTAATATCCAAAAGATGAGTTTTACAAAGCTTTAATAACATTTCAAACCAAATTACAACTTTTGAGTTCAAGAGTCAAAATTACAAAATACCCTTGAACCAATAAAACTTGAAATGTAACTAAAGCCTTGACTTCCAAAAATATAACCTGAAAATACATAAATATGACA
>JAOSBK010000205.1:19020920-19042346 GCA_027568895.1 Erythroxylum shatona | reverse complement strand
CATAATTGAATTCATAATTGTGCACAATAGTAATATATGTTTGTATTGAATGTTTTAGAGGAACCCTTAGAGCGACCGATTCCAGATGTTACCGGGACTACGAGGCAATAAACAATAAGGGAGATTTTGTAAGTAATTTTAGACGGTATTTTTGTAAGTAATTTAGATGGTCAAATTTGATAGTTTTGCTTTGACTGTCTTGTTTGCTACTACTTTTGGTCCATTGAATGATTTGCAAAGTTGTCAGATTGATATGTTGAATTTTAACATGAAAGCCATGATTGGCTAATTATGTTGAACATGAAATGAATTTGTTTGGTTTTAAAACTGTCAAGTCCTAGTCATGGGTAAATAGGTATACCTAGAAGGGTCTGCAGCTGCTTCTGTGGCACTTCGATGTCTTCTGTTAATGGCACTTCAGTGTCTTCTGTTAATAGCACTTCGGTGTCTTCTATTAATGGCACTGCGGTGTCTTCTATTAATGGCACTATAGTGTCTTCTGTTAATGGCACTTTGGTGTCTTCTATTAATGGCACTTCGGTGTCTTCTATTAATGGCACTCTGGTGTCTTTTGTTAATGGCACTCCGGTGTCTTCTCTTAATGGAACGGTGTCTTCTGTTAATGACACTTCGGTGTCTTCTGTTAATGGCACTTCGGTGTCTTTTGTTAATGACACTTCGGTGTCGGGCTTCGGTATCTTCTATATAAGTCCCGTTACCCACTTCTATTTATAGATTTACAGTCTGATTTGTATTATATTTTAATCTATGATAAGATAAGATTTGATATGAAATAAATTTGAAATTTTGATCTGATGGGTTAACACTCTATTCTGAAAATCAATTCTGTATTATGAATGTTCTGTTTTGCTATTGAAATGACTGACTTTAGCTTGTGAAGTGTTTTCCTTAATAAATCTTACTTTGTTCTGAATTTCAGTATGTTGAGATGCTTTTATGTAACATGTTTTAGTATTTGTTGTGGTTAAATATAGTTTAATTATTACTCACTAAACTATATGCTTAGCACGGTGGATTTGCCCCGTGTAGGTTCAGAGGGAAGGATATAAGGACTGAGATAAGTCAACCGCAATGGCCAATGGAGTCTAAGTCTTGTTTTGTTAAAATTTTATTTTTAGAGTTTGTTTTTGGACTTGTATCTGATGTATATGACTCCTGAATTTTTTTTGAAGGGTTGTAATGACCTTAATTCAGGTTGGTTTATAAAATTATGATATGTAATGTATGTTTGGTTGAGATTCTGGAAATGCATGTATAAAGTGTTTCGTATGTTTGGAATGTTTATTGTTGAATGATATGCTTCCGCGAAATGTTGATGAATGTTTGTATGTATTAGTTTTGTCTCGATTTTGTATACATGTATGTTATGTTGTCTACGTGGCGCCCCCGTATCCTCCCAGAGGGTATTAGGGTGTCACATTTGACACTTTAGAGGATCAAGATGAATAGAACGAGAGAGTTATTAAATTGACTAGAGATAAATAAGAAGCTCTAAAGTAAGTTGGAAAGTGACTAACTAGGTATTCGATAAGGTCAAACAGATGACTAAGAGATTAAGGAAGTCATTAACGTTACAGAAGGATGAAGTTGTTCTTTGGAAGCAACAAGTTCAATAGGCCAAAGAATACTAAGTCTTTTGTATCAAATAGTAGGGTGAGATCTGGTCTTTCGATTTGGACCAACTTTAAACTTTTCTTTCTTCAATTTTTATGAACTTTATCTTTGGATGTTTAATTTAACTTATCGTTATCTGATTTCAAGAATTCACTCTTGTTCCTTTAATCCCAACCTTTCAAAAAGAGTAGGTACATAAGGTTTCAAATACTTCCTATTAATAAAATGCTTATGAGGTTCATCTTCTAAACTAGATAACCAATAGGCATTACCTTTTAAAACTTTATGAATTTAAATATGGCCCTTCCCCATTTGGAGACCATTCCCCTATTCTTTTTTTTTATTTGGTAAGATCAACTTCCACACTAGACCCCCTTCTCATAATTCAGGATTATAAATTCTTTTGTTATAAAATCTTATTGCCTTTTCCTTTTGTACAATTATATTATTTAATGTCTATAGTTGCATTTCGTCTAAGTCCTCTAATTCCATTAACATTGCTTTTAAATACTTAGATATTTTCAAAGCATTTTGTTTGTCCATTCTCAAGGATGGGATGACCATTTCCATAGGAAGAACAACATCTTGAACATAGTTCGAAGTGAATGGGCTAGCTCTTGTAATGGTGCATTTAGTAGTACTATACACCCATAAGGTCTTAGATAGACTTTTATGTCATTCTCTAAGATTCTTCTCTAACATTTTTTCCAAGATTTCAATGACTTCTTTATTTGATACTTTGGCTTAACCATTAGCCTGAGTGTAATATGGAATTAGATTTATCAATTGTGTACCATAATCTTTAACAAAATATCTTACATTTTGACTAGTAAACATAGTTCCTTAGTCAATTGTTATCGGTTGAGGAATTGCAAATTGATAAATAATTTGTGAACTTTACTACATCTGTCTAGTTAACCTTCTTCAAAGGGTGAGCTACCACTTATTTAGTAGCATAAGTTATGACCAATAAAATGAAATTATGGCCTTTAAAAGAGGGTGGATATATTGTCCCATTAAGATTAATGGCCCAACCTCTAAATATACATGGTTTAATTATATAATGTAACTTGAAAGAATTTCTTAAACTTTTCCATATTTTTGACATTGTTGACAGCCTTTGGCATAAGATATAAAATCTTTCAAGATTGATAGCCAATAATAATCATGTCATCATATGAGCCATATCATCTTTATTCCATACTGATGTGCTCCGTATACCATTTAATGAACTTGTCTCATAATTGTTAATATCTTAGGCATCCCAAGGCATCTCAAAAGAAGTCCATCATTACCTTATCAAAACAAGACTCCTTTAATCAATAAGAAATTGAGTGCATATAGTTCAATTCTAATAGGCATTTTGCTTTTCAGGGTTCTCTAAGAAACTCCTAATTTTCACCCTCTAAACTTGAGCAACTTCTTTATTAATGTTAAAAAACTAAGGAAATCCCTCTTTTATAGATATAGATAGATGGGATTTTCTTTGTAAAATGACACATTTATAAATTAACCCTTCAAACATTTTCAACCTAGATATAATTTACGTTGGTTCATTTGCCTCATAAATTTTTACTTGAGGTATATATTAAAATTCAACTTTAATAAAGAATTCTAACAATTGAAAAACATCGATATAATAAGGTGACAAAGTTAAATTTACGCACTTATATTCTCTTGTCACTTAGCATAACGCTAGTTTAGAATCTTCCATGATGAGAAATTCTTTAGCTCCAATATTAACTAGATGTTCCAATTTAATTATAAAGCCTTTATACTCAACCTAATTATTAATGCATGGTAAGTTCATCAAGGGAGAGGAGTTTTTGCTCCATTTGGTGCAATTATTGCTACCCCAATTCTAATTGGCTTCTCTACTTTAGAACAATTAAATTTCAATTCCCATATCTTCTTTTTAGTAAATGAGAACTAAATTCCCTATTTCTTCCTATACTTATATCATGGGATAGGTTGCTAAGAATTCATCCAGTGCTTGATCTTTTACTGACTTTTAAATGTAATATACCAAGTTAAAGTCTATAAAAGTCATGAGTCATTTCCCAACATTTGATGAGAAGACTAGCTTATTCAATTCAGTATGTGAAACCATATAAACTTTATTTTGCAATGAATAATGCCTTAGTTTTGAATAAGAAATATAATGCTAAACATAACTTAATGATAGGAAGATACTTCTTTTTTGTTGGTGAGAAAATTCTGCTTAAGTAATAGATAGCTTACTTATGACCTATCTCATTACTCAGGCTTAATAAACACTCAATAGATTCTTTTACAGTAGAAATATATAGCTTCAAAGGAATTTCTTTTCTTTGTGGCATCAATGCTAAAGATTTAATAAGGTATTCTTTCATACTATAAAACGTCATATGATGCTTTTCTTCCCAAAGGAATTCCTTGATCTATGCTTTCTTTTATTCTTTTTTTTGGAAAAATTAGCAATAAACATTCTTACGCAGTTCACCTAGCCTATAAATCTTTACAGTTTCATCTTATTCTAAGACAATTTCACTTTAAAAATTACTTTTGTTTTATTTCTATCTAGTTTGATTCCTTTATTGTGAGCTATAAAACTGAGGAAATGTTTTGCTTCTTCTCCCAAAACATACTTTATGGGATTTAACTTCAATCCATGCTTTCTCATCCTTTAGAATGCTTCTCTCAAATCCTAGATATAATATGCACTTTTTTATTTCACAACAATATCATCTATGTAAACTTATAACTCAACTTCTTTAGACCATCGCTTAGAGGGTTAGCAGTAAGGATGGAATTATGATTTTATCAAGAGTCTATATTTCGCCAACCATCTACTCAACCTTGGCATCTCAATACAGTCCCAATCAAAATAGTCTTTGAATTCCTTTAAGAGCTTGACAAATTTCAACTTTGTTCTTAAATCTAGATTCTTGCTAACAAAAACTCCACACACTTCTCTTGGATTACCTAAATTCACTTCTTCTAATGGCTCCTGATTTTAGCACCCGAAATCATCAATCCTTTTGGGACGATTTTCAACTCCTAAGTATGATCATTCTCCATTTGTAATTCTTCTTCTTCAAAGACCAACTCGGCATTCTCACACTTCTCCACTTCTTTGAAATTCTCTAAGATTTTTTGCCTTCTAAATTTAATGTCTACAATTGTAGCTAATACAATCTCAATTTGTGAAAATTTACTCATTAAGTTCCTCTATCATTGGAACCCTCATCAGCCTATTAGTAGGCATGATGGTAGTTGTTCTTATGAACATTTCTAACTTTGCCCCCTCTTTTCCTTTATCTTTGATTTTTAGATATTCACTACATGACAGTTTTCAAATTTATATTGGCTTTCCATAGTATCCATAAAATTTTGCCTCCGCAACATCAAACAATTTCTACTTTATTACTTTTTCATAAAAGAAGAAGTTGATAAAGAAATGAAGGGATATAGAAGTTAGAATGAATCCAATATTTGATAATTATCATGTGTGTTAACAACAAAGAAAGCGATAAATGAAGACTTTTCTCCTACCATGATTTTTGCATGGAGATTTTCTAATGATCTAATAATTTCTCCAGTAAATGCAATAATAGATACTTCAGTTGGAATCAAGTCTCCATCATCTTTGCCCAAAGCTTGCACCATTTTAGTTGACATAATATTTACGGTCGACCCATTGTCAACCAAACTCTTCGTCTACTATTGACGTGGTCCTTAATGTATAAAGGTCTTATATGTACATCATTATATCAACTAGCTTTTCGAGCACCAACTTTTTTAGAATTCCTAGTCCCACAACCCATATTGATACTTTATGCTCTCCTTTTCTAGAAAGGTGTTCCGCCTTCTTTGCACAAGATTTACCAAATGTAGAGAGTTTTATGGAAGAAACAATAATGGTACTTCAATGAAAATTTCTCTAATCGTAATAATTTCATTAGAATCTTCATCTTGACTCTCACAGTGAGCCGAAATCCTAGAAAATCTAAGATTTTATTTTGTCTTACTTCATTTCTCCCTAGTAACTTCTACACATCTTCTTATTATTAGGGTTTAAGGCACTCTCTTTAAAGAGGACAAGTCTTATGAAGGATGGTTTCTTTTTGCTTGGCTTTTCCAATAATAAAGGCTTGCTTCTTTTAAGCTTTGTAGTTGATCTTTCCTATTGAAGCCTTTTTTTGTGCCTGAGTCAAAGGTACCAAATTTTTGGTATGCTTTACCTGCTACCACTGCTGAGATATTTGCATTCACTATGGTACTACAAATCGATGTTGTCTATACTAAAAACTTAGCATTTGAGGATCATATCTTTATTTTTAGACTTGAGTGAACTCTATTTAATAATTTTGTCCTATAATTCTACTTTCTGTTGGATTTTAAGAATTCGTTGATTTTTAGTCCTAGCATTAGCATTTAAATTATATTTAGGAACAAAAATACCTAAATTTGATGCTGATGCTAAATGATCTTTCACAATCTACAACTTTTTTTTGACATCTATCAATAGGTAAAGGTCGAACTTGGTGGCATTAATGGTCACAACTGGTGGGAAGGGATCTTTGTATATCAATATGGCTTAGTCAGCTTTAACAACAACAATATTTCCTTGTTGATTCAATCTTGGAAACACATTTTTGAACCCTCAATTATTTGTAGTAGTATCTACATTTGAGTTCTTCCTTTGTCCGAATTCTATGCTTTGATGATAATGTAATTAATTTTTTATGTAATTATTTTTTTCTTGCAAAAAAATTAAGGAACTCTTCTAACTTAAAGGTGTCAAACATGCAATAAATTTGGGTAGACAAAGCCTACATTTTTCTTTTGATTGCAAGAGATTTACGCTCTTAAGAGAGGCAAATACAGGCTTTAGGGATGTTGACCCAGACCTCGTCAATTCTCATAAAAAACAAAATAGAGCTCACTCTTGACCTTCATAAAGAACAAAATTAGGCAAAATAAGGCTCACTCGTAACCCTCACAAAGAGCAAAATGAGACAAAATAGGACCAACTATTGACCCTCATAAAGAGTAAAATAAGACTCATTCTTGACCATTATAAAGAATGAGATCAAATAGGGCTCACTTCTAACCCTTATAAATACTTTTTTTTTTCGTTACTTCGAGCCTATGAAACATTTAAAAAGGCCCTTCTTCGATCACTACTGAATCGTAAAAATTTGTTTTTATAATATAAGTACCTATTGAAACTCTTATTCATGTTCAAACATTTTGTTGCCAATTTATATAAATTACGAGATTTTATATCTTAAAACTTTCGTCTATAATTTAACATCAAGACCCTTTTAAACTAACTTCACATATTCAATTTTTGCTTTTGATGCTTGGTATGATTGTCAGGTAAAATATTTAGTAATGTAGTTTCATTATCACAAATTTTTAAAGCTCAGTTTTTATATATTTTTGGAACTTCTCTTAGTTATATTTCTCTTTTAATTCTTAATAGAAAGGTACTGTTAGTTTTCTTTTATGTATTGAGTTAATTTATATAGTATTATTTAATGTTATAGAAAATATAACACAATTATTCATAGTATTATTTAATGTTATAGAAAATATAACACAATTATTCATACTTATATTTTTATTTATGTATTTTCGTATTTTATAAACGTCAAATTTTCTTTTTTTATGGAAATATTTTCCCCAAAATTTGGGTGAAGGTGAACGGCTAGTTAAAGTAAGACTCATCATTTACTAACCACTGTTACTTTTTAGCTTCTATCAATTAAATACATATAAGAAATACAAATTATTTTCATTAAAATACAAAACTGATAATATTTAAAAATAGCAACGTCGTCGTTCCCTTTTCACTTACGATTTCTTCTTCTCCTAATTTTGGATCGAAGTCTCTCATCCCGTCTCCTTTATTTCTCCTTTCCCTTGGAGGTGGCATATCTTCGCTCGACAACTTTCCGATCAGGTAAACATCACCTAGGTTTTACAATCAAATTCTCTAAAGGGTTTCTGTTTTCCAAAATTAGGGGGTAAAATGAGCATGTTTTTTCCCTTTTTTTTGGGTGGTGTCGAAGTGGACTTTTCGATTGAATTATGTGGTCTTTTGAACCGGATTCTTTGCTTTTTTATGGCTGATAATGAGGCCCTTGTGTATCTAATTTATGTTTAACCATCGTCTTTTCTTGTTTTTGAGTTTATAACTATAATATGTTGTTCTTGTTTAAACTATTGAATCCCATTATTATGAACTTCTTGTGTTCAGCATCCAGAGTGATGCTGTAACTTGAGACTAACTGACAACTATGTGGTTAATAACTACTTATGAGAGAATTACAGAAGTATAGCACTTGCTATAATGTTAAGGTGGATCTTTGGGGAACCTATTAATATTGTCGGGACCTAATAGTGTTGAAGAAGGATGTTTTCCTGAATTTCTATATTGAGCTTCATGTTTCAGGGAAGACTACTGTTTATGATGGGTTCTCAAGTTGAGCCAGTTAAAGAAGGTAATCCCGTTCCAAGTTCAGAACCAAAACCTGGAGAAGCTGGTAACAACTTTTCTTCTTGATTTTGAACCCCCTCAGTCACTATGAATGCCCAGATTAGTGCAATGGGCTTTTGTTTTATTGATAAAGAGATCTCGTTTGTTTTTAAGGGATGGAAGCACGTGTAGCAGCTATCTGGGAGCAAATGAATGCAAGGGTATCTAATAAGACTGTCAAAATGTTTTCAAACAAGCGTAGTGCTTCAACCATGAACTCTATTTCAACCAAGCTTAGTGATGTGAGGATATCTGTCATTTGTTTCATTACTTCTGAAAATAAATGACTGAATATCAGTTGATTAACTGTGATTTTGTCTAATAGAACTGGATGACATATCTGGGTTTGGCACCTAAAGAGATTGCATCTCATGTGCAAGATAGCCGGCTTAAGGGATCCAACAGTGATATGGACAAGAAGATTGATGCTATGTGGGACCAAATGAATAGTAGAATATGTAATAAAATGTTAAAATCTTTTTCAAACAAGTCTAGTTCAACTGCAGATAATTCTTCTCAACTGAAATCTGATGTAAGGTTTTTTTTTCCCGCAATTTTCTCAATTTTTCAATGGAATTAAGCTGCTCTATCTGATTTATTATTCCAAACTAGAATTGGATGACTTTGCTAGGCCTGACGTCAAGGAAAGCAGGAGGTTCTGAGAAGTATTCACAACAGCAGGGAATTAGTGGGGCAGAATATGATAATAACCATGAGGCCAGAAAGCTTGCTGCTGCTGCTGCTCTTTCTGCTGTCAAGGATGCTGCAGCTGCTGCATCAGGCAGGGGAAAGGTTGAGGTGGGTAACACCTCTATTCCTATTCATAAACCTTGGTGTCCTATTTATTACCCTGCTCTGTTAAAACTTTTAACTGGTTATATAATGGCTTAACATCCCTGGGAACTGTCTGGTTTAACACCCCCGGAAACTGTCTGGATGAAATTGTACAAGCATGGGGATTTTGATTCATAACCAATTCTTGTTCATATTTGTTTGATACATGCTATTGAACTGCTCGAAAAAGAGTGAGAATGAGAGCATATCTATTTGAAAATTTGCTAGCTTCTAAGCTATCTACACTTAAGCCTATTAATATGATATTTCTGTCCACTAAATCCAATACTTGGAAAGCCAATTGATAATTCTATTGGCTATCTGAAGGCACTTATGACATGCCAGTTTGAATATTTTGGTTATTGTGATCAAATTTGTGCTTTCTTCTGCAGATCACAGAGGTCCGGGACTTTGCTGGTCATGAAATTGAAATAAAGAAGCTTGTAGATGCAGAATCAAAGGAGGCAGCTGAGAAGGCCAAAGCTCCTGCACCCTCTGCTGTTGATGCTGTTCTGGAACAAATTAAGAAGAAACCAAAACTCAGTGTGCTTGACAAAACAAAGAAAGATTGGGGAGAATTTAAGGATGAAAATAAGGGAATAGAAGAGGAGTTAGATGCTTACAAGAAGAGCTCAAACCAGTACCTAGACAAGGTTTCATTCTTACAGCGTGCAGATTACAGGGAATTTGAGAGGGAGAGAGATGCACGATTGGCCCTGCAGGCCAGGAGGCGCCAAGATACGCGAGGGGAGCCATAACTTCTTGCTACTTGTGTTGTTTCTCTGCTACCATGCGTTTGTTTGTGGAAGTAGTGAACTTTCGACGTGCAACGATTGAGAGGCCCTTTATGGAGTGGGGACATAGGCATTGCTCTGAATGCCTGGAATGGGTTAGGGACTTGTGAGATGTATTGGCACGTGTAAAGAAATAGAGATAAGCTGAGGTTTCAATTCTGGCAAATGGTTATCAATTTTTACGAGCTAGGCTTTGAGGTTCTTTGGTGCTAGGAGCAGGAGCAATTGTTTTTGCATGATGGTAGAAAATGCGCAATGTCTAACCCAATTACACTCATTATTTTCTACTCCTTTTCATCGTTACATCATTGCTTTGAGACGTGAACTTCTGGGAATAACCATTTTATTAGGCCTGTCAGCAACAAGCAGTTAGAGGCTGGTGCCACTTGACATTTGCCTTTTATACTTTAACTAGGACTGCATATAGCACGCCCTCTGTTTGATTATGTTCTGGAGTTTATGTCAAAGGATCCTAAGTAATGCCTTCCCGGCTGCTGCAGCATTTTGTTCATCTTTGATGGTGTACTGGGTGCTCTTACATTTTCTTCACGTAGTGTGTGGGCAAAAGTGAATATAATTTTTGGTGGACAAAGCTGCTACAGAAGAAGGTTCATGGCGTTATGCCAAATGTATAAAACATCACACGATTATAATGATAAAACTAAAACTTTGCTACAGAACTACTGCAGTGAGAGAGGGCTTCTCAAAACGTGGCTGACCCGAATGAAGCTTAGAGCCTTAACCTGATAAAAAATACATGATCATAATCAGCTGAAAACTTCAAATTAAGAATTATGACAGGTGCTGGACAAATATCAAGCAACTGCACTGATAATGATACATGAAAGCATGAAAACTTCTGTTCCTAAATTTAAACTAAATGCCTCTGAGATTTGCATATGTGCTTCTTCAACTTACCAAGGACGTTATTGGTGCATAAACTCGCATCAAGTTATTCTCTCTGGAATACATTCAAGTAAATGAACAGCAACCTTCTATTTAAGCTAGTGATTGCTAAAACAATTCCAAGGTCCTTGAAAATAAAATGAAAACAACAAGACGTAATTATCTTTTATATGTGAATGGGCTTGTCATAAGTGGCCATGGCAGCCTCCTTCAATGCTTCACTCATTGTGGGATGTGCATGGCACACGCGTGCTATATCCTCACTTGCTGCATCATAAGTAAGGGCGATTGCTGCCTCGTGAATAAGCTCCCCAGCATTAGGTGCCATGATATGGACTCCTAGTACTTTGTCAGTCTCCTTATCAGCCAATATCTTGACTATCCCCTCAGCATCATCAATGGCTTTAGCACGACTATTTGCCAAGAACGGGAACTTTCCAACACGATAACTAATACCAAGTGCCTTAACTTGCTCTTCCGTCTTACCAACAGAAGCAACCTCAGGATGTGTATAAACAACTCCAGGGACCTTATCATAGTCCACATGGGCATGCTTGCCAGCTATAAACTCCACACACGCAACTCCATCCTCTTCAGCCTTGTGGGCTAGCATTGGCCCTGGAATTACATCTCCAATGGCAAAGACACCAGAAACATTTGTTTGAAACCTATCGTTGACTAAAATTCGCCCAGCCTTGTCAGTTTCCACACCTATCTTATCCAAGTCAAGCCCAGCAGTGAATGGAATCCGACCAGCAGAGACAAGAACCACATCAGCTTCAAGCGTTGTCTGCTGGCCACCAGATGCAGGCTCAATGGTCAACTTCACGCCATCACCAGATGTATCAACTCCAACGACCTTAGTTTTGAGCATAAATTTCATCTTCTGCTTCTCAAGGCTACGTTGAAATTGCTTTCGAATTTCCCCATCCATGCTTGGTACAATATCAGGAGCAAACTCAACAACAGTTACTTCTGAACCAAGCCGGCCCCACACTGAGCCCATCTCCAGCCCAATGTAACCTGCCCCAATGACCACAAGCTTCTTAGGGATTTCTGACAAAGCTAAAGCACCAGTAGATGATACAATTTTCTTCTCATCTATGGTTACACCAGGCAGAGACTTGATATCTGAACCAGTGGCAATAATAATATTCTTGCCCTTCACGGTGGCCTTCCCACCATCAATGCTGTCTACAGACACTTCTGAGGGAGAGACAAACTTGCCGTAACCTTTGACATAGTTTACTTTGTTCTTCTTAAATAAACCTTCAATACCTCGAGTAAGGTTTGCTACAGCTTTGTCTTTTTGGGTCATCATGGCTGCTAAATCAATCTCGACAGAAGAAAACTTTACTCCATGGTTAGCAAATGAATGTTGGGCTTCATGGAACATGTGGGACGAGTGTAGAAGTGCCTGAACAAAAGATGTCAATCAATTTACAAATGCATAGACAATAGACCACGAAGTTACCAATAAATGCCTATTACAAGGTCATAGTAAAGTTAAATACGGCCGAAACTAATCAGATAAATTAATACAACATATTAGGTAAGTTTGTTAAAGTGGCAGGCTCTAGTTCACAAATGAAAAAAAAAAACATATAAGTATATTGTCAGAGTTTTCGGGAAGAAAATTGTCACTGAAAGCAGAAAAGTGAGGTCTGGCTACGTGATGAGTTAGAAAAAGGAGAGAATTTTTTTTTAAACAGAGAAACCTGCAGCCCCTACCCTTTGGATGCGTACTGGGTAAACCTCCGGATTGATGCAATAGCCTGCAAATCACATCAACTAGATACTCCGCACTAGGCAACTCCTATACGACAGGCTTGATCGAGAGAGCGTAAGTAGAGAGAATCGAACACAGGACCTTTTGGCCCCATATCCCTCCAATCCACCAACTCGACCACCCCCTAGGGGGCAAAATTAGAACCTGTCGTACATAGCTAGTATCAAAGAATGGCCAACTGCCAGAACTAATTAAACCTCTTACAGACATCAAAAATCTAAAAGCCTAAAAGCATTATTCAAACTACTTGGTTTTGAAAATGACTTATTTTGAATCATACATAGGAGAAGCTCATTACCAAAGAGTTCTTACTTTCACATTCTACCACATACTTATCGTTTAAACAACTGGAAAATAGAAGAAATATCAGCTCAAAATTCTCAAGAAGGAAAGCATCCTTCGTACATCCATCACAAAAGAAACATCTGTTAATTGATCCGTTCACATCCCCAACAAAGGAAAACTACAAATATTAATTTCCACAACCAACAAAAAGCCATTATTTTACTTTGGTTAGCGCCGAAAAATCGAGCAATCAATTGAAAGCAATCTCCGGGGAAAAATATTTATATAAATTGACACAAAAAGACAGTATGAACATAGAATTGGAAAATTAACCTTGAAACCAAAGCTAGATCAGAAGCTAAGCAAACAGAACCCAAACAACTATACGTAGCCCTGGAATCTAAAACAAAGAGAAAGTCAAAAATTAAAAACCTAACAAATATAAATTGTAATATATTTATATATAAATACCTTAGAAGGGATGCAGCCAACATTGAGGCAAGTGCCACCGAGAGTACCGCGTTTCTCGATACAAGTAGTTTTAAGGCCAAGCTGGGCGGCTTTGATGGCCGCCACGTAGCCACCAGGGCCGCCGCCGATGACAACGACGTCGTTGTCGTCAGATGCGGCTGAAGCGAATCGGCGAGAGAAGGAGGAAAGAGCATGGGAATTACGGGCAGTGAGCAGAAGAGGATACGCTTTTCTTCTCGCCAAATTTGCCATCGCCATTTTCGATTCCTTCTGCTTTTTTTTTTCTTTTCTCTGTATACAGAGACACACTCTGACTCGCCTCTCTTATATATATAAAATAATGAAACAGTGATTTTACTCTGGTTCTAAATAAGCCTGTTCTTGCGTACCAATGACTGGACTGGATTCTTACGCGTCAGACCACTGAATGAATCAAAGCCGTTCATTTGGCAGCTTGACTAGTACTGTATATTGAAACGTTTGATCAAATAATATTGTGTTTCAAGGCATAATATGAATAGCTGTAGAAATGGAGCGAAGCTCCGTTCCGTACCTCTTTAAACCTTCTGGGTTGAGTACGTCATATGTAAATTTTAGATATAGAATGACACGGATATTATTATATTTCTTAGGATAATCTCCTTCCATACAAAACGATGGCCTCAGAATCAGATTCCTTCTGTCTGGAAATGAGGTGTGGCATTCATTTGGTTGCATAGCCACATCGCATCATTATTTACTTATCACCCCTCCCATACCCATTTGGTAAGAAACTAATCGCATTCACGCTTCAGTTGATAGTTGATACAAAAACAAATAATAAATAACCTGCAATTCAACAGCAAATACTAAATATGCTCTCTTCTACCTTGCAAAACTGCTGCCTGCCCTTCATATGCCACCCAAAAACAGATGCACACCCACCACCCTCATTAAGCCAAATAATCTCTATGTATATCAATTGCCTTCTAACCTATTCTTGCTTTCCTCTCAAAGACTAAAACACCTCAACCTTGGCCTCTGAGGGCATCCGGTCAGTCACAACACACTGGTGAATAAAAGCAGATAACTACTACAGTAAGATTATCTGCAGAATGCAACCATGATGCTTCCATGACAGGTTTACTGGCACTCAGCTCAGGGTCATCATGGTGTCTGAGCCCATGGTGTACAAAACTGACAGCATCCCGGCTAGAAATGACATCCCAAATACCATCACACCCAATGATCAAGAACTCATCATCTTCTGTTAACATTATTACAGACCCAAATGGAAGTTTCAAATCCCATTCACTAAGAGCCCGAGTGACACACAGATTTCCATTAAGATATTCTTCTTCAATGTAACCACCTATCTGTTCACCCGTCTGCACTCAAAGGCAAGTATGAAGGACTGTGACCTTGGAGACATATCACCAGCCGACCCTTTCCTACAAAAACTGCTCGACAGTCCCCAGCATTAGCAACCAGTAAATGCCTTCAAAGAGCAAGGACAATTAAAGCTGTTGTTCCACAAGAATTACTAACAGAACTTTCAATGGCCAAGGCACAGTCGGCTAGTAAAACTGCTTTCTGGTGGGAATTCACCAATGCTGCTATGAAGACAAAATTGGTAATCAGATGTTTGTGGCAAATCAGCATCTTCAAAAAACAACCTCATCGCATTTTGTTTGACATAGGCAGTTGCATCACATTGTCCATTGCTGTCGAACACAGCATAAAAAGCACTCCGCCACTTGCAAAATGAACCTTAATGTACAGATAAGTCTATCAATCCGTATGTGTTCATCATCCATGGAAGGCCTAGATCCAATACCAGTATAGCTGCCAGAACAAATGCAAAGAACGGACTTCCTAGCAGAAGCTTGATTAATTATTTCTTTAATGGAATCTGAACAACTCACAACCTATAGTGCATAACAAGAGTGTAGTTAAGTTCATATTCCAGAATACTGCCTGTCCTATAATAGTGTTTATGACAGCACTCTAAAGGAAGAAACAGAGATAACTGCACCACAATCACAAAAGGATGGGAAGGATTATAAGGGAAAGACAAGCATCATAGAATTCTATTTAACCCACTTTATAAGCTCCACTAATTGATTGAACAGTTTTTTCCTGTGCTTTCAAAAAGGAACAAAGAACTTAGCAAAATCCTTCTGATCCTTGCAAAAGCACGAATGTGCAAAGCGCTGAATTTATGAAAGCATAGTAGTTTTTGGAGCCAAACAACCACAATTTAGAAAAAGCAAGCCCCAAATTGTAATAATGGAAAGAAAATTAGAAGGTTGGATTTATATCGTTCTTTCAATACAAACACACAATTAAAAATCTAAGCAACTGGGTCAAGATCCACATGCAAACAAATAGAGCTCAATTCTCAGCAATGAAAGGATGCAATCCTTAGTTTGGCTGGGTAACAAGACAACATGGGAACTAGAAATTAGCGTAAGATGACCAAATAAAAAAGAAAAATGAAAAGAACAATCATAACCAAGTCTACTTACAGAAGGAAAAACATACTCTCAAAGAAAAAAAGTATCAAGAAACTGTAGAGAATCTATGAAAACACAGCTTTCAAGAAAACCCATATTTTAATTTGAGGGGAGTAAACAGAAATTTCCAATCTACCCAGAAACAAAGACAACCTAAAATCATTTTTCAAAAAAAGACAAACTAAAATCGTCATTGGAAGTAACCTCAGAAGCAAATGTTGCCATATCAATTCGAAGCGTGAATCGACTTTCAGGTTGTGTTTTTTAGGCACACAAATTTGATACATGAAATCCAAAAATGCCCGTCACTAGCACAGACGCAGAAGTAAACAAATTGTTAATTCTCAATTTAATCGATTCAGTTTTTGAATTTGAACCTCTCATCGTTAGGATTTGTCAAACTGTCAACTGCGTCAGAGGGATAATTATTGAGTACTAACTAGACAGAGGTACTTCTATAGTTCTATGGACCTAAATTAAATACAAGAATAATAGCAACCGGTGTTTACCGATAGCACTGCCTCGGTTGATCGTCGCCACGCCGGACACAGAAGTAGAGTTCATAGTGCTGGACACCGGCAATGTATCGGGTTGGACTCGAACTGGGTATTAAAACTCAGGCTTCGACTCAATCCAACTAGGCTGGCTCGTTTTTAATTAAAAATAAATAAATTTTTAAGTTTGAAAAAATTATTTAAACATTTTATACTATATTTTATTATCTAAATACTCATTCTATTAAAATTATTTAGTGTAATATTTTGCTTAATTTTTTAAATTAATGTTGCTTTAAATTATTATTTCCTTTTTTTTTACTAATCAATATTCTTTTGTTAGACTGGTGTTTGATTCACTGCTTATACAACAAGTATCACAGTAAAATATTATAAAAGTCATTTTGTTATTAAAATAAAAGATTTTCATAATGCTAATATTATAAATTTATAATTTCACTCATGCAACAAATATTACAGTACTATTATGAAAATCATTTTATTGTCCACAAAAGAGTATTATATTGCTAACATTATCCACATTGTTTAATTATATAATTTACAAAAAGTCAAAAAATCAATTATAACTGGAGAATAGAGACCGGAGTTGAATAAACAAGCAGAGACAATAGTTTAAAGCCTCCATAAAAACACAAAAGTGAATAATTATAACTTTATTTGTAAAAGACCAAAGCAATTACTTGAAAAATATGTAAATTTATAAATAAAGATTAAAGATAATAAATCGACAATACATATAAAAACATTACTATTTAATTATACTTGATTTTGCAATTGAATTCAATGACTATTAAACACATGATAATCAACAATTAAATATAACTTAATTATCAAATATTTTCTCGATAAATTTTTTAGTTGAACGACTAGTCATTCTATTATTACTTGTGTTAATATAAATAGACAATGATAATACATTTTATGATTGTTAAAATTATTATGACAAACAAAATTAACATATCATAAAGAATATAATTTACTTTTAATATCTTAATTATCTAACTAACTTCGAGTGCACGTATAAAAGCTTTGACAGTATTAGGATAAAGTCTAATATGATGAGGACTAATTATTCAACTGTCAATACTAAAAGCAGACTCCGAAGCAAGAATAGATGGTAGAATTGTAAGAGATCTCGTGTAGTTATTTGCATGATCAAAAAAATCACTTCCATGATTCTTCACCATAGCAATACATCCAATTCCACAACTTCAATTGATCATAATATCTACCTCCAAATAGTTGTTTAATTTCATCCTACTATAAAAAGTCATAACTCTTTTTTCTTTGATGAATTTTGCAAATATGTGTTTCACACTAGCCTTACATGAAGTTGAAGTTGAACCTTAACTTGAAGATGGAGTTGAACTACCATGATCCTGCTTTTTGTCTAATCTTAGTTAATAATCATTAAACAAATCATATCATAATTATTTAGTGACATTAACATGCTTTTGAGCCTAATTACTATAAAACAAGTGATGATAAAAATTAAACTCTTATATCTTGTATCATGGGTACAACAGAAATTTTTGCCACAATATGTCTGACTATATACTAGTAAAGAGAGACGCTCTCCCTTCTCTCTAGATTGAGCTCGCTCCACTCCAACTCGTCCTCCCGATTTCCTTCCCCTATCATTATAATGCCCTTCCAACGTATTTTTCCCTCCTCAACTCCCATACTCTCTGCTTCTTCTTCCCCTACCTCAATTTTCAACTCCGCTTCTCTCTCTCTCTCTCTCTCTCTGATACCTGATTTCCTTCTATCTTTTGAAAAAAAATTTCTGCCTTCCACTATAACTCACCCACCACCCCCACAAACTTGAAGACTTCCCACCTTTATCATCTGAACCTTCCCAAACCTCTCTAACCCCCTTGAATGTTGTACCTGTGGTTGCGCAGAAATCATGGAAGCAGGTAGTTGACGACTCCATTGCGACTACTCTGTGTTATAATCCCCCTAATGAAGTCGATGGGAAGCTCATCGTTTGTCCAGACCTGGCTACACTTCAGGAAGGAGCAAATTGTTGGAAATCCACCATAGTTGGTTTTTTTGTTGATCAAAGACCAACTTTTCCTCTTATACTGCATTGGGCAAATAAATTCTAGAAGAACAGGGGACTCATGGATGTTCTGCTTTCTGAAGACAATCTTTTCCTATTCTCCTTCTCCTCCCCTTCATCAGCTAACAAAATACCTGAGGAGCGGCCATGGAATTTCGGGAGTCAGCCAATTTTTCTACAAATCTGGCAATTGGGTCTTACACTAGAAACCATAAAGATACAGAGTCTCCCTATATGGATTAATTTTCATAACGTTCTACTGGAGTATTGGACCAAGTAGGGACTCAGCCAACTAGCCAGCTTCATCGGTAAACCGTTATGTGTGGATGAGAATACAACTACCAAGAAGAGAATTGGTTATACCCGAATCTGTGTAAGTATTGCAATCTCAAAAGACCTTCCAAATGAAATATCGATCATGCGACTTGGCAAAAGGAATCAATTATGGGAAGATAGCATAGCTATATCTTATCATTGCAGGCCCCTTGCTAAGACTCATACCTCTATCTGGAGACCCACGGGCAAGGTCTTTAATACTGGTAGCTACTATGAGTTGATGAATCAAGCAGATGAATCCCATACGAAGGATAACCAGATGACTCTTGCTATTTCTCTAGTTGCACCTTTGAATGAGAATGATAGTTTTGCTCTTGCTCTTGCTCAAAAATCCGAGTCTTGTGGGAATATTGATATTGAGGGCCATGCTCCTGCTGTCCTTCCTGTAGTTGCGCATTTGAATGATATTGATAGTTTTGCTCTAGCTCAACAACCTGATCCGTATGGACACACCGATGTTATTTGCTAAGGCCTCACATGACACTCCAGATAATTTATCTGGTGCGGCAGACTCCCCACATAAGGAAATTATTTATAGAAATGATCCCTCTCAAGCAAGTTTGGTACGGTAGATAAGACTACTAACCGTTCTCCAGGTAATACTGCTGATGCGAATAGTGGGAACTCCCTCTCAATCTCCAAAAGAAAATCCAAACTGGGCAAAGATAAATACCTCAAAAACACCTCTTCTTAATATGACTATTTTGGCTTGGAATGTCAGAGGTATCAATAATCCTTCTAAGTTACTAGTTTTAAAAGATTTTGTGATTCGAGAAAAATTGCTTTTGCTTGGTTTACTTGAAACAAAAGTCAGGTTGGTTAATATGAATAAACTGCATATTTTGGGTCCTTTGTTGGGTCTCATTTTCGGAACCCAACCTCGAAAACATAAATCGAAAAACAAAGTGGCGGAAAGCGAAAGAACGGATAACAAAGCGAAACGAAAGGCGGACAAAGTGGATCACAAAACGAAAGGAAACGGAAGCGCGTGTGGAACTAGAAGAAAATCGAATTCTTAATGAGCCATAGAAAACCGAAAGGCTCGGAAATCATAAAGCGGAATCGAAGGAACGGATTTACAAAATCTCGGAATCAAAGAAACCAAAACGGTTCAATCAACTGAAAGTCAAATTCCGACATTCGAAACGCGTACCTTAGAAAAGAAAACGTTGGAAACCATACTACTAAACCAATCCAATTCGGTATAATTTTTTTTTCATTCTTTCCAAAACAATTCAATTTCCATTTGGAATTCATCAATTCCATAACTTCAATTCATTTGGTTCTTCACATTTATTCATATCCCATAATTCATCTTTTTAACAAATTCTTATTATTTTTTTCATAAAATCTCATACATGATTTATACACAATATACCATCACGTCATAAACAAAGAACACTTCAATATTTCAGATCCATCAACACAATCATCGGACCTCCTGTCCGGAATCCAAACACAATCAAACACATTCATATTACTCAAAGCACTTCAATAATTCTCAATCATCAATATCATCGGACCTCCTGTCCGGAATCCAAACACAATCAAACATATGCATACCCATACACAAATTTATATCCCAAAATCCATACGCAAATCCATAATTCATTTACATATTCCAAAAGAAACGCATTACCAAACAATAGTGGCATTTTCAAGCCACAATACAACATCAATCTCAAAATCCGAAATACTCAAGAATACAAAAGTCCCAAAATTCTCAACATATCTAAGTTCTAAATCTTACAACAATTTCACTTCAAATACATCATATACATAACAAACGGACGTCCTGACTTTCTTTCATCCGATCTCCTTCTTGATACCTGGAGATGGGGATGAAAGGGGGGTGAGCTTTATAGCTCGTGGATAACATGTTTATAACCGAAAAACAAGCAAAAATCATTTTTTCAAAAATTTTGCATTTTATAGAAATTTCACAGTAGAAATTTGTCCAATGCTTATTTCTCAATCTTCTCAACTTTTCAAATCATTCATGATCAGTTTTAAATCATGTATACAGCACACTTATAAACAAAACAAAGCACGTAATTCACATCAGAAATGGTTTGGGTTGGTCCAGAAAACATAACGTACTACACATTCCGGCATAGAGGTCCTGTGTAGCCGTGAACTTATGGGAGTCCTTAACGGAGCTCCGATGCCACTAGTGAGCAGGTGGGCGAAGCCTTTTTGACAAGTGCACTTGACAACTTATGGGACCTAACCAAATCCACATAACAGACATTTCATATTGAAATCGGATTGCCAAAAAGACATATTTCAAAAACTTAGTTTCCTTATCACGTCATATCAAACAAATTTCCATTCACAAATTTCACAATTTCAAATTCACACAACAATCAAATTTTCACCATGTCAATCCAATACACATAACATATTCTCAATCATTCAAATAATGCAACAATTATAGAAATTATCAAATCATTCAAACACAATAAATTCAACAATTATTGCAATTTCTTAAATCATTCCAAATAATGAATGTACAATTGTAACAATTTCTAAAATCATTTCAAAAACAAGGAATTTAATCATTCGAAAATAATAATTTAAAAACATTTTTCTTTCTTGATTTTTCGAAAATACATAATTAGCTTATAATTCAAATTATAAACACGGTAGCTACCTCATTTCCATGCTTAATTTCTTGTCCAAAGCTTCTCTTTCTCTGTTTCCTCTCTTAATTTCCTTCTTAAGGCAAAAATTCCCTAATTCATGAAAATCCAAAATTAAACAATTCATCACATA
>JAOSBK010000205.1:18961857-18993796 GCA_027568895.1 Erythroxylum shatona | reverse complement strand
CTAGCTCTATTTCTATATATACATGTAACTATGTACTGATGAAAATAAGAAAAGAAATACAGCTGTTCAGTATTTCCACAAAATCATCTAAAACTACAGGTATAGCCAACCTTTTACTTTGATGGTGGAATATCCAGAATGATGAGGCATGATCATTGGAGGTAAGATCAAGAATAAGGAGAGGGTCCTGCAGATAAATTTATGCTAATTATAATTAGGAACCCCATATACACAATTTGAACATAAAGTGAATACGCTTCACAAAAAAGACAGGGCAAATGATCTAGATATCAGTTGTAATAGTTGGAGGTATAATTGTTACCTTTTCAAGAGTCCAACCACCCTGAACAAGTAATGTAAGGTATATGGGTTTATGTATGTTAGCTGCATATATAAGTACACTCTTGCGTGAAAATATTATTCCATGTTGTTGCTCAATCCAACCCCCTTCTTTTGCTTTTTCCCAAATTGTGAATTCAGCTTGGCAAGGAAGCTGGTTTTCCAACTTCAGTGGAGAGTTGATAGATATTTTCCAATCATAAACAGGAGCATTTAACTCAGTGTGAAGAATTGAGGCATCAGCCCCTATACTAATCCAAAATGGTTCATTTCCAGGTGTGGCAGTGCAATGTAGAAGAACATCTTTCTTCTCAAGCTGATTCAACTTAAAGGTGCCAGACGTTCTGCTTCCTGGGTGTGAACTATTTTGTCTAATGAGCAAGCCTTGATCAACAAAAGGCTGTTCCTTTCCAAATGCATAGCCAGAACCAACTGTTGTTGTACAACCCCATGAATAAGATAGCCGAGTATGATCCTCACAAGGACGAACTTGTAGACACTGGTCAGAATCTTTGAATGTGCTTCTCCATGGCAAAACAGCTGAAGACCCTGGATTTATCGTGACAATGTAACAATTATTATGTGATCCTTGTCCATTAGATTGCTCTCTCCTACGAATCCATCGTCTTCTGCGAACAACATCACGAGGAGATCTTGTGTAGGCCTTTGACAGAGGAGGCCAGCTCAAACTACGGAAGTTAGGCCCATAAGCCCAGCCATCACTATCAACAGGCTCAGATTTATCAACAATCCATGTAGAAGTCCATTTCCATCCAGGAGGAACTGCAAGTTCAATAAACTCCTGCAGAAACAAAGGGTCAATAGACACACTATATGACTAGAAATAGAACAATTTTATGACAAGCTAAGGAGTTGCTCTGTACGTACCATTGAAGAATATGAGAAGTCCCTGTCACTCCATCGAGCTGGATCATTGCTTTGAGAGCCAGACGACTTGCTACCCCACCCAGAACTTGGGTGATAATACTGGTTCTCAAAAATCTCTTCTATCACAATATTAAGATTGCTTGCTCCAGAAGAGGGATCATAACAATGAATTAAAGATATATGGCACACACATATATCCATTTTAACATCTGAATCATTTATTACAGTGGCAAGACCCCTGAAGATTGCATGTTTCTTTCCATTTTTTAGGACAATTTCCATAGCAACAAAATCATCACATATTGATTTAGGGACTACTGACAAAGGAAGCAACGACCGAATACTCTCCCATGCATCCTCTGGGCTTAGCCGAACCCAGAAACCTGTTTCTCTATCAAAAGTGTCCTTTGCCTCTTTCTCTTTCTGAATGTTTGCTAACACAGTCCTCTCAAAATATGCAGTAGAAACTACCAGGCATCCAGATTCATGTAAGTCATCAATATTTTCAAGCTGCACCTGTAGGTGACAATGGTAAAGATGCAACGGGATGCAAATACCAAGGTGAAACATACAGCTGCCACAGAATCATAAATATATCAACAAATATGTCTGGAAAACATTGACTCACCTTTCTTCTTAAAGGACAAGATAAAGTATTTTGGAAATCTTGTGGTTGATGTAGCATTCTAACTGAAGCCACCTTCTTTAACATGTTTACTCCATGCCCAACAGGCAATGAGAACGCACCAATAACTTCACCTTTATGATTACATATCATTAACAAAGCGTAAGTAGAGTACTCAGCCAGTTGCCTCGATATGATAATTTGGACGGACAAAAAGTTTAAACAAAACTAACAGGAAAACATAGGGAAGGAAACAATTGAACTTTAATAGGGAAAAACTGATATTTGAATGAATGAAGATCTCAATGCAAGATTGTCCAATAATTGAAAATACAAATAATACATAACGAAATCTCAACTAGGTAGCATAATTCCAGAAGATGACAGAAATCATTGATATGGCCTGGTATGAGGCTTTGTATATGCAAATAGAATTTTCAATCTAAGAAACTCATAAATAGAATGTGGATCAAGCATCCAAGTTACAGAAACAAAAGAATAGAGAATGAGATTTGTAAATTCATCAACAAAGCATATACCCTTCCCAGCCTTTGCTCCAAGATTTGTCACCTCTACTTCTAATTTAGCTGGCCCCTGGAAACCAAAATCGACACAGAATCACATCCATGATTAAATAATATCGAACGAAAAACAAAACAAATTAACTAAAAGAGCAACTTTAAGGTGCATCTGGAGTACTTCCAGCATCATGCCAACAACATGGAAACCAAAAAAAAAAAACAACAGAAGGCCTGAAACATCAGTATGAAAATAAGTAAGTTAGGAAAGTACAACTAAATATGGCCATTCTGTCATAATTGCCATATAGTATAAGATGGTATCTAAACATTAAAGAATGTTTAGAAAAGTCTAGCTGCAAACCTCTGCACTAAACAAATGGAAGTTTCCTCTTTATATCATCACAAATGTGCAAGATAGTAATTAGAATCTCTCTCAATAATTCCAGGTACTACATGCGATAACAAACATTTGCTCAAGCCATGTGAGACAATGTCTAGTATAACAATATTTTTCTCTATGCAGCTGTCTACCTACAATTCAAAGTGCTTGCTGGACCTCCAAGAATGTATTCGAAGATGTTGAAACTACTAACAGTTTAACTAAAAACTCTACTTCATACAAGAAGTCCTAAAACCACATTGGAGAAGCATCTAGTCATAATTCTAATGGATTCTCCACATGGGTGAATTTCTCAAATCAAGAAGTATACAAAACTTAACTTGGAATACCCTAATAATGGATCTGTTATTATCAACGCTTTGTTTACGAAATTCTACTGCAAACCAAAACACAAAAGATAGGGTGTGCTAGCCCATGTAAGCGTTCCAATCAGCAGTATCCCAAACAGTAGCAATTCTTATTGCTGTTGTCTAGTCAAGACAAACAGAAGCCAAACAAGTAACAGGTTAACACTAGAGTAGCTGATTGACATACACAAAAATAAGAGGTATCATCAATCCTGATGGCTTTATGAGGGAGGGAGTTAAAGCCCTCTTCCTCCACTATGGTTCATAGCTTTGGTGAAGCCTCTATTCTTTACCAGTATACCAATACATCAAATAAAGTAAAAGAAAACAACAAATTTAGAAATGGACATTAGTCCAAAAGATCATAAAACACTCACCTGACTTCAGATATAAAAGTAAAACATGTTATTGGGTCCTAGCAGATAACATGAGAAGAAACAGACAAATTGCCTCACATATCCAAGAAAGGAAAATATAAAGTATAGTATCAGGTATAGATTGCAAAACACATGTCAAGATTATCAATAAAAGTTAGCATAAGACAACTGTTACATCACCTTCTGTAAGAAAAGGTGGAGTCTAATTTCTCCTTTGATGCCAAGGAGCATTAAATTGGGGAACAATAGAAATCTACGATGCCTTTCTCAGAATCACAAATAACAAGCACTTTATTACAGAATGAGGAAACTAGAATCGTGGCAAACCTTTCTTGGAATTTCAAATATGAAAAGTTCATTCCATTTTGCACTGGCATTCCCAACTGCATTTTCTTTTGGAAGAAAAGGTTTCACACACTTGGTCCTTGCACTCTGAGGAAAGAGCTTTTGTTGCTCTGCTGCTTGACTATTAACAACAAGGCGTAGAGCACAAAAGAAATCGTGACTACTGCCATCATCATTGACATGCAAATCCTGCAAAATTTATAAAGGCTCGTCCTCACCTCTAAATGGCAGTAGCATATATCTACAATTAGGAATAGGAACTAAATCAACTCCAAAAAGTTACTAAATAAATTCCAAAAAGTGGCAACCTTGGCTTCAACTATTTGTATAGCAACATAACATCGTGCCTCCTTAAATTCATCTGCAACCTTCAACCTGTCTGAAAATCTTGGAGGTGGTACCCATACAGAAGCAGTGTCACCATGATGTAGTTGCTCAAGCATATCTGCATTGTCCTCCACCTTCTTCAGATACATGTCACATCCAAGTTTATTTTCTAATGTTATAGTCTGAAAATCATCTTCATCCAAAGCAGAATAAGTTGGATCCTGTCCATATCTATGTTGACCACTGGCTTCCTGCATATACCAAGTTCATATATATTACCAGCTTATTTCTTTTAACGAATCAACTTAACTAAGAACCTTAGAGGATCTAGAGGATATTGCATTTAGTTGACCTCGTTTAGCTTGGTTGCTTTCAGGTCCAGTTCTAACTGTTTCCTCCAAGAAAGGATTGTCCCTATGTAAGTTTCGAGATTTGCTGCACTGACATTTATATTCAAGATGCTAGTTGCAGCAACTCGCACTCTCTTAGCAAGTTTTGATGGTGGATGCACATTGTTGTCGTATGTCTCAAACCTAAAAGCGAAAGCCAGAGCACCAGTTTAGATAGTTCATATACAGAAGACTTATATCATGGAAAAAATATGAAACAAAACAGAAATAGCAAACAAGATAACTTGAATATTCCATCAAATGGCTCCACAAGAGGCTCCCATGCTTCCAATTGAGTGTTGAAGGTTGATGCAGCAATAGAGGAAATCAGCACAGCATTCATTGCCTCCGGTCGACCATGTGTTGCAAGCTTGATATTTGTAACAGTAAGATCAAACAGGGGTTTCATCTGCAAGGATAATAATAGAACAAGATGAAGCAAAAACTTGAGTGGATCAACATCCAAGTATTTTGCGCTAAAAAGGTGATTTACCATCCCACATGAACTGTCTAAAACTGTTATAGAGAAACATCTTAGCTTCATCTCAGCAGTTATATTTTCCCGTGACTTGGGCTTCACAGCATCACCAATTGCGAATGCTAACCGGTTTGATGGCTTTTTAAGATCAGAGCGAGCGAGAAAAGTACATGCCTATACAAGCATAGGATAGCATGCATTACAACCTCTAGTGAAATAAGTATGCAGCACTAACTCATCAGAGTCCGAGTCTGTGATTCACTTAAACAAGCTGCAGGAAAGTACAATTCTAACCAGTGAACTATCCAAACCTGATTCTCAACTTTCCAAATGCTCCAGCACTGAGATGGCCTTGAGCTGGATGATCTAGAAATGGGAACTTCAACAATATTAGCTTGGTTAACGAGATCCAACCTAGGGCAGCATATTGAAGTTATTCGAGGTGCTTCATCAACTCTGGTAACAACACATCCCAGTGAAGCATATCCGGGAGGAGCAACAGGATACCAAAAGAAAACTTCATCAACACCTTTCCCAACAATATGTGCCACTTTAGTAAACTGAACAGGCTTTGAAGAGATTTCAGCATCATCACCCTTAAATGTTATGCCCAAAGCAGGCGGCTCTAAACTGCAGAGAGTAAGATTGCAACACCAACTATTGATTAGTACCAATTCAAAATAAGACAACAATCCATACTACAGTTGGAAGAATGAAAAATAAATGCAGAAGTGATAGGCTAACCCTTCAGTTATGCAATCTCCCAATATGGCATAACCAGGATGGCCAATGGGACGCCATATAGATACTGGTCGGCGAACATCACTTCCTTTGTCCCACCAAATCCTCTCAAAGTTGGGTGTTGACATGTAAAAATTTGTTGCTCGTGTAACCGAGCGAATGACATCCCATCCAGAAGAATTTGAGCTCGCATGAATTTTTTGTTGACTTCCATGGTCATGGTCAACAGTCCAATCTGGTGCACTTTGCTGGGAAGAAGAATGATTTAGAATGGAATTCCAACGGAGATGATAACTAAGATCACAGCTCCTGTCTCTGGGGGGGTATTCAGTTGAAGAATGGGCAAAAAAGGAGGCAATAACATTATCCAGGCGCCATATGCTATATCCACATGCAGACAATGGATTTGGTGGGCTATTATATATGCATTCTGAATATGATGAAGATGCTACAAGATCAGAGCGTAGACAATAAACGATGTGATTGGGCGGCGGCTGACTTCCTGTGTGTGCCACACAACCCAATGCTGTATATCCTGGCGGTGCCACAGGCATCCACAGGGAACAAGCATTGTCAAGATTAGCAAAAGCTTCATCTCCAGACCCTTGACTACTGGAAAAGAATGTAATGAGATCAAATCTCACAGGCTTCTGCACACGTCCATATGTGTTACTTACTGCCATGACTGCCTGTGTAGGAGGAGTTGTCCTAGTATGGGATAATAAAAGCATAGATATCAACAAAAATAAGGGGAAAGCAGTAGAATTTTTTTTTTAAAAAATCAAAATTGGCAACTATGAAAAGAAAAACAGAAGTTTATTGATAGACCTGGTCTGTAGAATGAAATTAAATAATCCACATTGTATAGAAGTCTTGGAACACCATTAATGAGGTCAAAATGTTAAAAAAGAATATGCAAAGGACAATCAAAGGGATGGACCTTTCCAGCGTTTTAAAAAGCATAAAAATGAGAAACAACTAAATAGCAGCTTTCAAAGGTCATAAAATAATTGTAGAATGTCCTATCAAAATAAGTTCCAAATGGTATTACATTAAATTTGTAAAAAATGGACCTCATATGTCATTTGCTGAATTTGAATTGAAAGAAGTTACTATAATAAAAGGAAAGAAAGGAATTCAGCAATGAAATGGACAAGTACAGTTGATTACTGAAAGCGTTCACATAACCCAAACAACCATTTATTTTGTATACCATTCATGACCTCCATTTTCAATTGTTAACGAGACCTTCAAAAATGGTAAAAGATTTTCCAAAAGCATGGACTAGAATCCGTTTTTTATACTTGAGAAGTAACTGGAAAATGAGCTATCTATTATTGAAATATAACAAGAACGATAGGTCAAGAAAATACTATGCTATTCATGTATTCCCTTAATGATCAAAGTCACTTCATAATAATAGTGGACATGCAACTTAGTTTCACAATATTAAGCAACCTAACAATCTAATGTATTAGTAATTTTGCATGCAGGTATGAAGCTAGCAAACAATGGAGAAAAATTTGAAATTGTAGCCATGTGGCAAAAGTCTCCTGTCAACCCTCTGGCAAGTTGAAAGAACAGAACAGAAGCTGAGCATGTGAGTCATGCAGAATATCTCACCTTGATGTCACACAATCCCCCAGTATAACATAGTTTGACGGAGCATGGGGTCTCCAAAATGTAAGGTTGTTACAAGGGCCATTTTCTGCATGAATATTCCCCAAAACTTTGGTAAGAAAAACAAAGAGTTCGTCAAGTCTCTAGACATATATTTTAACAGATACATGACAAGTAAGGCTAAGATATATTAATATCAAGAAAGAAAATCATCAAATTATTCACGTCAAATTGAAAAAAAAAAGAACCTTTATGGGACATTCCAATTCGATCAAAGCTCGTGCAAGGTACAAGGGCAATTGCATTTCCAAACTGTAAGGCTGCAGCAACCTGATTCTGGAGGTTAAGTAAAAGAGAAATGACACTCAAGGAAAGGTGGACACAAATATCCGTTGATATCAGAGACATATTTGTTTTCTCTTTAACAGATGTGTATCCCCCTGATATATCCACTGGATCCAGAATAATGAGACCAGAACCAGACTCAATTGTCAGATCCTTAACCAGTGCACGAATCCAGGTATCATTTTCTTTTGATGCATACCTGAAAAGGAAAGAAAGAAACTAAAGAGATAACCACCACATCACAGTTTATGAAGAAAATAAGCATGCGAAGCAAGAAAAAGGACTTGCAAGACAATTGAAGAAAAGCACAAAAGGCATAGACAATATTCCGAAATGAAGAGGGTATATTGCACTATCTCCCTGCAGCTACATGCTTCATATCGTAAAGACAAATCCCAATATGACTGGACTTGAAGAGCACCTTTAAAAATATAGGACACAGCATGCTTTTAGACCAAATAGGAGAAGGCTTAGCAGTTGCATTCATACAGCTCCAATTGATGCACGGTGTAATATCCCATAACATCATAGGAAATACCAATATGGTAAAACAGATTGACAGAGGCTAGAGAAAAATTCAACAAGATTCTCCTTGGAAGGCCCTATGAATCTGGAGCATAGGCTATGTAGAAAGTAGATCCGCATTCTCAAAAGTTTATTCACGCCTTCTAGACTAATTCATTTAAGTAATTATCAGGTTGCCACTAGGAATAAAGAAACGTGAGAAATGAAAGAATTCGAAACACTTGTTCCCATAGATAATGAAAATTAAAATACGGATGGACTTTGAAATCGCATTTTCATGTAAGCCCAATAACAAAGATAAATAAATTCCAGGAACCATCATCACATTCCCCAAGGAGAATGGTTTTCTAAGGACCAATATGGGCTCCAAAGATATAAAGGGAACTGAAAGCTCTAAAACATTATTTTATCAAATGCTTACATGAAGCTCAAATCCATTTTCGCACGTAGAAGCTTTTCTCCATACAAGGAATCATCCAGTGAAGATTTTGTACCATCATAGAAGGTAAACTCGGGAGAAACAACCTGGAAACAAGTGTTAAAATAAGAATAGAACTATCGACAATAGTAACATCACCTGGTTGTGAATCACGAAGAAAGAAACACTGACGGTTCATGATTACTTACGACAAAATTCTCACAAAACACTACACTTTCAAAATGTAAGGCTCAGGAAAAAAGTTAGTCAACAGAACGACTGAAAGTTGAATTGTAATATCGAGAAGAATAATACAGCATGTCTGAATGAGGAATCAAGCAAAGTTTAGTCCTGTTATGGCTAAATTTGTTAGATTCTTTTTTGCTCGACCTGAAGTGAACCTTCAACTAAGTCTAGATTTAAGACAGCATAGATTCTTTCAATTTTTCCCAAACTCAAGTTGAGTTGCAAAATTCAATCAGCTAGTTTCTAATCCAACAATCTATGGAAAATAATGTTTTGACAATATGAACATTGAAACATTAACTAGGAAAAATAGTTTAGAAACTTGAAGACTTATTCCACTACAAGAGACCCATAATATAGCTATACCAAATTTTCTGATCCATGAATAAGGTCCACATAAACCAGTAATATCATCAGTCTCTTCCAGGATCCATAGAAAATGGATAAAAACAAACATCGATTGAGAGACAAATCTTCTGTTTATAGAAAGGACCAGTGCTGAATGACACAATTAGGAACAAGGTCATGTTAAGATACTATAAAATTTAACATAATTTCTCTAGAAAAGGTCACCCTAGCATACCTACAATAGCTCAACAAGATAATATTTCTCGAATGGAGAATTTTCAGATGCTAAGATGATAAAACCTGATTGCCTTTTACAGGTGATATAAAATTTTAGAAGCTGCTAGAATGTCACAGTCCCTGGCCATATGTTAGCCCTTGGCCATATGTCTAAACTACTTACAATATATGGCAGACAAACATGAAAAGTGAATGGAAAGAAGACAATGCCAACATCACTAAAATGTAATATCTTCAAGAACAATGAAGAAGCTAAGAGTAAACTAAGGAAACAAAAAATTGAAAGAAGATTTAATACCTGAGCTTCAAAAGTAAAACTTTGTATTAAGTTAATATTGTTTTGAGCTTTCAAAGTATTTGATGTGTCTGAAGGTTCATGCACGTAATCCAGACTCCTCATCTCATCATCAGAAACATGATTATCTAACAAAATCTCGACACCATCTTCTGGAGAGATTGAGTAGCTGCTATCGTTACTCATGTATACATGCTTCCTCAAAATGGAACCATTCTGATGGACATGAACACATCAACAAGAAATTTATTCCATTTTGTTGTGATTGGAAACAAGATAGGAACATATTTTAGGTCCTAATTGCATTAAACTACCAGGAATTTCTGAAAACTTGAAGCAAAATAATAAAAAAATCAGGGGAAAAACAATAGAAGAAAGTAGAATATAGTAGATCAAAGGTTCAGGGATTCTCTAGCACAGGTACCTATGGGTATATGTCTGGAAACTATGTTCTAAGTATGATTTATACAACTTAAACATATAAAAAATATTGATGACTATCAAGAAAAGTTCTTAAGAATCAATAAAATTGAAACAAAAAGTTCCATTTAAATTATGGTACCCCATCATCAATCTCCTTTTCAATGCAGAATTATCCCACTTCAGAAGGAAACTATAGAAATAGAAATTTACTAACCCCATAAGCGATTACAACATAGGAATCATATAGCAAATAAATGGGAAGACGAGTACCTCAATTTTCACATTAACAAATCGCAGCCTCTTACTACGTCCTATAATTATGATTGGTAGAGTTCCCACTGAATGGAATTTCTTTGTTTGGGTTTCTTCACTTAAACATATAGTCTTCCCACCTCCATCATATATGAACTCATGAACTCCCATCGCATCTGCTACTAACTGTCTACTTGGGGAAAAGTGCACCACTTCTTCACTCTGTTTGTGGAAAGGTTCAGAGAGCATCAAGCTAATATTTCTACTGATAGGATCCCTCTTAGGATCCATTGATCCCTCCCTGCCAGTTATTGTTCCAAGTGATGGCACAAAAAACTCAGCCACAGCTAAAAGGAAATCTGGTACGACAAGTAATCGGGGCTGTTGAATTCTAACTACATATGATTGGGATGAAGGCCGCCATCTATAGTCCATCAAGAACATGGTTGAAATTGGCACATCCCCATCAACGACAGATTCCAAATTCATCTTCCTGGAATTGCTTCCATTAAGAAAGTTTGGAAAATGACCACTTGAAGATTGTTTGAAGGCATCAGTAGATGATCCAAGCATCAGACGCATTTCAGGTTTTGCATCAGGACGGTTGTCCAAAATAGAAAATTTAGGAATAGTAACATAAAGATCTGTTTCAGACAATGAAGTCATGCGATATGACACCCAAAGCCCTTCAAGCTGCAAAAGCAAGCATTATAGGCATTTAACTAAAAACGTACAGAAGTGTAATTATACAAGTTTATAATGCAAGGTTAAGTAGTTTTTTGAGTAGCTGACATTATGCAAAAAGCAATATCAAGGGATCTGAAGACATGTGAAAATGAGGACTCACAGCAAGAAGAGCTAAAGCTGACTCATGAACACCATTACAAAGCTCCAAAAGTGCATAATTGATTTCAACTGCAACTATGTTAACAGTTTGAGACAGTAGAATTTGACTGTTCATGTTGACCTTATCCACCAGCAGCCTCATCGTATCCTTGGAAGCAGATTTGCTGCCACGGAAACTCGGAGGAAGTTTTGTCTCCTCACATAAATTCATGGACAAACAATCCACTATGATTTTGTACTCTTTATTGGACATAACACCATGAAGGAAATCAACCTGCTCAAAGCATAGCCTTCAAGAATTAGAGAAGGAAGTACAGGACACTCCATGGAAAGATATCATAGATGGCTACAATATGGAAATAATCCAAAAGGCCTCAAGCAATAAGGACTGATCTGATCAATCTGTTACAGGTAGAAAGATAATGGTTTTGGAGACTTTTTATTGACAGACGAAGTCAAAGATAGAAAATAGATACTAGTTTCATATATCAAGTTGTAAAGAACCCCCTTTCTTTTTGGTCCCTGGAAGCCAACACGGGCTAACTCTCCCCATCCCATCTGACAAAGAGGTTCTAGAGAGGGAATGAAGGAACATTAACAACTAGGTTACTCCCTCAACCTCATAAAGAACCTATACAACATAAAGAAAATGTGACTCAGCTTGCTTTTATATAAATGTGTTGAATCTATCTGGCCAAGACACATAAATTCCAGACCATCAAATCATCATTCAGTCATGAATAAAGTTTCCTAGAATCCAAGATACCTAGCCCTAAAGAGAAGACCAATAGCAGAATGACCATCGGAAATAAATATTAAATTACCTTCACTTCTAGAGTAAATGTTGGGACCTTTCTGAAAACATCCCGAAGACTACGGCGTACAAAAATATCCAGCCCTTTGCCCTCCCGTATCATTGGTTTTCCCAAACAACCATCAACACCAACAAACATGTTGATTCCCAAAATCTACAGTTTTGAGGCACAGTAACCACAAATCAGGAAATATTCTCACATTATGAACAAGTGACTTTAGAAAACTTACCTCAGCATGAAGAACATCCATGTGAACTGCATAAGGATCTTTCTCTGGACAGCCATGCCAGCTCAGTTGATTTGTAATCTGTAGTTGGCCTAAATCAAGTTGTATGAAACTGCAATCATGACCATAAATTTTGTTGTTATCACTCTAAAAGGCCAAACATAACTCTATAAAGAAAAGTTACTATTCATCTTATCATAACTGTCTGTAAGTAACACGTAACAAAATTTAACTTTCATTCATTAGACCTCTACACAAATTTCATCTGTAATGTTTAAAGTACGATGGAAGGTTCTGTTTATTAAGCACAATCTTTCAACAACTTCTACAAGCAACAACACCTAGGCACCAGAAAAGAAATAAACTATAAAAGAAACCAACAAGAGAGCTTACGTACTCTTTACTCGTAGAATCTCTGGGAACAATGATAATTGGAGTATCAAGCGAGAGGTCCAACTTTAAAGCAGTGGCTCCATCAATCTCATACTTTTGAATCAACCACTCAAATCCTCCAACTTTGTCAACAAGTTTAATTGCTTCTTCGGGATGTGGAGTAGCAAGTTCCATAAAGTACACAGTTATCTGCATATACACGCAGAAAGTAGGCATAACTTCTAGATAAAGGAAAGGTAAAATAAGAACAGGTGACTTATTCATCAGAATGCCAAGAGCAATTAGTGCTCATTCAGTAGATTCACCAACCCTATTAGTTACAAATGCTAACCAAAGAACTAATAATTAACAAAGCTATTTATGTCATACCTCTTGGACAAACCTATAAAGGAAAACTATGCGCACAGCAGAGAGTCGACCACTCAAGCTGTAATCGAATCCTTCATAATCGTCATCTTCAGCACTGAAGGAACTAAATTTGAACTGGGGAAGAAAACATAGCACTAATGTATCACTTAAAGTCCAAAAAGTAAAAATTAACATAACCAGAATGAGAAAATTGCATACGTTGATAAGAGATTCAAGCCCTGGATTACGCAGGTCACAAAGCCAACTCCAACAATGGTCTGCCCCGAGCGACATATCACAAAGTCTAAAATTACCTAAGGTGCCTTCAACAGACAGAGAACTTGGGTGGACCTTGAAATAGAAAAACCAATGATGTCAAATTACTAAACACCACCAACAAAGTGTATCTTAAGAATTAACAGTTGGAAAAATCATGAAAGCAGAAATGTTCATATTTACCACTAGAGAGAACATGCAAAAATTTGAAGAAAGTACGGTTCAGATTTGTCAATGTCCATGAAGTCTACTGACTAGTAATTTGACTTCCAAAATAACTCATCAATGTCCATCGTTTTCACAACAGCAACAAAGTCAGAAACATTCTTAACAGAAAGATTACCTTAAGATCCAAGATAAAACTCTCTTGCACAAGCATAGCAAGCTGAGAATCATCCTCTTTGTTAAGAAAAACAGTGACGCTGTCAACATTCATGCTGAAATAGAACACTACACGACTTTTACCATATCCCAGTAACCCTTTTATGTGTCCACTGTCTTCAGTCCTTTCTCTGATACTCAATGAATTGTCATCTGAAATTTCAGTCTTACTTGAACTGCTCTCAGTAGAACTTGCAGAACTTAGATCAAAGCCAAAGCCCATTAAAGCAACAATAGTAGGTCTGTTGCACAAAAACTCTAGCTTGGACATGCAAATGCTCATCTGTCAATGTGCAATATATGGTTGGTAATGCAAATGAATCTTGATTATTAGGAAAGAAAATTGATGTAGCTGAAGGTTCAATACCTGCATATCTATGCCATCATAATGAGGTGAAGAAGAACTCCTAGTTGTATAGATGACAGATACAAAATCTGAAATATCACCCCCCTGTGTTTCATAAAATATCTCACGAGAAATGTTCTTCCCGTGTAAGAGATCTTCTTCATTGAGTAATGTTTCAGCAGACTCGAATTCAGAAGCACCCATAGTTCCACAAGGAGACATATATTCCCTCGGTGAATAAAGGTTAGAATCTGAAACAGACAAGAAATCTGGCAAAGCATCCTTAAAAGCATCATCATCATCGGGCGGTATTGTAGTCATTTCCTTCTTGTGAGGGTCAAGAGAGTGTTGGGAAGCAAGGGATTTGTCATTCTTAAGAACAGAGCAAACTAAATACTGAGGGTGCATGGACAGTCGACCTTGAAGCTCATCTTTAATTTTCAAGGAGTGCAGCTTCATCTTAATTATCAGGTCACCCCCAGAACGAATCATGTGCACCTGAAGTACAATATTGGTAGAAATAAAACCAAATAAAAATTAAAAAAAAGAAAAGAAAAGAACATCCATCCAGATTGTTTGTTAAGTAACAGAGGGAAAAAGGGGATTCCAGAGAGAAAAATCAAACCAATTCAGGTAATGATATACATAAAATGTTACACCAAATACAGGTCATGCCAATACAAGAATTACCTAGTCTATTGTTTTGTGCAGACAATGTGGCTTGAATTTTTCGGTTCACCAAAAATAAGTACAAAGATGGTTCAAAGCAATGACGCTGCAGCCTCACGGCAAATTGTTTCACATATTAAGAAAATGGATAAAGCAAGTGAATAACAGAGAAAGGCAATGATGAATATCTAAAGCATAATATTATCAATCAACGATGAAAAGAGGAACAAGCTCCACTAACCTTTCCCCCACTGGCAAGAACCTCGATAATTATGATCTCTTCTCTTTTCTCATCATCACTATCTACATTCTGCACAATAATATGAACAACCATGAAGTAAATACCAGAAGTGATGAAAAACATGATAGGTCATTGGATCAAGAAGCCAAATAATAAATGTGTCAACCACTGGAGCATCATAGATTGTACGAATATGAAACCACTCCCTTTCCTTGAAGCCTTTACACAAAATGAATAATCTACAAACTGTCTATAAGAAAAATTGGAAAATGCACTACCTTTCCATAAATGCATAACTTCATCTCTACCAGTGCTCCATTTACAACAAGGTCAGCTGCTCTTGCACTGGGACTTTGTGGTACAACAAACTCAGATGCAACATCAGCAGTTTCTCCTAGTACATCAAAGGATGGAGGAGCCTTTACAGGGCATGAATAAGACAGTAATAATTAGAACAGAATAGCATTAATGGATCGCAAAATCTAATAATCTATGACAATGTTCTTTCCATACAGAAGCTTGGTATGTAGCCTGTATAAGTCTTTTTAACCATGTGGCTTTCTCCCCCTCATCATGAAATTCTAGAACCCAGGTATTAGACGATTCCAATGCCTGGAAAAAGAATATAATACATGTTATGCCTCCACAAAGCATCAAATTGTCAGCTCCATCAGGTAGAATCAGAAAGAGAAACTAAATGTTAAGACTTAAATAATTGTTCTTAGTGCCCACAACATCATTAGCAATTCAAGCTAAAACTGAAATTTCTAAGGACTGTCTACCGAGATGTCAACTTCTAAGTTCTTAGTTGTTTAAAAATACTCCAAACATGAAAATGGCTCTAAAAGAAGAACCACAAAAAGATCTCCATAATAATCATGTATACTAGCTAGAATGTCATTACAACTCTTAGGTGAAATTCGAGAAAGATAGTGGGAGGCTAATGTATTGGTTAGCCTTGATTTTAAAAGTCCAAGTTTCCCACACATATCAGGAACTAGGACACTGACCACCCTAGCCTGAGCCTGCTTGAAATAGTTCAAGTGTGGACCAGGCTAGGTCAAGTTCAGGTTCAAATGCAGGCAGAGTCAGGCTTGGGCCTGGTGTTGAAATCTCAAGCCTGAATACAGCCCAATGTTAGAAGCAACCTACATCTTCAACATTACCTAACTTATAAAGGTCTCTTTATATACAAATCTTCATAGGGAAAAGCAAGTGACAAGTCACACAAATTGAGGGAGGACAAATAGAAAAAATATTAACTAGTAGCTAAAACACAAAAATTTGGAAATATGGCTAATATTAGGCTGCTGGAATATCAAATTTCAAGTCCATATTTAAGCTTGGAATGTTGGAATTTCAGATTTGTGTAAAGCTGGATTTTAGAGTTTGACTGATGGAAATTTAAGCTAGGATTTTAGGATTCGATATGGCTGGAATTTAGGGTCATGGTTGCTAGAATTTTAGTGAGATAAACAAGTAATGGAGGGTAGGAATTAGGAATCTCCCCTAGGGTCCAAGAATCACTCTTAGAAGAAAGCATCACAGCTTCTAATTAAAAACTCAAGTTTGTAGAAAAGATCCAGGATATCTTGTTATTGAAGAGCTGAGTACACAAACATTTATAGGGAAGTTGCTAGAACCTTTGTTTTAGTAAGAAAGGATTCTCAAAAAATTTAAATACAATTACAATAAAAATTCGATAACTTTAATTCCTAAACAACTAAGATAACATACCTTCACCTAGAAAAACATGTATAACTTACTATTACTTCCTATCTAATAAAGAATCCTAGCATAATCTAAATATCAGTGTCTTTGTTGGCAACATAATTCCCACCCTTCATCCCACCAAATTAAAGCTTGTAGATGACTAATTTTCCCTTTTTTATTTCTTTTATAGACTTTAAGCAATTTTGCATCACTAATGATCTGTAGTTATTTGCTGAAATTCATAGCATTACCTGTTGTATGTCCATTCCCCTAGAACTAATAGAAATACATAATTGTGAACCACCAACATTTGATGGGGGAACCTCATTAACCTGTCTCCCAGCCATGCTGCATAAATTCAAGATTTTTTAGGAGGAGAATACCGCAGCATAAAAAAAAATTATGAGAATTAAATAGTCAAGCAAAAGGAATGGGAAAAGCAGGAGCAACTACATAAGGAAAATGCAAGAGGACTCTGACAAAGCAATCAATTAAAACAAGACTATAGACCACCAAGGAAATTATCAAAAGCCAGGATAGAGTTTATAAGTCACAAACCTCAGGTGCCGGAGGTAGCTCTGAGACTTTTTAGAGTCCATAACATAAAGATATGATCCACATAACACAAGGAAACAGTTCTGCCAAGTAGCCATAGAATTGCCAAGACCCTAAATTATGAAACCATGGATCAATGAATAGACATGCAAGCCATATATTTTAAAATGCTTACTTTGCTCATAATTGGGAGTTTTAAGGACCCAGGGCATACCTTCCAAACAAGGATTCTGGCATTAGTAGCAATATCTATGGAACGCCAGAGGTCACCACTATGAGTTTCAAAATTATTCACAGCAGGTTGACTACAGCTTTCCATTGTGCTATACAATATGTTCAATAATTCCGCAAGTCGATTATATCTCAGAGGTGAAAAATGTATGCCAAGGTTAGGCACTTGAATAGATATGCGTGTTGATGGATAACTAGGATGAGGTACTTTGATCTATAAGAAAAAATAATAAGTCTGACTACCACGTCTCATATATCATAACTAAAACAAATAACAAGAGAAAGGAATTTCAAAAGGAAAACAGAAAGAAAAAATTAATAATTTGATTAATACAGTAGGGTTTTAGATCCTACAAATATGTAAACCTCGATAGGTTCCACAAATCTGCATTGTCTAAACCTATTTTAGCAATAAACAAGAGATTGATCTACAAATCTTCATCGTCTAAACACTATTTTAGCAATCAACAAGAGATTGATCCACATATTTACTCCTTGAGGTACTTTGATCTTGGAATAATAGCATATCTACTATGAAGAACTACTATAGGTGGAGTAATATATAAATTAGGTCAAGCAAATTCATACATAAACAAGAAAATACTTTAGCATACCTGATCAACAACTACTGCCATTCCACATCTATCAATAAGAGAACAGTAGTCGTTAACTTTTTCTGATGCATGAGATGTGAAGGGAAAACTATTACTGTTCATGGAAATTGCATCAGGATTCTGACAGGTAGCATCACAATCTGTAAATAGAGCAGCTATGTCTCTCCCAGATATGAAGAAACGAGAATATATGCTCGGCCTCTGTTCGTCCAACTGACTTTCCTGTAGCATTAAGCATTGTGTTTACTAACAACAAAGGTGTACACTTCCTAGAAGGTCAAAATGAAGATGCATACCACAGTGTGCAATGTAAAATGACCAAAATCCAAAAGAAAATGCACATCACATTTGGATGATCCACTTTTCCTTATAGGAACCGTAACTTTCGGAGCATCAAAGTCAATGTCAAGGGCAAACCTGAAAATGAAGTAGAACAGGGGTAAGTAGACCAGGTATAGTCCTTATTACTTTCAAAAGAAGTTAACTCCCAAAAGGAAAATCTATCAAATGTTCCTGAACATGATAACCAAAGCAGCTGGCCGAAATCAAACTAAAAATTAGAGTTCAATTACTTGAAAAATTGTATTAATAGGTATTTCAAAATGTCAATAGGCTCCCAAGCCACCAATTACTAGACACAAGTCTTTGCTCCACTTAGGAGCAGAAATCCTTTCTGAATCATCTACAATCCAAGCGAGCTGCAGAGCACCATCTCGCTCAAGAAGATAAACCTAGCACTCATGTTGTAGCATAGAACGAACTAGGCACAACCATAAAAGAACAAAAGATTCAAGCATTGCTGGAAGAACCTCCATAAATAAGAGAAAGTCGTAATAGAAATAGCAAAGAACACAAGAAAGACACAAAAACAAGTAGAATTCCTAGCTTACCATAGGCAAAAGACACCAACTTAGTCAAACAAATTGAAAAGCCAAATCAAACAAACCACCAAACCCAGTGTGACCAGCCCGTCAACTTGAAAACAAAGAAACATTGCTGGAAAAGAGTTTAGACCACTGTTAACAAGGATGCCAACCAACAGTCCCCGTTGATGGCCAAACAATGGCCACCTGTCAAGCTCATTAAAGCTATATGATGGAGCAAAATGACTAATCTGAGCCCAGATCTGGCAAAGGGCAGTTGATACAGTAAGGAAGAAGCAATGCCTCAGAGACCATACTGGTGGACAAAAAAAATAAAAAAAGAAAGAAGCAAAAAGGGGAACAAACTTACAAAACGAACAAGAGATACAGCCCGCACATTCAAGCCTAGTTAAAGTGGTCACCTAAATTCAAGCATCATGGCAGCAACAACAAGAGAAAGAGGGCTTCTAGAGAGAAAATGTTTGAAACTGGGGCTTCTAAAAGGGATAAAAATCTCCTGTATAAAAGTTAACACTAACCTCCAAGACTCAACTATAGAAGATAAGATCACTACATAAATATGTATAGTAATAACCAGTGAAGAAGGAAGTTTTAATCATACCAAAACTCCTGACATCAATGATATAGAGGGTAGAAGCATGAAAATAATTTATTTGGAAAGGGTAAGCTATCACTTAACAAAATTTGGCACCACGTAAAGTACATTTTAATAGAAATGACCTTCAAAAATATAGGTACAGTTACAGTAATGTTCACATCAAACAGATATTTTGCAAAGCTTTTCTTTTGTGCAATTATAAATAGAAGATATTCATTGACAAATTCTTCAATCACAAAAGGATATAGGTAAGTCTCAATTAACAGACAAATATACCAAGATGTGCACCACCAAACCAAGCCATTCAGGAAACAACATATATTCAAACGCAATAAAACTTGGATAAACATCAATAGATCCATGACTGTTACTCTTTTTGTTAAAAACAAAGCGTGCAAAGAATGTTACACTCTGCATTCCTAGCCACTCACTGTATTTTCCTCTGTAAAAGTATTGGCCAGAATGAAACTGATAGTCAATATAAATTCCAACAAGTAACCAAACCTTTTCCACCACAGGGTTGACCTTGTAATCCTGCACCATTCATTTTCAACAATCCAGCACTTGCACATAACATAATCCCAGTACATCACTATGACCCAAACTATTACAAAGTAACTAGAGTAGGTCCAGTCAGCAGACAGTTGTTACCTTCCAAGAATTTTGCACCACAATACTTCAACTTAAACCAACAACCACAATAATTGTACATAGGATGGTGAAGAACATTTATTTTTATTCAAACCCAGTTGGTAGCCATCCAAAGCAACAAAGAAAACAATGCTTGGGAAAAAAAAAGTAAGAGAACCTGCTTTGTTCTTCTAATACCATCTGAAATTGCTCTTGCGCTCTACGAGTCACTTTCTCAATCTTCATCTGCACACAATTTTGAATTAATAAAGCATTGCTCATTTCAATTTCTTTATTATTTATTTATTCATGATATAACAATCAGGCAGCAATATGCAAAACCTGGACCAGATCAACGGTCCAATTGATGCAAAATAAAATAACTTAATCTTCCTTATCAGAAAGCATTTTTATTTGGATTTGACATTGTTGGTTCCTTTTTTTTTCCTTTTGTATTACTGTTAGACATCGTTAGTCTCCAACGAATATAAACCTTACAGCTATTTTGTTTCCCCATAATAGATTTCGCTCGCTCGCTCGCTCGCTCTCTCTCTCTCTCTATCTATGGTCTCTTCTTTCTTCTCTCTCTTTCTCTCGAATCTCCCACATCTGAGCTCCCTTCTTTATCACGTATTAATAGGTATCGGAGAAATGATCTTGTTGGCTGAGACCTAATCCTCATTCTGGATAACTGATTGGTGCACATGGCAGAAGGAACCAGGCCCGAAAGCATAAGAAGGATGGAGGAGACATTGTGCAGCCAGATTAAGAACTTCACGAAACTTGGGTGACACAAGGGCAGGAGACGGCAACTAAGAGAAATGTTCCAACAATACATGTTTGCACACAAACTGCAATCACACCCACAATCGCCTGATGCTGCTTATCTGGAAACAGGTAAACATAAAACAGCACCAACTCATATGGAACTGGATTCATATAGAGAACAAGATTTAGCAAAGTTGAGTTCCCAACTTTTGATGACTCTAGTGTACACGATTTCTCGAGCGGAACAATTTTCCGTGCTTAACTGAACACCACTAGAGATGACAGTAAGGATATGGAAGGCATAGTAGCAGAATGACACCAACTATGCTTGAGGCATCGACTATCCTTCGATGAACCAAGTTGGACTGAATATCCAGTAGCCATTACCCAATGATTCAGAGAAGCGTACATCAGACTCTTGAATCATACTTAACTGGGTTTTTTCTTAAGGGATTGCAACTTGAATTGGACTTAAATGTTAGAGTTGTTATTTAAGTACGATTAGAATAAAGAAGAGACACAGTTTATGTATAGGACTTAACGTTTCAATTATGATGGAGTCAAGAGATTTTTTAGACTATTAATTTGAAACATAATCGGCATTGCAATGCGAAGTGCTTTGCTTGGAGAAATAGAAGGAACATTTTTCATACATGCAAAATTTGAGAAAATAGCACATGAATTTACCAAGAACTCAAAAATCAGTACATGAAATTAATGAATTTGAAATCAATTGTATTAAGAAGTATGTTGTATAGAATTCATGACGCATCTATTTGTGTCAAAGGTCCTAGATATGTAACTTCTTAGAGTTGTTATTTAAGTACGATTGAGACACAATTTATGTATAGGACTTAACATTTCAATTATGATGGAATCAAGAGATTTTTTAGGCTATTAATTTGTGAAAGTGTGATGCGTGATTCTTAAATTCTATGAGTGATTCCTATGCACTAAGTGTGATGCCTAGTTCTTTATAGACCTTAGATGTGGTTTCTAGTTCTTAAATCTCTGTAAAATTTATTCTTCATTAAAATTAATAGAGACATTCAAATCAATTACATTTAGTCGTATCCTTTTTTTATGCAAAATATTTTGTTTCCTTTCAATTTCTAATTAGAATGGAAGTTATCCTCTATTCATCGTACATCATAACCTTTTTGAATAAAATGGTGGGGGGGGGCTATAACTTGAGACAGCAGTTCCACCTGTTCGTTTATCTACATAATTCAACCACTAATAAAAACATATATGGTGATATCCAAAATAGTTAAAATCAAAGGTAGGCCATTGTTTTAGGGAACAAAGTGACAACTAAATATTTACCACATTTGTTATAATGATTGTGTTAACATGTATAATTATTTCGTGAATGTAGTATAAGATAACTGTTGGTAGAATTACCATTGGATCTGAATATTTACATATCATGTATAGGGGTGATTAGGGTTAACCAACACACCAAAATTCTACTTTAACATAGAATCAGAACCAACGACTTAATTCTATTATTCTTCTCCGGAGAATTTATTTCTGATAACTATCTTCTCAAAGATTCTTCTCTCTTTTCTAATTCTTTATTGGCGCCTTCTCTCTGTATTTATTTTTTGTTCGCAACTCATCTATGTCCTTTTTTGGCACTGTTTATTAACATTGTTCACCACAATTTTTATTTTCTATCAATTAATATCTAAAAAATACAACATGTCCGCCACTCCTATTTCAGAATCTACGAATGCTACATCCTCTATATTAGCTATATCTTTTACAAGGCTTAGTGTTTTGCAATTTTAGCTACACCCATTGCCGCTACCAAAGCATCTTATGGATCAGAATTATAAATTTTGGTCTATGACTATCCTTATATGGTTAGAAGGTCAACAAATTGAAAATCATCTCACGAATATTTTTCCCATTTGTGCAGATGAACTCTCTCACTATACACTTATGGATGTATTAATATTGTCTATTTTGTAGCAATTTATAGATAGTTTGATGCTCTCTCTCAGGCAGCTCAAATGTTTACACGAGACTCTGTGGGTATCTTTGATAAGATTAGTGCTATGACGACAAGAAAGCATAGACCTTACTACCTCCTTCGACCGTTTCAAACAGTTGCATTGATTATTATAACTTGATGCCTCTCACTACTAATCTCACAACATATACTTGTCATCGCAATATTTTCCTCACTATTGTCTTTTTATTTGGTATCCTAATGTGGACTTAGCATAGGATCTAGTCATGGGTTGATTAACAGGTAAGTTCTCTCCTCCCCCTTTATTGATGTTCTCTGCTTCCTTAGACTTGCCTATGTTGACTGAAAAGAAAGAGAGCATTCATAAACAAACCCCTCTTGATTTTCTACTAAAATTCCACTCCCTTATTAAACATTCCCTTTAAATACGCATTACACCAATAGACTTATTAGGAATTATTATAGAGATTTTTGGATCCCTCTAATTTAGGAATTGTCCTAACTACAGTAGGATCTCTCTAATTTAGTCTCCTATTAAAACAAAACTTGTTAAATAATAAACTTGTCCTAATAGTAATGCTGGAACAAAAAATATTGCAACAAAAAATTCCCAAAATTCATTATGATTTGTTGTTCATGCTTACATGCACAGTTATGAGATTATATCATATATCTCTAAGGCATATGCTTCATTGCTTCAAGTTTCATCCTCTACTCAAACTATCCCACCTCTTAGGATGCAATCTACTCTAGCTATGCAATCTACTCTAGCTACCCAGAAAACTACCAATGGCTCAAGTGACTAGGGTCCTAAGGTCTATCATCCAATTATGTAAGAAATCGAGTCCCATTTTAGAAGAGTGTTATGCAACTACTCAACCACCACTTTTGCCAAAACCCACTCTGAAGAATACTACTACAACTCCATCTAGAAGGATTATCTTCGCTTTCTATAACTTACTCCTTCCACATTTGGGTCTCAATCAACTGTCACTGCTACTCGCATGTTTCTTGGATTTTCTATGATTGGCAATATCTCCTTTCAATCTCCCCTCACTACCTCTAGAACACTTCTTGATGCACTCTTGTTGATGGTTCTACCACACGAGAATTGACTATGGGACAACTCATCTTACATCCTCTACGATTGTCATCTATTTTTTATGTCTCTAATTGTTCTTTTGATCTTATTTCTATAATTCAACTAACAAGTTCATTGAACTGTTCTATAATCTTCTTCCCCCAATATCTCTATGCAAGATCTGAAGAGCAAACGAACGACTAGTATAAGATGTCAGCAACGTGGACTATGCTACCTCTTTGCCTACATAGGATATACAAGTCTACACATGACAACAACGTGCTACATAACATGAGAAGGCACCCTCACTAGGTGAGGTTGGGATAAATGTTCTACTAGCCATGGTTTGCTCCTCTGACGATCATGACTCTACCTCTTGCTTTAGATCCATCACCATCAAATATTGATATACATATTGAACTTTGTAAAGATTACTCGTTCATGCACTACTCAACCTATCTCTAAATTAGTATCTTCTCACCGTGTCTCCTAAATATATTGTTATACTTTCCACCTTGTCCTTTTATTTGTTCCTAAGACATTGGAAAAGGCTCTAGCTCGTTATGGAAGGTGGGCTATTAAGGAGATGTCGCGCTCCACTCCAATGACATTTGGTAGGAACCTTTGTCCCCTGACAATTCCACTACTTTTTGTAGATGGGTTTTCACGCTTAAAAGTTTGTTAAGATGTTTGATCATATTAAGACCCGATTAGTGCCCAAAGGTTACACTAAGATATTTGGCCTTAATTATTAGGACACTTTCTCTCCTATGGAGATCACCTCAATTCCCCTTGCTATCTCACTTGTTGCCCATTTTGATTGGTCATTACACCAATTTGATATCGAGAATGCATTTCTTAATGGTGACTTACAAGAGAGTTTTATATGGAGCGATCATTAGGTTTGTTAGGTATTTCACGGGAGATGATTTAATATGCATTTTAATAAGCATTTTAGAGTTAAAGGCCTATCTACAACAACAGTTTCAAACCAAGGATCTTGGTCGCTTATAATACCTTTTGGACATGGAGGTAGCACAATCTAACAAAGGCATTTACCTCTCACAAAGGAAATAAGCTCTTGACTTGTTGAAGGAGACTTGATTGTTGGGTCTAAACCGATGGATACTCCTAAGGACCCAACTATCAAACTTGCACCAAATCAGGGAAAACCATATTTTGATATAGCTAGTTACTACAAGTTAGTTGGAAAGTTAATATATGTCACTCTCACAAGACCGAAGATGATTTAGAAGTTAGTGTAATAGGTCAATTTATGTCCTCTCTCTGTATTGGTCATTAAGAGGCAACATAAAGTATTGTATAGCACATTAAAAGAACCCTTGGACAAGGTCTACTTTATCGCAATCAATGACACAATGACATATTGGGATATGCAAATGCAAGATATGCAAGTTCACAGTTTGATAGGCATTCTACTTCATGTTATTGTATATTTTTAGGAGGAAACCTAGTTTCAAAGAAGAGTTAGAAACAAACCATGGCATGTGACAATCAAGCAGCACTACATATAGCCTCTATTTCAGTTTATCATGAAAGAATAAAACAAATTGAGGTAGATTGTCATTTCACCAGAGAGAAGGTTATATATAGGGAGTTTATTTCAAAGATTGTAGTTTTTACAAATTAATTAGCAGATCCTTTTCACAACTCATTACGAGGTCGAGAGGATTACATCTTTGTAACGAGCTAGGCCTTGACAATATTTATGCTCCAACTTAAGTGGAAGTGTTGGTACTAGATAATTATTTATGTAATTTCTCCTTTTATATATTTATATTTATATGTATATAACATATAGGGAGACTAGGGTTAACCTAACACACCAAACTTCCACTTTAAAAATAACAATCAATTTGAACACAAAAACTATAACATAGGGAAAAATAAGAGCATCAAACATTGAACAATAAATTCCATTCCATTTTTTTAAAGTAAAAGCATCAAAAGTTCCAACAATTTCTAAAACCATCAATAAAAATTAACATATTGTAACATTATGCAAAATAACTGCATTAAAATTCAATAATTCAACTTATTCGTAATAATATTAAATTTTTTATACTAAGCATTTTTATGCTTAATTAGCTCTTTTGAAAACCATGTTGACCGCAATTGGACCTTTAACACTAAAAGATTTTGTTCAATATCTGAAGCTAAGTTTGAATATATTGGAGAAACTTAAAAGAAGGATTGAAAGACAAAAGCAAGCATTCACATTAATGCAAACAAATTAAGGACCTCCACTTGCATAAAACTTTACCAACTCTATAGCCCAATACCTGTAAAGCATTAGCAGTTTCCAATGCAACAGTGGGGCTGAATGCATTGCTTCTCTTTACAAACTCAAAAAAACGATCAAAACTTTTCGTTAAAACCTGCAAACACACACAAGAGAATGAGGAACCTTCAAATGACAAGAAATTAACCATAATAAGATAGGATTGTAGATTCTAATATCAGCAAACTTAATTTCATAATTGTTCCCGTAAAGTATCACACATTTAGTATAACAAAAGAAATGTCATGTGTAACTTGATAAAGAGTGGAACAGCCTCATTCCCATCTCTCAACAAAAATGTAGTAATCACCGTAATATGGCAGGGAGAGATTGTAGCTGACAGCTTCCAGGCAACATTCTCCCCCGCTGGTGAGTGCACAAAACTGGCTGATAATGCATTAACCTTCTTTTTACTAGATACGCTCTGAAAAACAAATAGTAAAACCATATAAGGTCAATGGATTATAAACAGGCAATTCTATCAAACTCTATCCCAAATGAATCCGTAGCAAAAATAATGAGTCAGCACCAAAAATGACAAATATAAATCAAGAACAATTTCATAAGATAACAAAATGAAGGAAGATAGAGTAATGAGTTTACAATTTTTTTTCCCTCTCAAGATTTCAACACTCCTTGAATCAACAACTCGACTTGTCATGTCAATCAGAGAGTAAGAGCAAGCAAACCTGAGCAAGTGAACCTTCAGGGGCAGATAAGCCATAATATTTCAGTAACACATCATACTGGGCACTGCGACTCTTGAACTTAGTTGACACGCAGAGCTCCTCAAATCTACCGCAAACAATCTCAGTCTGATGCACGTCAACGATCCTAACAGCAGTCTGCCCAACAGATACAGTCACCAAAAATTGAATCGTATTATGCATGTCCTTTCCATAGTGAGACATTAACTCTTCATCCGGCTGGTAACTGAGTAAATTATTTATTGCCTGCCATTCCTCTTTTGTTAATTTTTCTTCAGTTAGATGTGATGCCTCAGATATATCTCCATCAGAGCTATCTCCAGATTCAGTATGCCTAAATGGAAGGATATCAGAAAATTAGAAGAGACTACAAGCTGAAATTACAAACCAAACATGGTATCACCGACAGAAGGTGACATAAAATCTAATGTGGAAAAGCACCAACCTAAAGGCTAGGGAATAATATCCAAAAACCTAAAAGAAAGTTCTAAATTGCTACCAACCTTCTAAAGGAAAACCAACTTTTCTTTTTAAGCCTCCTCTGTTCAGCAGCTTCCTTTGTTTTCACAGATTCAACTTTTGCATGAGCCAGTAACCTAAAAATATACATCCATTAAAAGAAAAGGCACGTGGAAATAAATATGATGAGATTTAATCATAACTCTTCAATAGGTCAATCAAACTTCCTACTCAATGTTAACTCATTGAATTGAACTTAGTTCAAACCTGAAAGGAAACCCATGCAGGACCACAGAAGCTTTTTAATGTAGTTATGACTAGTTCCATAGAAGCATAGAAATAATATCTCTAACTCAACTTGTAAAGCAGGAAAGGTAGTCAATGGAAGAGTTTGGTTCGCCAAGAATGAGTGGTAGGACCTTAAGATCAAGCATTTTCAACCAATTCAAATAGCACTTTTTGAATATTTTAAATTGGAAACCTAAAGTTCATGATGGAGAATGAAACAGACAAACAATAATCACTTATTCTAGGTTTGCTTCAGAAGATGATTAAATGTAAAAGGAAGCATTTTTTTTCTTTAGCACCTATATTTTAACCCAGAACACTTTTCCCTCTGCACCAAATGCAATAATAATGCTCTTATGGTTGATCTCAAGTCACACATTAAACTTAAGTGATATGCAGCTGCATCTCTATTAATTTAAACAAACAAAAAATTTGCTATAGAGAAAAAGTAACCAAGTTAGCATACCTCCACAAAAGAATTACTTTAGAATCAAGATCTTTTTCCATTTCTCGAAGTTCTAAGGTACTATTAGTGGATGATTGCTGCAGTAAACTAGCATATAGCTGAACATAACGACGACGAAGCTGGCAGAGATGCCGGATTTGGTCCCAAGAAAGTCGATAGCTGAGGTCAAAACGAAAATATAAGAGCAGCTTTAGTTTCAGAGCAATTAACCTTTCAATAATCTCAAAATTTGTAGACCATGAGCCTATACCATATTTTCTTCTGCTGCAAAACAGCTTGAGCAGCATATCTCCACCAAAGATGAGGCTTCTCTAAAACAGGCACTTCAGGTCTCAAATGGGATATCTCAATATATGTCTTGTATCTTGAAACAACCTCAAAAAATTTTATCCAATCATGATATTGAACCTGCAACAGAGATGGCATATGAATCAAAGCATTATTTGCTTGACAATAAGGGAAATGAAGTTCTTGAAGTATTCAAGATTTTTGTCTCATATAAGCCAAGGAAAGAAAAAGAGAAATAATGAACAAAAGACACTTATATATGTCTTTCACTTCCCTAGCCGAAAACAAAAACAGAAATAGCATAGTTTATTTATGTCTTTCACTATATAACCAAGAGAGTCAAAAAAGGATAAGTGAATAGTGACATAAAGCACAAAAATATGAGAGGAAGTCAATACCTCAGTGATCGTTAATGAGACATCAGTTAGAACAAGTGATGCTTTCTCAAAAGGAATCTCTGAATCACTTCTTTCTTGCTTCCCAAGCCGATGATATTTGAGGACTCCATTGATCGGTGACACAAAATAGTTACGATTCATAGCCCATTTAGAAGTCATTCCATTATCAGCAGAAGTTTCATTTATGCCATCTTCAAATATCTTAAGTATAAAAAAGAGCACATGAACAAGATGATACAATCCAAAAAGCTAACTAACACATAAAAATAAGGATGAATGAGAATCCAAGTAAAACTACAAACCTCAACCCATTCCTTGGGAGTGAGATCTTCCCATCTCTTGTCTATTTCCCACGGAAGACTATCAGAATTATGATAGACAGCAAGCCTTTCAAGTTGTAATGACTGTTAAAAGAAAAAAAAAAACATTCAGCAAATGTCCAACTACATAGCAGGATTTAGATCAACAACTGTCCAAAATGCTTATGTTGATGAACTAAATAGCTTATGTAAGGAGCAACCAAATAACCACATTGATACATAAAAACAATTATAACTAGTAAAGCCATAGCACAATAGTCAACTGTCATTCCATAGTGATTTCTAACTCAATACTATGAAAACCAAATAGCCACATTAAAGTACATAAAGACAATTATAACTAGTAAAGCCATAGCACAATAGTCAACTGTCATCGCATGGTAATTTCTAACTCATTACTATGATAACACTACTGTACTGAAACACTACAGGGTGTCAAAAACATGCACTTTAATCTGAAGCTAACTGGGTTTTGGTAAATTTGATTTTGTTCATTCCGAAGAAACCACATCTTGCATAAACTAACAGTCAAAACCCACAATTCAGTTAAGGGCCAGTTTTCCAGCTAGTCATACCATCTAAATCTCATTAAAGACCTCATTTTTGTGTGCAACATATCAATTAGGTTCATTCGTCCTATCACTCTTCATACTGAGATTACAACATCCATTCTTCTTAATTCTCTTTTCTCAAATATTGTTCTACTCAAAGCATGTTATATTTGCTACATGAGAAAGAAGCCAAAATAAGTCAAACCATTGCTGGTCCCCTAAGTGCTTATAAACACATGACATCACTGACATCATAAGAATGGTACTCAAACTAAAAACCATTCATAAATGAAAATGCTAAGAAGACAAGATGAACCTTCCGCAATTTGTCCAATGCTCCACTGGTATCAAATGTTTCATTTCCATGCTCATCTGTCGTTACGGCTGCTAGTTTAGCCAAGGTAACACCACAGGAAAATGGATGCCCAGGATTACTGAAAAATAGATTATTAATTCCACTGGAAGATGGGAAACTAGGATAAATACAAACAAGACAGATGGTAAGAAATGATGAGTGAAACATTCAGAAAACGATAAGAGGAGGGAAGAAAACATACTGAAACAATCAACAAGAGGAGGACAATCATAGAAGATCACAAACCTGACTGAATCCTCATATCTGACATGGACATTGGTAATTGATATTTTAAGATTTCCAATTATAGTCGCAATCAAAGAACCTAACCATGAATTTCCAGGAGAAGGCTGCAAAAAGACCAGACATCAATTGATTGAACATAAAGTTTACGTAAGAATTCTTACAAATAGATAATAAACTGAATGAACATGTTCTTCTACTTGATTAAAAAAACTTCAATTATTTAAAGTATAATCTCTACATCTTTGAAATAATCTCTATTTTTATGTGACCACATGCATCCCTTTTTTGGAAAAAGCAATGTCTATAATTGCTCAGTAATGTACCATACCTATGAATGATAGCATGCCCTAGCAAAACCGCAGGACAATCCTACCTTTACCTAAGGAATCATAAACTTTACATTGTGTACAACCACATAATCTGAGGCTTTCTTCATTTTCATTTTTATTTCCTAGTAAATCTAACCATACATAGTATATGCTCAATGTGATGCAAGATCAACAAGACTTCAAAGGCATACATATAATAAAGTGGATAAGCAGTATAGTAGTAAGCACACTTATGACAGCAACTTTCTTCCAGAAGATAGCACCCCTTCATAAGTTGCCTTTTGGGTGGGGATATGGCCAAATTTATCATGTTCGAAAGTGAACCTTATCAACACTACGACACCCTTTGCAACTAAGCAACTGAAAACAAAATCATAGTGCACTATCTATCCAGCAATTTTTATTTCTACAAATTACATATTCATCAATATCCATCTCAAATATTAAATTCTAGCAGCTAATCAGATATCATCCCTATACTAAGGAGCCTTTCACACAAATAATTGTCTCAGATATTGACAAGTTGAGTACCATAAGCAACCAAAAAGATGAACAACTCTATGTGGACATTTCATAGAACAAGATTAATGCCAAAGGCAAGCACATCAATGCAAAGAACATCTGAAAACTGAAAACAGCATTATCTAACTAGTACATGGCAAGATTATGGAAGAGCAATTATAACAGATGAACTAAAAGAGAATTAAAATTCCACAGGCCATACACTTCCCAACTTAGACCTAGATGTAGCTTCAAGCGTTGCCAATTCTGCTTCCTGCCCAAATAGAGAAAAGGATGAAAAGTATCAATTGGAATGACAAAATGAATCACGCTATTTTATATGCCATGCCAGACTGATTCAAGAAAATTAAATTATGACAATATGCAGAAACTGTTCAAAAAAATTAATTATGACATTATGCAGAAAAATGGGAGTACAAAAAACTTAATCAATTGGCAGGTGATAAATCATTATGAAATTAATACAGCAACACAAGTTATGGTAGTTACGAGAATGCCAAAAAACACACATACACACAAGCAAGGAAGCATAAAGTTATAACCTCAATCTGATGAAGTTTGGCTTCAAAAAGTTTTCTTCTGTCCTCCTCCTATCATAAGAAATGTAGAAAGTCAAAGACCAATATGAA
>JAOSBK010000205.1:18927510-18945775 GCA_027568895.1 Erythroxylum shatona | reverse complement strand
TGAATAGTTATTAAACAAATAAGATTAAAAAATTGTATTTTAAAAAATAATTATTAAAATTAAAAATTATTAAATTAAAATGATTTTTGAAAAATGAAAACATAATAAGATAATAAAATAATAATAAAAATGTTGCGGAAGACATTCTGCGACGTTTCTAAAAACGTCACGGAAGACATTCCGTGACATTTCCAAAAAAACGTTGTGGATTCCTTCACATTCTGTGATGTTTTAAAAACGTCGCGAAATGTTAGATAATCTGCGATGTTTTTTAAAAATATCGCAGATTGTCCAAAATTTTAGTGACGTTATAATAAACGTCGCAGAATGTTAGTGTTTTTTGTAATGTTTTACATAAAACGTCGCAGAAACCTTTTGTCTACACCACATTCCGAGATGTTTTTTGTGACATTTTTTAAAACGTCACAAAATACATTTTGTGACGTTTTTGAACATTTTGTGACGTTTTAAAAACGTCGCGAAATGCCTTATTTTCTTGTAGTGACTTGTTCTTAATTTTTGCTATATCTGAGAGTTGTAAGCTTCCACAACTTATGTGTATTTCCAAAGTTCTTAGGCTTTTAAAGTAGAATCTTGTGGATTAGTAGCTAGTTGTTCCAAATAGATGGTTAGGTCTTTGAGAGCTTCTCTTTTATTCTAGTACATGGGATCTCTCAATGAATTCTACAAAAGCTTCCACAACTTATGTGTATTTCCAAAGTTCTTGGGCTCTTAAAGTAGAATCTTGTGGATTAGTAGCTAGTTGTTCTAAATAGATGGTTGGGTCTTTGAGAGCTTCTCTTTTATTCTAGTACATGGGATCTCTCAATGAATTCTACAATTTCTTCAATTTAGCTTTGATTTCTATTAATTTAGTAACAAATTGATAAATATAAGAGCTTAGAGTAGAAGTGTTTAATCCTCTAATGTTTGATGCAATGAAGTTAGGATCTTTAAGGAGTGAATTAAATAATTTGAAAGGAGTTTTCCTTTTACCTTCTGCTATGACAATGTGGATTAGGATGGGAGAATGATCAGAAGTTAACAAATTTCTAAAGTTGGCACGACGCATTGGAAAATGAGTAATCCATAGGGAGTTGGCCATCTATCTGTCAAATTTTTTCTCTTGAAACCAATCTCTGTGCTACTTATTTGTCTAACTATAGAATCTACCAAAGTGATTAACATTTATCAATTCTAAATCTTTGGTTAGGTGAGATAGCTTTTCGAAGCTTAGAGTAAGATTCCTCCGATTTCCTTGAGCCTCCTCAGGCTTAAAAATATAGTTGAAATCACCTATAACCAGCAATTTTGTGTCATTAGACTAAGGTCTGTATATAGTTTCTTTCTTTTAAAACCCAAGTTGAAGACACAAATCAGAGTGAGCAAAAAGATTGAATTGGACTGATTGGCTTGAAATTCACAGTGTAGGTATTGTTTAGAGCATTTCCATGAGAATAGTGTGAGGCAAGAGGGGTTATAAGAGGCTACAATTCCTCCATAGTGGTGTGATTGATGATTGCTGATTATAGGCTAGGATTTGTCAAAAAAAAAACCAGAGCTTTTCTTGAGGTGTTGGGCTTTGACTTTAGTTTTAACGAGTGCTTCAAAATTAGGTTTATTCAAGGAAATAAGATCTCTAATAGAAGCTTGTTTAGTAAGGCTATTGGATCTCTTATCATTCCATATTAGAAAGCTGATTTAGGATGTATGGTGGAGGCTTTTTCCTTCCTTAATTTCCTTCCCCCTTTTAACTTATTGGTGCTAGGTTCAGTTTGTGGAATTGAAACCACAAAATTCCCTTCATTTGGATGAACCTATGATGAGTTATTAGGAGAATGTTCTATAGATGCTTTAAGAACTGAACTTTATTTTTTTACAAAAGGAACCATATAGAACTTAGCTCTATTAGGTCATGATTAGACATTAAAACTTTTGATGAGAATCCTACAAGGATTTCTCAAAATTAAGAATGAGAAGGATAATCTTCTTAAGTTTATGTGATGAGTTAAAAAGTTTATCAGGCTTAAAGGCAACAAGTCATTTGATTATGAAGGAACAAGTAGCAATTTTCTTGATCACTATAAGCATAGTGAGACAACTAGAGTAAATGCAGAATGCTTTCAACATTCGACCTAGAGAGTTTTAAAGTATTTTTGCAAAGTCTTATATGCAGTTAATTGCCTTGTAAAAAGAGTCATTACTCCACCATCATTTACTAATACACCTCTTAAGATTCAATATAATTCAAAACTCTTTCCATATTTTCAAGTAAATTTATATATTAATTACTATTTTAATTATGTCCTTATAATTAATAATTATTTTAATAGTATATTTTAATTTTAAGGATTGTATAGGAGCAATAAATGGTACATACATTAATGCACTTGTTATGATCAATGAACAGATACCATACAGTGGTAAAAGAATTACTCAAACCCAAAATAATATGTGTTGTTGCTCATTTGACATATGTTTTACATATGTAATGGCTGGATGGGAAGGTACTACAAATGACTCTTCAGTTCCTTTAAAAACAGTGACAAATCCAATGAATCAATTTTCTATATCTCCACAACGTATTACATTATTTTATATAAACATAGTAAGTATGATCTATTTTTAATATCTTTTTGTTAATATTATGTCCTTTATATCTTAGGTAAGCTCTGTTTGGTTTATTCAGGCTACCCCATTATGCCTAGATTTCTTTCATTATATAGGGGTGACAGATACGTTTGCAAGATTATAAAAGAAGAGGAACATCTCAAGGCTCATAGGAATTGTTTAACTACATGCATTCTTCATTAAAAAAATGTTTTTGAAAGATGATATGGCTCAGATGGATCTTACCGAGGGCTTGACTCATAATAAGAAACTTTGAAATACTAGGACACAGGTAAAGGATCTCTCTTAATAAGGGTATTCATGTTCTTATAAGTTCTTTGAAACCTTGTCCTTCGCATTTATTGCGTAGTACTTAACTCCTAGTTAGTTTCCTATTTAGAAAATTTACTGTATAGACAAGCTTAATCAGAGTTACTCTTATACGGGTCTTTTTTGGTCTATTTATGTATTTGACCTTTTTTCCTGATTGGAGTTATTCTTGTACAGATCTTTTCTGGTAATTATATTTATCTTACTTGTAACACCCCATGTTAGGGGTTAGAAAATTAAGGAATTTCAATACATCATTTGCTTTGCATAATTGAGTATTCGTTGATATGTGCATATGAATTTTGACATATACAAATAATTGTACATACATTCATTGACATTTTTCTAGTATAATTGATTTATAAATGAGATGAAATTGTGAATTATGGATTATTTGTGGTAAAATTTTATTTGGAGACTATTAGTAATATTTTGGAATTTTTGAGAATTTTAGGAATTTTTTTGAAAATTTTGGGATATTTTAAATTTAAAAAAATGGACTAATAACATAATGACATGTAACACTTATAAGAGGATGACAAGTGGCCCACATGCAAGGGGGCCACATGTCAATGAGTTATTAAAGCAAGATATTACAAATTGTATAGGGCAAAACTCTATAACTTTGGTTTCTCTTTGGCATAGCTTTGGCCTTCTTTCTCACTGCTGTGATTTTCTGAAAACAATGTAAGTAAAATTCTAAGTTTCTAAGTTCTATAATTGATTTTTGGTGATGTTTTGCGTGCTGGAAATAAACACATGCCTGAGATAGATGAGTTGATATATTTTTACAGTAATTATGCATGAAAAAACTGTAAGTGAGTTTTGATTTTGGTGTTTGGTTTGAATCTTGAGTTTTGAGTTGTATGAAAGTAAGATGGGCTAGAATGGGAGTAGAAATGTAAAGAATATAAGTTAGAAATGGTATAGGAACCGTGAAATAAGGAAAGAGAGAGTGCAAAAAATGTGACAAAGGTTGAAGATGATGAATAGTAGTGAGAAATTTCTGGTTTTGGTATTTGTAGCTGATCTTGCATTTTGAGTTATTTTAGCATAAGATAAGTTACATGGGTCTAAAAATGAAGGAGTAATGTAAGGGTATAAGTTTGTGATGATGGATTAAGTAGAAGAGAGAAATAAGAAGAAGAAAACTGGTTCAGTGATTAAGAAGGAAACTTGCGTTTTTAGAGAGAGAAGAGAAGACTAGTTGCACCAAAACCGAAGTGTGTTGACTCTTTTAGCCACAACTTTGTCATCTGACCTCCAAATGATTTGAGAATTGAACCAATAGACTCTTAATACATTTTTCTTTCTCTCCATAAAAATTTAGAGCCATATGAATTGATTTGAAAGAGATTGATTGGATGACATTGAGGAAATGTGCTGGAATGTCATGAACTGGAGAATTTTCACTGAACATACTTCGGTATTGTGATTATATCTTGACCTGTAGAGTTTCAAATGAGTTGATTCTTAATTCAAATTAAACTTGATATATTATTCTACAAATTCCTTGAAGAAGTATAATTTTAATTCTGTCTCTAAGACTTTCAAAATTGGCATGAAATTGATTCCTGGCTTAGGTTGTAGCACTACCAGGGACAGAAATCATGTCCTGTGATTATTGAATAAACTGTATCGATGTAGGCTCAATTAGACTAACTCTTCTTCATCAAAGTTGTAGCTTATTCTCTTAGATTTAAATTGGTACATTAGCCAAAATTTCAAATGTACATGGTCTGTGCTATTTTAAGCATAACTCATTGAATATTAAACCAAATTGGATGAACTTGCTATCATTGGATACCTAAGACGTAGAGGGAAAACTTTCTAGAAGGAAGTATTACCTAATTACCTCATCTTCCTGATGAGAATAATTGAGCAAAGTGGACCCAAAGGTGGATTGTGAAATAAATCTGGATTGAGGGAATGAGTATGATTTCACACGATCGATAGTGTGATAAGATTAAAGATAAAAAACCAGGATTTTTGACATGAACATGGATCATACATATTCAGTATACATGAATGTGCATAATTGAATTCATAATTGTACACAATAGTAATATATGTTTGTATTGAATGTTTTAGAAGAATCCTTGGAGCGACCAATTCTAGATATTGATGGGACTTCGAGCTAATAAGCAAACAGGGAGCTTTTGTAAGTAATTTAGATGGTTGATTTTGATAGTTTTGCTTTGACTGTTTTGTGTGCTGTTGATTTGGAACATTGAATGATTTGCAAAGCTATAAGTATGTGATATGCTTGAATACATAGTATGAAAACATTTATTGATATGTAAATTGAATTTCAGACATGTCCGTTTTTTAATATGTTAAGTCCCAATTGTGGGTAAATAGGCATGCCTAGAAGGGTCTGTAGCTGCTTCTATGACACTTCAGTGTTTTCTATTATCGACACTTCGGTGTCTTCTGTTAGTGACACTTCAGTGTCGAGACTTCGGTCTCTTCTGTATAAGTCCCGTTACTCGCTTCTGTAAATGGATCTAGCAGTCATCTCATTTTGGACTCTGATATCTTTTTGATTTTGACATAAAATAAATTATATTCTGATTCTGAAGGGTTTATACCCTCTTGTGTTATACAGTTTTGTTATTTATAAAAATCTATTCTGAAATGCATTCTATTCAACTTATTGTTAAAGAAATCTTTGAATGCATATTGATGTTATTACATGATTCAGTGTGACGAGTTGTCAGTTTATGTATAGATTAGTTATTACTCACTAAGCTATATGCTTAGCACGATGGATTTGCCCCATGTAGGTTCAGAGAGAATGACTTAAAGAATGGGACAAGTCAACCGTACTAGCCAAAGGAGTTTGAGTTTTGTGTTGCTCAAAATGCATTTTGAGTTCATTTGGGCTTGTATATAACTTTGGATTTTCGTTTGAAAGTTTGTAATAACCTCAATTCAGGTTGGTTTCTGAAGTTATGATATGTATTATATGTTTGATTGAGATTCTGAAAATGTATATGTGAAATGTTTCGTATGTTTTGGAAATGTTTAATTTTGAATGTTATGCTTCCACGAAATGTTTTGGTTTGTTTGTACTATCTTGTGTGACACTACCATATCCTCGAAGGGGGTATCTGGGTGTCACATTACCATTTATTGTTAATCTTTGACATGTTCTAAATATATGTTATTTTATATTACAATATCGATTTATTATTATTATTAGTATTTTTATGCATCTTTTTATTAATTAATTATTTTATTTTATTTATTTTTATTTATGCATGCACATCCATTTTAATTTTTTGTAGTTTCTTCATGACTTATTTGCATGTGGGTCTATAGAAAATAACCTCTCTACTAGGTAGGGGTAAGGCTGCATACTATCGGACTCTCCCAGACCCTGCATCTCAACGGGACTTCTACTAAGTGTTGTTATTGTTTTGTTTTGGTGTTCTAAAAGCAAGATTCCCTGTACTTAAAAACATATTGAGTTATGATATAAAGAAACAAAAATATATAGTTATTGCTTCTTGTGTTATATACAATTATATTAGAATGTATGGACAAAGAAATGAATTACTTAGCAATTGTACCTAAAATGAAAAGTAAATTAGGGAAACTGAAATGAATATGCAAGTTCTCAAGTAGAGTATAACATTACTCCAGCACAACTTCAAAGTATTTCTTGTAAGAGAGATGAAATTGCTAGACAAATATGAAATGATTGTATTAATTCTAATTGATTTGTGTTTCTTATTGTAAATGATAGTACTATAATGTTCTAAAGAATTATAATATATAATTAACATCTTTTATTGATTAGAATGACTTATTATAATTTTCTAATTTATAGAATTTTATTATATACAATTAATGTGTAAATTTTTAATTATATTAATTTGCATATATTTTAATTTTAGCTATAATGAGAATTAATCCTCTCTTTCCCTTAACCATTTCCTACTATATTCTATTAGATTTCATCATTAACCTCTAACGAGAACATACGATATCGATCCATTTGAATTTGAACTAAAAAGTTTTGTAATTAAATTAGAGTTGAGATAATTAGGAATATAATTTTTAGTTAATAATAATATTTATTTTATAAAAATTTAAAATTTTTAATTAAAATATATATTATAAACTTGATTAAAACTTTGATTTTTTTTAAAAAAATTAAACTTAATCCAAAATTTGAACAATTTAAACTAAAATTTATTAACTTTAAACTAGCTAAATCTTGTCATTCCTAATTCAAAGCATTTGAGTCAACGTTTTAGAATTTTACCAATACACTTAAAACCAATATTTTGTTTGTTTAATGGACCAATCTATAAAGTTAATATTTCATTTCATTTGGCTTAATATAGATATTTTTACTCCATGTTCAAATATTAGATTATTAAAGACTTCAAGATTTAAGCAATGTTGCAAATACTATACTGGACTTAGTACCGGATTGAATTAAGGTACAATACTATATCGATACTAGTCAAAATCGAGTACCATTTCGAGTAATTTTTTAAATTTATGAAATAGTCCATAATTTTTTTAAAAATTACAAAATAGTTCATTATCATATTGTATAGTTGTACTGTATACATTATAACTTTATATCGACCCTATTTTCAAAAATCAAAATAATAAATAATAACCAAAATTAATATGAAATAATAATAATTTTCAAATATTTCATATATAAATAATTACTATAATTAATGTGAAAAAAAGAATTATCATCATACAAATATAAAATTAAGAATAATACAAAGTATTTAAAATATTACAATTTCATCATATAATAAATAATAATTACTTCAAAATTTCAAAATATCCAATAAAAAGAATAATAAATATCCTTAACTTTCAAACTATTATAATTTACCATAAGAGTTTGTGATGAGGAACCAACCAAGTATAAGCGAAACCTGTAGCAAAAACATTTACAATTATTGTATATATATAATTTATATATACATCAAATGTAAGTAAAATTAAAAGAAGAGAAAAACAAAAACCTAGAACTTCATTCATCGTCTACAGGAGGATACCAGTTGTAATTACACTGGCTCTAGTTATCATTTGGTACAAAATCCTTTTCATTAAAAGGAGCCTCATCATCATTATCATTCAAATTTAATGTACCAAATGACAAGTAAATAATTTCCCAGCTAAGATTATCTTCCAAATCATTCACAACTATCAAACCCAGTTCCTCAGACCCAATCAACCAAAAGATCGATATTATCAATAGATATTGGATTTGTTGAACTACTTATGCTATTAAGACTCCTAATAACCAATAAAATTTAATAATTAGAAAATTATATCGAAATTAATAATGATAATAACATATCTTTCCCGAAGCTTTAAATTGTAACGAATGAATATCAAGTCATTCAATCTCTTGTGCTCCAATTTATTTCTTTTCTTAGAATTGATGAATTCAAATGTGTTCCAGTTCCACTGACAACCCGTTGCACTCATACTTTGACTTAAAATTTGAATTGTAAACCTTTACAATTTTGGAACACCACTTCCAAATTGATCCAACAAGAAACTATAAATCGTAAGATAACAAAAGTAATGTTACAAATAAAATAAAGTGGTAATTAATTTTCAACAAATTAAAAAAGAAGCAATTAATACCCAGATAAAGTTTTTCTCTTTGTCGAATAGCAATCGGTAATCCAAAATTCCTAGAAGACAACTTATAAAGCTCTATTTGTGAGCTTAAAAGATCTTGCTTCATTTCATGGTCAATAATTGTTGTAATAGTGAATAGCATTTCTTTATTAACTTCAACTTTCTTTGTAAAATCTGGTCTGAAACATATACTAGGATTCAAAAACACCCTAGTTGCAAACAAAAGAGAAGAAAGTTGTCTTTCCCATCTCTCATTAATGATTACAAGATACGGTGTATACAAAGAAAGCCTATGTTTCATATTGGCCTTAATTGCTTCCTTTGCTCTTTCCATGACATTAAAAAAATAATCCACTGTTGGCTTTTCTTCATTATCAGTCAAGCGAAGTACCCTCACCAAAGGTTCACAAACTCGGATAACAAATTGACATTGAGACCAAAATTTTCTATCTTCTAGTATAATGCTGGAAACCTTCAATCTAGCATTAGACCTAACATGCTGAGATGTAGCCTACTTATTACATGTAAACATTTGTTTTAACTCTTTCTTCATCGAAACAAAAGACTGAAGTGATAAGAAATTTGTTACAAATATTGTCACACCAGGACGTCACAAATTCCTACCATTAGTAAATTTCATTCTCATTAAATTCAAAACTCATCCATAATTATAGATGAACTTGATCACCTTTTTAGTTTTTTTAATAGTCTCATCAATAATACGAAAATACCTAAGATCTGCTATATTCTCTAGTATTAGGTCAATACAATGTGCAATATAAGGAGTCCAAAAAAAGAATTATACATATTCTGTAACCTTCTTCTTGCCACTTTATAAGTGGAGTCATTGTCAGTAATAAACTAAACAATGTTTTCTAGCCTCACTTCATTCACAACTTCATCAAATATCTTAAATAAAGTATCAATATTTCTAATAAAGCCAGATGCATTAATAGACTTCAAAAACGTTGAGCCATTTGCAGAATAAACTAAAAAAAATAGTAATAGACTCTTTTTTCCTATTTGTCCAAACATCACATATTAATGAACACCCAAATGTAGCCCAATTCACTCTTCTTTCAGCCAAATAACTTTTAATTTTTGAAACTAAGCAACTCAAAAGTTTACCTCTTAAATCATCAATTTAAGGAGTTTTGTATCTGGACCGTAAAAGGCTATTGCACCCACTATAGTACGATTATGAAGCATTAAATGATGAACCTGTATCACACCACTATCTAACTCCTGCCATATCGACATTATGAGCTGCATCTCTTGATTGTGTTGCACTGCGAATTGAATGGTTGGGCTCCAGGAGTTGTCGTGGTATAAAAAAACTAGTCACCTGCCTTCTTTTTTTTTAGCATCAGGTGCAGGTGTAACATTATCTTCTTATTAGGCCTAAGATGGAACATTCTCACTACCACTACGACCTTCAGCATATCTACAATCATCATGAAAACTAGTAAATGAAGTTCCACTTCCAATTTCAAAATTCAACCTTTCCCTTTTATCTTTCTTATGCTGATATTCTTCAAGCAAAGTTTTCATTTGCTAATTCACATCATGGATCACTTTTTTACATGATTCCACATTTCCTTTAACCCCAACTAAATGCTTTTTTAATTAGGTTATTTCTCCACCTTTCAAATGCTTGTTACAAAACAAGCAAATAGTATAATTCCTTATACTGGGAAATAATGCAGCATGAGCCTAAGTTGGATCATTGTATCTTCCTGAAGTGGTTTGAATAGGAATACTTGAACTTCCTTCCATTTATTTGTAAAAATAAATGAATGCATATATCAAAATAAAGAACACATAATTTTATTACACAGTATGCATGTTCATCTTATATAATATAACTCTCACCTCATACACAATTCAATTTCATTAAATACAATTCACCATAAGTCAAAAATTAAAAATTCAATTATTCAACAAACATAATTACATAAAACATACATAAACAATTTATATTTCCAACAATCACAAAACATACATAAACAATTTCTATTTCTAACAATCACAAAACATATATAAACTATTCCTGATTCTGACAATTCCATTTCTAACAATTTCAATTTAAAGTTTCAAAGATGAAGATCAAGTTGAACAGTATGATTTACGTAATCGCAAAACATACACAAACAATTTCATTTCCAACAACCAACAATTTCAACCATCACAAATTCACATTTCACAGAATAATGAAACATATATAAACAATTTCTATTTTCAACAATTTATAACAAATTTCGTTTCTTAATTTCAACAATTTCCAACAATTTCATTTCTAACATTTTCTAACAATTTCAATTCAACCATTACAAAATATACACAAGCAATTTCCATTTTCAAATTTCCAACAATTTTATTTCTAACAACCAACAATTTCATTTTCAACAACCAACAATTTCAACCATCATAAATTCACAATTCACAAAATAATGAAATATACATAAACAATTTTCATTTCTTAATTTCAACAATGTCCAACAATTTCATTTCTAACATTTTCTAACAATTTCAATTCATTCATTTCAAAACATACATAAACAATTTTCATTTCCAACATTTTCCATTCCCAATAATTTTTGACAATTCCATTTTCAACAATTTTGAACAATTTCAATTCAAAGTTTCAAAAATCACAAAACATACATAAACAATTTCCATTTCCAAATTTCCAACAATTTCATTTCTAACAACCAACAATTTCATTTCCAACAACCAACAACTTCAACCATCACAAATTTACAATTCACAAAATAATGAAATATACATAAACAATTTTCATTTTCAACAAATTTTAACAATTTTCATTTCTTAATTTTAACATTTTCCAACAATTTCAATTCAACCATTACAAAACATACATAAATAATTTCCATTTCCAACATTTTCCATTCCTAATAATTTTCAACAATTCCATTTCTAACAATTTTAAACAATTTCAATTCAAAGTTTCAAACATCACAAAACATACATAAACAATTTCTATTTCCAATTTTCCAACAATTTCCTTTCCAATAACTAACAATTTGATTTCCAACAATTTCAATTCAACATTACAAAAACATACATAAACAATTTTCATTTCCAATAATTTCCAACAAATTTCATCACAAACATACCAATCATTTCCAACAATTTCCATCACAAAACATACACAAACAATCAAATACAATACATTTGTTTTTTCAAATTTAAGAGAAAAAAATAAACCCAAAAAATCAAAAATTAATTCAATGTCAGGTCAGGTCAGGTCTAGATCTGGATCTATTTCAGAATTCAAATATGGGGTCAGGTGGTGATGGGTTGGTTGGTGGCGTCGAGCAGTTGCTGGGGGTGCGATGGTGGTTGTCGAATGGCCGGAGAGTGAGTGGTGGCGACTAGCGATGGTGAAGAAGAGAGAGAGTGAGAGTGTGTGACAAAAAATAATGAGAGGAAGAAGAAAAAGAGCAACATCGGGTGTGGGTGTGGGTGTGGGTTTTAGATTAATTTGATTTTTGGTATAAAAGAGAGAGTGAGAGTGTGAGTATGTGAGACAGGAAATGAAGAGAGAAAAAGAAAATGAAGAAGAGTAGCAGTGGAAATAGAGGGGTTTTAAAAAAATTACAGAAATACCCTTAGAAATTTTAAAATTTTTGATATCAATCAGTATTTTGAATATTGACAGTACCAGTTGGTACCAACTGAGGTACGATATGAATTTTAAAACTTTGGATTTAACTTTTATTAAATCATCATAAAATTAATAAACAAAAATAAAATTCTTTATTTAAATAAATAAATATTAATATATAATTAATTAATTAAAATTATATTTTAGAAAAAGGTTATGTCGTATCATCATCAAAAGTTTTAAATTCTTCAACATTATTTAAAAGCTCATAAACCCTACTTTCATTTAAATTATCTATATTAACATCATCTACTGCATTTAAATAAATTACAAATTAGTAATTTATTAAATGAGTTTTACTATAATATATTATACTTTTAATTTTTAAATATAGAAAAACAAAATAACAATTAATCATCAATAAATGTTCTTAATTTATTCATCACGACAAAAGCATTTTCTTCATACATCACTTCTTCAAGTCTATTATAATTAAGATCAGATAATATTTCTTCTTCAATTCAAAAATCAATATAGTCCATATAATTACTATCAACTAGATCACATATTTTTTTCTCACTAAGTGCTCTAAATATATAATAAAGAAATTATATTATTAATAATAATAAAGTATAATTATTGAAAAATAAATTCCAATCAATAAAATAAGTATTCTTTATCCTTAAATTATTGGTGACATAAATAATGTTATTGAATATTTGATATTTCAAAAGATTTCATTTGTTCATACGAATATGATAAAAAAAAATGTTCTAATTACTTTCATAGCCTAACGTAGAAGTTGTTTGACTAAGTAATTTAATAGTAAGTTTCCTTAATGCTGAAGCATTTTCATCAAATAATCTCCACTACTTATATATATTTTTTAAATTGTTAGTAATAAAAATAAAAAAAATATTATTAATAAGTAAATAACAAACTAAAAATATGAAAATTTACTAGGCTACATTTTTTCTTCATAAGTTCTCTCTTTACAAATGATCGAGCAAAACTCTATAAGCTTTCAAGATATAAGTTAATTTCATTTGTTACCTTTGATTGCTCTTCATTAGTGAATACACTTTTTCATTCAATCACATCAAAAAGGGCATCCATAATATCAACTTTTGTACATATGTCTTGACTATATAAGCAATAAAAATTGAGAAAGTAAGTTGTTAAGTAGATCCTTTAAGTAAAATGTTTGTCCTATCATCGATTGAAAATATCTGTATAAGGCTTGTAAAAATTCTCCTCCCCTTTAAAGAGATCCATAATTATTTTCCAAAGTTTATATATACTATCATATGTACCCTAAAGATAGTTTTCATCTAAGTCAACAATCCTTAACAATCATATAAGTGGAGCCACCATCTTCACAATAATTAATCAAGCATCCTCAATTTTATTATCTAGAATAATAGCTTAAATCTCTTTTCATTTCGCACCCTTTGATCACTTATGACTTGAAAAGTATTTACTTGTCACTAAATTTTGAAGTACTTGTTTATGATCATATACACTTTTCAAAATTATAAATGTAGTTACAAACTTAATAGCAGTAAGGCACCCAATCTTAACCATTCTTCCTGCTTTCTTAACCAAAACAAAAATGTAATATGATTAGACATAAAAATGATGCTCTTAGATGCATGTGAGGTAAGATTGGAAAAGGGTCTATATAGCCAATATCTTTTTAAATGAGATTTATATAATAAGCAGTGTATAGAGATCTATAAATATGCTCATACTTTACTTATAAAAAGAACTTAACTAATATCTAATTAGTTGCATTGTCTGTGATGAAGTGTACAATATTTTTAATCCAACCAACTCAATAATCTCATAAAACAATTGAAATAAAGTATGAGCAATTTTTACTATATCAAAAGCATCAATAGACTTGTTAGAACTTATTCCAACATTACAATAAATTAAGAAAGTAATCAAGGTTCTTTATCTTTGATCAAGCTACCAATTTATCAAAAGAGTTTAACTTCTTGTTCTCCAATTAGACTTATACATATATATATCTACAATCAACTCATTTTCCTTTTTTAAATCTTAAAATAAAAGCACATGAATTTTATAGTAAGAAGTGCCTTGAATATTGGACTTATCATTGTTGTAACATATATTGCTTCTTAAAAATTGGGTGAATTTAATGCATTTACAGGAATATATGAATGATAAAACCATCTAGTCCAAGTTATTTTACATTGCAAAATAACATATATTAATAATAACTTTCTTTTTTTTCCTTTATCTAATTATTGTTGTGCTTCTTATCTTTAAAAGATGCATTATGGGTCCCTTAATTTTCTCTTTTTATTAATATTGTTAATAGTTTTTAATCCTCTCATATGCATCAAATTTTACCTTTTTACAATAAGCAATATTACCCTTAATATTCTATAAATTCCTGTTCTTTTAAACATTCTATCAGAGAGCATTCAATTATATTGAATACTTACATTAGATGTTTTGGGAGAAGAAAATAATTTTATGTTTGATCAATATTATCACGAATAGAAGATGTTAAATTTACTGAATCTTTTTATAATAATTCCATATTCTCTGTTATAATTTCAACTTTGAAATATAATAAAAAATAGTTTACAATATGATTACTAAAATAGTCAAAATAGTTTATAATCTATACAATATGTAGGGGCTGTTAACTTGTGATTGAGAGAGGAACAAAAACAATCTTATATTTTTGTCAGCTTTAATATATAGATATGGATACATAATCCTCAATTTTTAATTGATCACTATATTAGAAAGAATTTAGACTAAAACTAATAAATATTTGAATGGACTATTTTTTCGGGTCCTTTTGTATGTGATGTAAGGTCATTTCATTTATTTGACACATACCAGGTACTACCTGTCCTTGATTCTCCACAACCTGCCATGTTATATTGGCTACATCATCAAGTTCATATCTATCCAGGCTCTTTCTAGTAAGGATCCTAATACTGTCACTAATATTTGTTCTACTATCTCTGCAAGTTGTTAATGGAGTCCCTGCTATAAAATAACCAGTACTTGATTGATTGATATTTAGTTTGATAAATAGGTTCCTGGGTCAAGTTGAAATTTCTGACTCCTTTCTGAGCGAGTCTAATTCATTTTTCTTTTTTTTTAATTTTTTTGTATCACCGTCAATTTATCCCAGCGGAGGGTATTACCCTGAGAGACATTACTACCAAAATCTCTCAAACTGGTAATGTTCTAAAATTGTTAGGAAATCCATGTTGCTCTGGTAAGTTTGATAGAAGAAGCACTGTAGCCATTTTTTACTGATACAAGCAGCTGCTCTGGGTTAATACTAACTCTTCGAAGCTGAAACTAGGCCGGTAACAGAGACAGCAGGGAACATTTAACAAGGTTGGCGATGAAGGCTAATTCTTACTTGAAACAGTGAGCAACTTTTGTTTTGTATTATTAGCAAGTACAGGAATTAGGAACACATTCCAACATCATGATTTAACACTATACATGAAGTACCAACCAAGGTATCTTTTGCCTGTATACTATCAAGATGGTCTCACCGTAGATTGTACATTGGTCTAAATCCCTGTTTTCCAGGGACTTATCAATATATTCTTTTTCTATATCAAAAAAACGTTGTTTTAAATAGGTGCACAGAACAGATAGATGGCAGTGAGCATATAGCTGCAGACGTTATAGGTTATAATAACTTTTACATATCTTATGGGTTTTCTTTTCACTATTGTATTTTCAAAACATGATCTGTGCATTTCAGTGTTGCTCTGTGATGGCAGACTGGGCTTGAAATATGATATAGCACAGTCCCTGCAAACTAAACGTGATTAGTGATGCTTCTGGACTTGCGTGTAACACGTATACGCATATAATTTATAACTCTAACTTAACATAATTCCCATTTATTTATGTAGGTTTTTAAATTAAGAAAACGAGCTCATTTAATACAAGTTAAAATATGTTTGAGAGATAGTTTGCCAATTAAACTATTTAGCTAGACATTATTACCAAAACTTACCTATGCTTTGATGTATGAGGTTCTATAGGCAAAAGTAACACGGGATTCATCTGAAAAACAAAAGGACAAGGTTGTTATCAACTATAATGGAAATAAGTACATATATATGAGCTGACAATGTATATCGATCTAGTCTACAAGGAACAAAAGTACATAAACCAATCCAGAATGTAGTTGTTAGCTCCCACTTCAATGGCTATCTGGTTGATGCTTATGGTGTTACCATTAATAACGTTTTTCATTTTTGCTCTTATGAAAGAGCAACTAACTGCATGGTCCATCAGCAAGATCCAAGCTTTCCTTGACCAATCTAAGCTTTCTGGAAGATTCAAAGCAACATACAAATCAGTTGAGGTATGCTATTAAGTAGCCAATGTGTTTCTTCCAACTTTTGCTTATTTTCCTTTGAAACGCAACACAAAAAATCAGACTCGACCATGTTCTACTTCTTAAGAAACAATCTTGGTTTCACCCTTGAATCTACGAGGCATGTCAAACTTGTTACTTCAGTTGCATCATTGCCTCCGCAGAAGATTTTCCTTGCTGCAAATTATAAATAGTATGACAGTTGGGATAATTCGGAGGCCTAGTTGACAGTACTACCGTATGGATCACTGAAATACTATAAGAAGTTGCGGAAGTTTGATTGAACAAGAAAACTTGTTATGGTCCAATTTTTTGAACACTAATTTTCTCATTATTGGTATTTTAATGCCAATAATATTCATTATAGGTATTTTCTCAAATTTAAAACCCTAAAGTCGTTCCAGGCATTTTATTTCATTTTAATTTCAAGCCATTGGCCCATAAATTTTAGTTTTCCCAAAAGAAAATAAAAATAAAAATAAAAAATTATAACAAAAAAATAAGTGAAATCAAACTACCCCATGATAGTAGTGAAAGAAATAGTGCATATTTAGTGGCAAAAGGATACATATAATAAGAAAGTATTGCCTATAAGGAGATATCTTCACCTACTATGAGGATTGCTTAATCAGATTACTTTTAATTTTGGTGATTGTCATAAATGATAAATCTTAAATTACATCATATAATTATATTATTAAATGAAGAACTACATGAAGAAATTTATATAAAGTAATTGATTAAGTTTAATTCAGAAGAACCAAGAGCATAAATTGTATATATTGTTAAAGTTAATATAAAATCTAAAGTAGTATTTGAGGTAGTTGTATATTGAATTTTACAGTTTAATTATATCATATAATTTTAGAATGATTGGTGAGAACGATCATGTTTATATTAAAAGATCTAGTAAAAATTTATGATTTTGTCATTATAACGATAATGATAAGTTTGTTAAGCAAATCAAAGATTGACTATTAACTACATTGAAGATGAAAGGCCTCGTCAAGACTATATGCATCATTAGTGTTAAGATCACTAGAGATTATTTAAGAATATTATTATCACTTTCACAATCTACATTTATCGAAAAAATAATTGAAAATTTTCATATATAGGATAACAAGTCATTTGATACACCCATTATTAAAGGTGAGCATTTGATAAATAAGTAGTGTCTTAGAACACCACAAGAAGAGAAAGAAATTAAAAAAATTCCATATTTCAATGCAGTTGGTCATCTCACATATACTACGTTGTGTACATGACTAGATACATGTTTTATTATTGGCAAGGCCGTTCCTAATCGTTTTATAGACCCTAAGCGAAATAAAAAAAATATCCCAATAAATCGACAATATACTTAAATTTACATGTTTGTATGAAACATAAATGAATCAATTCATAAGTCTACATACTCAACCAAATATTAAACGATCATCACATCAGCTAATAATATATTAAAAATATTATTAATAATAAAATAACTAAAAATAGTAACAGTAACAACAAAATAACAATAGCAGCAATCAAACAACAATATGAGATTGCAAAACATTAAGAAAATTACACTAACAAATACATAGATGATCATGATTTATGAAAAACAATTTCTTCGTGCATTTCTAGATGCAAAATCATTAATAATATTATCAAGATCAATATTGTCC
>JAOSBK010000205.1:18901023-18927410 GCA_027568895.1 Erythroxylum shatona | reverse complement strand
TTATAAACATATGAGTTTGAAAATTTAAATTGCTTCCAAATGTTGAAGAAAGAATGGAAGCTGGTCCAGCAAGCAACGTCTGCATGACGCAACGAATTAAGTTTTTTTTTTCTTTTTCTTTTCTATAATGGAACGAACGTGACAAAAGGGAGAATCGCGAGGAGATCAACGGCTGGCAGTGCATCCCATCGCACAAGGAGTTTGGCTAGCCGCAAGTTTCTAAGCTTTGGAGGTAACTGCCAACTGAACAACTAGTCAATGTCTCTACTTTCCGAATCCAACATGAATTAAACGGGTGTATAATAAGTTTGGTAATTTTTTTTATTTGGACCGAATGAGAGCCGATATCACCAGAAACCAGGACAAGACACCACGTTCTTTCCCTGCTAAATGCTAATTGCTAATTGCTTCAGTTTTGACCTTTGGCCCTTTCTATGTTAACTAAATTTTAAGAATCACAATTAAACGAGGAAAAAGAAAACCTCAAACATCAGCTTCGCATCACCGATCATCATCATTTCTGTGCTTTTATATCTAAATCAAAGTGAAAAAAAAAAAAAAATCTGCAACCGCTCGTCGTCGATTCGCTATGTTTGCCCGATTGTTCCAGAAAAGTCCCAGTCATCACTCGCCACCAACACCGTCACAGAAACAACTCTCGCCTTCGCCGACGGCACCGCCACCGCAACCTCTGCCTCAGGTTCTTAATTTCCTCGTTAGTCCTAATAAGCTTTCCGGAGCTCAGAGTTCGCCTCACATTTGTAATTGATGAATGGAAGTTCTTATCATTTCTTAATCGACTGATTTCATAATCCTGTTTGTATATCTTTACTACAAGATTTCCTGTTATTGATTAGTAGCTCCTTGCTTATCTAGTAGTATATCATTGTTTGGTTAATTTCTGTCTTCTACATGAAGTTGGCGAACATTTTGTTGTTTGTTTTGGTGCAGACTAGTGTAAGAAAGGGACAATTGACGCATGAGGACGTAAGTCCGCGTGTCACTGTTCACTATGGGATTCCGTCTACTGCATCTATTGTGGCTTTTGATCCCATTCAGAGTCTTCTTGCACTAGGAACATTGTGAGTCTATTCTCTTTATCTGTAATTATAACTGAATGCTGAGAACCGTTATTTAAAGTGCTCAATGTGGTTTTTCTAGTTAGTAAATTTGTTTAATTTTGATGTAAACTAAGTGGTTGGATGTCGATTAATGAGATTGTGTTATCTGTGTATGAGAACAAACTCGTATGGAGGCTGACTACTCTTACTGAATTCTGGCAGTACATATGATTTGGCATCAGTTCAAGCTTTTGAACCTCCTAATTTTCAACTTTTTGATGTTTCCTTAAATTTATCTGTAGAGATGGCAGGATAAAAGTGATTGGTGGTGATAACATTGAAGGGCTTTTTGTGTCTCCTAAGCATATTCCATTTAAAAATTTAGAGGTATTTAAGTTCATCTATCCTATAACTTATGATTTTCTTTTCTATGTTTAATTCAGTATTGAGACACTTCGTTTTATTCCTGTCACAGTTCTTACAAAACCAGGGTTTCCTAGTTAGTGTATCAAGTGAAAATGAAATACAGGTCAGCATTTTTGTTTTGCATCTCTGTTGTTTCTTTGTTTGCATCTTTTTATGTTTTTGATTTGTGCTTTATGTTTCAAAAACAGTCTTTCTACTAATTAGGAGTAAGGTTGTGTACTACTAAACCTTCCTAGACCATGTGTATCAACGGGACTTTCGTTGGGTTATTGTTGTTGTTATTGATTTGTGCTTTATGTTGTTGATATTGGCAGGTTTGGAACTTCGAGCAACGGTTTATGGCCTCTTCTTTGAAATGGGAATCCAATGTAACAGCATTCTCGGTTATTCATGGCTCCACATATATGTACAAGTTTTGAAACTAGAATACTCATCCACTTTCGTTTTTTATGCTTTTGATTTGACTGATTATGTTCTAAAACAGGTACTTGGGAGACGAATATGGGATGATTTCTGTGTTAAAGTATGATGTGGAAGAACAGAAACTTGTGATTATGCCATATTATGTTCCTACAAATTCGATAGATGGTATTCTTTCCTACTTCATCCTGTTTTGCAAAGTTTAACTCCACATTTATTCGATGTCCTTTTGAATCAATTTTGTGTGTCACGTATTTTTCTGCCCTGTCTCTGTGTCACAAAGTCATACACATAGACATACATACAAACCCCCTCATTTGGTTGGACAGAGACATGATTCCGTTTTTATTTTACCTGCTCATATCTTTGCTGCTAAACTTATTATTAGTTCCAATATTTTGCTTGAATTCACAGAAGCATCTGGGACGTCCTCACCCAATCATCTATCTGTTGTTGGAGTTCTCCCACAACCTTATTCCCAGGGAAAAAGGCAAGACAAGCTTGACTCAATTCTTTCACTCAATAGTCTGTGGGAGGATATCCTGCTTTGGCACTGGTTCAATGCTATATATCTAGGTTAATAGGGAAAAGCCACTGGAATATTTGTCTTCTGAGGAGACATTTAACTTTGTTCGTGCTGGAATTTCTCTCAGTCTGTAATTGTACTTTTTATTACTACATTTTTATTTCTAGATGCATTTTTGAGTAACTTATTCTTTTTCAGGTTGTTGATTGCTTATGAGGATGGACTAATCATCCTTTGGGATGTTTCTGATGATAAAGTTATTCTAGTTATAGGAAATAGAGATCTACAGTTAAAGAGTAAAATGGTCACTGATTCTAACATTGGTACGAGTCACAACTTTTCTGATAATGGATCGGATGGTGAACAAGTGGATAAAGAGATAAGCTCTCTTTGCTGGGCTTCTGACAATGGATCAGTTCTTGCTGTTGGTTATGTTGATGGGGATATAATGTTGTGGAACCTATCAGTTGCTTCTTCCGCTAAAGGTCACGCAGCTGAAAAATCATCAGATAATGTTGTTAAGCTACAATTGTCCTTGGGTGACAGAAGACTTCCTGTCATTGTCTTACATTGGTCAGCCCATAGATCACATAGTGATTCTTGTGGTCTACTCTTTGTGTATGGAGGTGATGCAATTGGGTCTGAAGAAGTGCTAACGGTGTGCTTTTGAACTTAGATTAGTTCTTCCTAAAATATGTTCTTCCTTTTCTCTCAATTAGATTCTTGATGAAGGATGAGGTGAAAGGACTTCCTCATGATTCCATTGGGGAATATGAGAACTGTTTATGGATAACAAAAGCCAATTCCTAAGGTTGTGGGAAAGAAAGGCATGTTGAAGAAATTATTTAGAAGATAATGTGAGCTAACATGGACTATGCTAGACATTTTAACTTCTTCCTTCAAGATGGATTTCTTTTTGGTAACCTTTAAGTTCTAGGTTCAGCACTGAATTGTATTTGGGAGCACTTTAACTATGTATTCTAGTCGGCTACTACAGTCTTACTTGATGAGAGAACAGTGGATTCTATATTCTTCCTTTCCTGTTTGGAATGATTTGCTAAATTAATATTGGTGAGAATTGGCTTAATTTCAAAAATGTAAAGGTGTCAGATTGACAATTGATCGGTAGAGTTTGTCCTGATTGGTATTTGGGTCATGAATGGTCCATCTTTTCAAATTATCAAATCCGTTCTATTGTTTGACAGATTTTGAGTCTTGATTGGTCCGCTGGGATACACAGTCTGAAATGCAGTGCGCGAGTAGATCTTACTCTTAATGGTTCGTTTGCTGATATGATTCTATTACCAAGGACTGATGAAAAGGAAAGAAGTGGTGCTTTAGTATTGACAAACCCAGGGCAGCTGGACTTTTATGATGATGATTTCTTGTCATCCTTAATATCCCATAGAGACAGAAGAACTTCTATGCTGTCAGTGCAGTATCCTATGGTAATACCAATGGCTGAACCATGCATAACTGTAGCTAAACTTTCTTCTGTCAACCAAGAAGATAAACTTTCAAAGGCTCTTTCTGAGGTACTCTCTAGTCATTTTGGAGAATTAGCACGTGTACATCTTATATGTGATTATGTTGCTCTTTTTTAGTTAATCTAGTAAATTGACTAGATCTTTGAATATTTTCTCTCATTTAATTGTGTGCGCGAAGCTTTACATCGGACAGCCTCTGTGGCTGCGGAGAATAATAAGATTTGCCATCCTTCTAAACTAAAGAATTTGGTTACATGTTTCCATTCGTGAACATCCGTTTTTGTTTTCCTCACTTCTATATTTTTTGACCAGGCAATCTCTGCTATAAAACTTCAGACAGTGCATGCTTCAGGACGAAGTAAATGGCCTTTGACTGGCGGTGTTCCCACTCAGCAGTACGATATTGAAAATTATCAGGTTGCTAGACTGTACATAGCAGGTTACCAAGACGGATCTGTTAGAATATGGGATGCCACATATCCATCTTTTTCACTTCTTTATGTTTTAGGGGATGAGGTGTGTTCTTTCCCACTATTTGTTAATTTCCAAATATTCTACGATTTATATCCTCTTTTTTGGGGACAAAGTTGATTGGAAAACTAACAGTTATATGAGCAGGTGAAAGGTGTAAAAGTGTCTGGTACAATTGCACCTGTATCTGCACTGGAATTTTGCTCCAGTACATTAGTTTTAGCCATTGGCAATGAACTTGGTATGGTAAGAGATGAATTTCTTTTCATGAGCTTTTTTTTGAGTTTATAAAATTTAAGGGAAATAGTGATGTTTCATATCTCCGAGAGTGTGCAGGTTCAAATATACATGCTAATTGAGAATTCAGATGGTAAGAGTTTGAACATTATCACAGAAACTGGAAAGGAAGGTACCAGTAAATAAATACTTCTTTTCTCTGTCTATTTTTCTGTGTAATGTTTTGAATTCTTCGATTTTTATCTTGTAGTTTTATTTGGAAAAGTTAGATATGATGCTTTAATAAGGTAAAAGAGTTGTAGGTTTGACGGAGGAATTGATAACAATTACATCAATGAGGTTATGATGAGATGGACTTCTTTTCCTTTTCCAGTTTTAATTGTATGTTACTAATTGTTCAGTTCAAGACCTGCGACAAGGGGATGGACCCAAATGCACTTCTTTGTTTTCCTTTCTCAACTCTGCCGTATGCACTCTGCAATTTGCAAAATCTGGAAGCAGAGTTGTTGTGGGATTTCTTAGTGGTCAGGTTGGATTTTTACTTTCTGCTTTTTGGTCCCCTTTAATAGCTTCCAACACCCTGCCAAAGCTGCTAAATTAATTGATATTACATTGACTCTTGCGGTTTCATACTTCAGGTGGCAATGCTTGATATTAGTTCATCATCAGTGTTGTTTCTTACTGACAGCGTCCCAAGTTCAAGTTCAGCTGTGAATTCTCTGGCTGTGAAATCATTTTCAGATACTAAAACCTCAGTATCTAATCCAGAGGACAATGAACCAAAAGTTGTGGAAGACCATGTTAAGTGTGATGTTTTTGTTATGACTAAAAATGCTAGTATTGAAGCAATAGATGTCAACTCTGGCAATAAGGTCTGGTCTCAGAAGATACAATCTGAAAATGAGTTAATGGTGGTTTCGATGCATATCATAGGCAAGTATTGGTGTTAAAAGAACAACTAACTTTTTTCCTTGTTTCCACCCCTTTTGCTACCATAATATCATTTGGAATTCTGAAATCTGTTTCCATGCAGAAAGCAGCAACTTTATCTCTGACATATCTGCTGAAATACCTTTGGTTTTCTCATCTGAGAGCAGTAAAGTGGAGTGTGAACAAACCAGTGAAAGTAGTGCAACTAAAGCTGACTTGGGGATCTCAACTAAATCTTTTTATTCTGAGAATAGAGCGGATAATTTTCTTCTTTTACTCTGTTGTGAGGACGAATTGCTTTTACACTCTATGAAGTCCCTGGAGGAGGTGCCGTATCTTACAAACTTTTCAGTTTCCACATTTGTTAATGTGCTCTTCCTAGCAAGTGACCCTTTCTAATTTTAGGGGGATAATAAACCTATTCAAAAAGTGAATCTCTCAAAACCATGTTGTTGGGCTACAACCTTCAAGAAGGATGGCAAAGAGTGTGGCCTTATTGTGCTGTATCAGACAGGAGTCATTGAAATAAGGTGAGGTGTTCATGCTTCCTTTTTGATTATTTAGTCTGCAATATGATATGTTCATCTGACCACTAAATCATATGTAATTGCATCTTAAGTAATTTATTCTGTAACATCTGATACAGGTCTTTGCCAAAACTTGATGTAGTAGGCGGAATCTCTTTAGAGTCTATTCTAAGGTGGAACTTTAAGACTAACATGGACAAAACAATAACTTCGTCTGATCATGGGCAGATTATACTGGTTTGTGTTTTGCTCTCACTTTTGCAATAGACCAGGGATCTGTTTTTCTGTATTGAAAACATCTAGCAATCTTGATTTGATGATAATTTAAATTTCTTGGGTTCTCTTTGCAAAATTCATTGAAGCTGTTCTTGCTTTATTATTTCCGTATGTTTTTGTAATTGCTGAGAACATAGATTGATATGAATTATTCTTTTATTCACAAAGTGTGGCTGTTGTTATAACACGTAGTAAATGACATTTCTTTGCAGGCAAATGGATGTGAATTTGCTTCTTTGTCACTTTTGGCCTTTGAAAATGACTTCAGGTATCCATCTGTTCACCTTTGACGATACCCTCTCTGCTACCTTATTGCATATGCTGTTTAATAAGTCATAAATCATCTTTGAATCCAATTCCAGATAACTTATTGTGACACTTTCTGAGAGTATTTGGTTAATATAGGATTCCAGACTGTTTGCCATCACTTCATGTTAAAGTTCTTGCAGCTGCTGTTGATGTAACAGCCACTTTATCTTCCTCCCCGAAGGTGCAGGTTTAAATTTATGTTAAGGCCGTTTAACCTTATCTCATGAACCAGTTAGGAATTTGTATTTACTTCTCTTGCACAGGGTCCTGCTCCAGGTATTTTAGGTGGCTTTATCAAGAGCTTCCAAGCAGGGAAGGTTGATAACAATGTGAATCTTCATCCTGAAGTTTGTAAAACTGACCTTAAAAGTTTAGAGAGCATATTTTCCAGCCCTCCCTTCTTAAAGCCTTCAACAACCATTGAAGACTATCAAAAAGTTCTGGAGCTCGGCATAGGTTCAATATCTCCTACTCATCCATCTTTCTATTGTAATGGTCTACTCCCTTTTCTGACTTCCTACTGTTTTTTGCAGATGATATTGATATAGATATCAAAGAACCTTTAATTATTGAACCTTTATCTGAAAAGAGCAACAATGATACAAGTGGTATCCTCTAAATCTCCTTGTACTCTGGTTGATTTTATTTTTTCGAGTAGAATGTACTTAAGTCTTGTTGTCATGCTGAAGATGAGGGAACAGAAAGGGAGAAATTGTTTGAAGGTGCAAGTACTGATTTTAAGCCAACATTGAGAACTGCAGAAGAAATTAAGGCCAAGTATAGGAAACAGGTAATTGTATCTGTATATTTAGATCAGTGGCTCTACTTTTTGTTTTTTCTTGTCTAATATAGTGGTCAATCATTCCAGGATGCCTCTACTGCAGCTGCGCATGCAAGAGACAAGCTTGTAGAAAGGCAAGAAAAACTCGAGGTACCATAGAATTGTTGCTTACTTTATCCTCTCGATGGCAAAATTTGCTGTGTCTTTATGGCCTTGAAGTGATGCCTAATGTATGATTGGGTAACTTGAGCAGCTAACTATTTACAAAATTCTAACAACTGAACACAATCTAAGAATATCTATCATTGGTTGAAGACAACCTAGCCTAATCAAATGTGACTCATTTAGGAATCTAGACACCTGTTTTTGAGAGCTAGAACCTTATTATTGTCTTCTTTATAAGCTAGATGGTTTGAGCAGTTCATAACTGTAGTGCTACTTAGTTATTAATTTCTCTTCTTAATACGGAATTATATGATGTTTTGTCCATGTGGTCTATAAGATGATGAATTATGCACGAATACATATTCCTGTTGAGTTTTTGCAAAAGTGGTAAAGTTTTGCTTCCCTGTGATTTAAACCAGAGGTTGAGCCTGCGCAGTGAGGAATTACGGAATGGGGCTGAAAATTTTGCCTCTATGGCGCATGAACTTGCGAAACAGATGGAGAAACGTAAATGGTGGAACATATGACGATCGGTTCTGTAAGAAGTTTCTTCGATTTGATTAAACACCATGACTTTTCGTAAGAAGTAATACTATTTTCGACCATTCTTTAAAGATGCCAATTAATGTGATTCACCGTACATATACTGAATTGAATTCTAATGTAGCACAAGTACTGAGCATATTGTACATGTCAGTAATACCAAAAAAGAAAAAAAGATCAGATATCTATGCGTATGTTGTGATTCTACAAGTAACTCATTCGGATACTAGGACTCTCAACTGCTGGTTCCTATGCGTCCACGTTTTTCTTCTTAGTGTTAGTTGATTGATTATTCCAGATGGTCACTTGATAGAATTATCCATCTGAGAGGGAAAAACATCATATAGTTGTCTAAGGACTTGATTATTCCAAAGTTGTGTTTTGTATCTGCTGTCAATAGCACAAAAAAGTCGATCAAAGTTTAACAAAAAATTAACTAACAAATTAGTGTGAATTCTAAGTAAGCAAACATTAAGATTTACATTAAAAATTCTTCAATATAAAGGAAAATTTTAGGGGCCAAATTGATAAGTAGATTTACTAAATTCAAATAAAAACTTATAAAATTTAATTTCGAGCAATTGACCTTTTTCAAAATAATATCTCACCTCATAGTTACAACTTGTTTCACTAAATTTTAGTAGGGATGGCAATTGTACCCGAACCTGATGGGTACTCGATAAAATTACTCGAACGAGGGCGGGTATGGGGAGCAAATTTTTACCCGTGGGGCGAGTATGGAGGGTTAGTAAAAATACCCGTCGAGTATCGGGGCGGGTATGGGGATACCACCTCCCATACCCGTTTACCCGTTATATAGTAATTTGTTGTCTTTTTTTTTAATTCACTCTTAGATTTGTACTAACTATCAATTTATAATATCTGTTTACTCGTTTCTTTTATGTTAAATTCAATATGTATGTATGAATGTAGCATGAAAATTTAAAAGAAAAACAAATAGTCCATTCATATTAAATAAGCTTATCTTTAAAAAAAAAAGAGGCGGGTAAACGGGTACCGATGGGGTCAAACTCCCAACGGGTACGGGCATAGACGTAGCTACATGGGGGCCCATGGTGCACTGGGCCCCCCAATATTTTAAAAAATTAAATTTATATTATTATTATTATATATATATATACAAGTATAGAGTTATTTGAAATTTATTGGTGTACTGGGTCCTCCAAAATTTTAAAAAATAAAATTTTGGACCCTCCTATATTAAATTTCTGCCCCGTTGCCATCCCTAACGATGAGCACTGAGTAGGTGCCCAGGACAAACTCTGATTATTGGGGATAGTTAATAAATATCAATCAAGTTTCGAACAAGCGCATCAAAAAGCAATGAAAAGAATATTAAAGTATTTAATAAAGAGATCTCATATTACCTAGTATGTTATGAAGGAAGTAATTTGCATATTGAAGGATATATTTATATGATTAGGTTGGAGACATAGATGAAAGGAAATCTACCTCTAAGTTTGTTTTCTTATGGAATAATAGAGCAGTAGTAAGAGGCATGCTTTATCAACAATAGAACTTGAGTTCATCGCATTTTTAGCAATAATGTAAGAAGCCATATGACTTGAGTGTTTCATATATCATTTAGGTGTCACTAGGAATGTTGATAAAGAGAAATCAAGCATATGTACAATTTTCAACTTAAAGAGAAGTAAATATGGAATACGTTCCTACAAGAAAAATGATTGCAGATCTTATGATGAAGTCAATTATTGTTGATATATATATGTTAGGGTATAAGGATTATATAGTAGTTGAGATTATTTTTATTTTATTTCCTTCATGTGGACTTTCATAGTACTTATTATTAATAATGATGTTTAATTTGTCATATCCATAAAGTATTTAATGTAACGTATGCTTAAAATTCAACTATAGAAATATAAGAGTGGTTTCAAATCAAGGAAATAAATGCTTGAATGACTGTTGGGCACTTAAAACATATACAAAATATGTTTTATGATTTTTTTTTAAAATTCTTTTTGTACTATTGATTGCCTCTTAAGTCGTAACAAATAAGTTTAAGAATGTAAATCCGTTACTGGTTTTAATGGGCACCCGTGACACACATCAATATCAACCCGTGAATTTTCAGTATGCAAACGTCCCAGCGCAGCGAGTCTTCTTAGATTTCATCAAACACCTCACATCAGCTGACATGTGAAGGCAGGTACCTACCTTTGTGGGTTGGGTTGGAATGGAAGTTAACTATGGAAGACGAGAGACATGCATGCATTGATAGCTTTTATCTTAGAGAAATTAAAGGGCGGACCGAACCAATAATTTTAGCGCGTATGGCGCGTGCAGTAGCCAAATCCTAGGTGTCACAGTCGGGAACCACCAACAGAAGGCTCCCTGGTACAAAAAGTGCAACCTCCAAAACATTCCACCCGTGAGACCACACACGTGACAGACTAGGACAAAATACACATTTGCATTCAACAAATCCAAAGTCTTACCATTTTATCAATTCAAATGCCCTTCATAACCCCAAACTTATTATATACCTAAACCATAACTAATTCCACCCAATCCCATCCACTTCGTTTGGTTTTACATGGCGTGGCGTGGCCTTGGTCACATTTCTGCAGTTACTTGGACAACTATACATGAATTATGGGGATGCACATGAGATGTGAATTTTGCTCATCCTTCCAGTTCCATTAGAGGATAGGTTACTTTCCGCCTGCTTTTCTGGTCAAGTAATTCATGGACCATATCTAATGGAGGAGGCCTTGAAGTCACCCGTGATTGGATTAATTCTGTTGTCGTGGACCTACTACACAAACTTCCCTATTTCTATGGCCACAAAGAGCTCAGCTAAACAACAATGGAGAGTCACGAGATTTGTAATATTTGCTTTTACATCAACACACATTGTAAGTGCATGTAATGTACATGCCATATCGTATGCGCAATAACACACCCAAGTTTCTATCCTTTTTAATTTCTCATCTGTTCATGTATGACTAGCTAGATGAGATATGTTGTAATAAATGGCGGTTCCTCTGCCAACCAGAGCACATCCCTCTCTGAGTTTAACGCTTAATTATTGTTGCGAGTGTTAGGGATAATAGTTCTTGAGCATATGATTAATGATGTAAAACACTATCGACCTGAGATACAACTTGGTTAGTCCCCTGTTTAACAGGTTTTTACCTAGCCCAAGTTCCCAGGAGCTTCAGACCGGAAGCATATATTCTGCTACCAACAAATCAATAGCAAGAACCACCTCAATACTTTCGGATGTACAATACGAAATACCCTTTCCAACTTGGGGTAGAGAGAAGCCGTAGTTAAACATGTTTCCATTTCTTACGCCAACTGATGGACGTCCTACGGATCTCATGTAATTGGCTTCAACAGAGAGTGATGGCTTAGTTTCTTCACATGCTGATTTTTGTCATTCCTAGAAAAGATTGGTTCACTCGGAGAAAGTTGTTTCAAAGGGTTCTATTCTATGATATAATCAATATGGGTTTTACAGACCATAACCAGCTAACGTTTCACCGAGTGCAATATTGACTACAACGTAACTCGAGTAGAAACAAAGGAATCGTTGTGAATTCCTGACCTATTTCATGCAATTCTGTGAGAGTACAACTGAAAATACGTCTTTGTTCAAAGTTTCAATAAGGGCGGCCTGGAAATGACATTTTGCTCTTTAATGTTGTTCCTCAACATGTCTGCTGTTTACATGCCATCCTTAATCATAGCTATGGGATGATTCACCAAATTAAAAGAAAAAGAAAAAAAAGAGAGCTTTCTTTCCTTTATGCATCTTTCATACCAGTATACAAAAGCATATACATCTGCTTTTGGCAGTTTCTGCCGAAAACTTTGAGCCTGCAAGCAGAAGCAGGTCACAAGCCGATACTGTTGAAGATGCAAAGCTGTTTCCTCGTCCCATAAGCTTAACCTTATTAGGCAATTAGAAACAATACTTGAAAGAATTGAAACGATAAGAGTGCAAGAAGCCAGAGGACCACACTTAAGTTCTAATGTTTATGGGAGAGAAAATATGTAAGTGTAACCTTCAATCAACTGGGATTTTACACGTGTCGAACCTATGCATGACAACAGGTTTTCAAAGGAACTCATTGGGGGAGTATAAATTAAAAGCCTTTTCTGCTCCATAGTGGTCCTTAAAACTTTGCACTTCACTTAAAGATTTCCACTGCTGGTAGAGTGGTAGTGAATACTTTTCATTTCTCATCTGTTGTCTCTCCTCCATTAAATTCGACAACAACATCAGTGGAGGAGGCTAAGTATTGTCACTGCTAAATCCTCCAGAGAAGAACAGCTTGTAGCTTGTGGCTCTAGCTATCACATTGACAAGCTTTTGATCTTTTTGCTCTTCTTGGTCTGCTTGAAGGTACTCCAGACAACTATCCTTCAAGTTCAGGTCCATCTCTGTTCATGGAGATCGTTCGCTGGTCTTTACTCGTCTTAATAGCAGCGACCCTTTTCCTTCAGAATTCAAGCAATGTAGAAGGAAGGTACCATTTTCACAAGCGCAAAAACAAAACCAAAGACTCCCCTGTTTCAACACCACCTGCAAACTCCCCTGTTCCTGAAGATCCTACAGTTCCTTCAACGCCTGCTAATCCTGATCCTTCAACACCGTATGATCCTCCGACAATTCCTTCGGACCCTTTTCCCAACGATCCTGGTAACGCCAGTTCTGCCCGTACATTCGACGTGACGTCCTATGGTGCTGTCGGGGATGGTTCCACCGATGACACTGCCGCATTTCGGGAGGCCTGGAAAGCCGCATGTGCGGTGGAATCTGCTATTCTTCTGGCTCCTTCAGGGTACACTTACATGATCACCTCAACAATTTTCTCAGGGCCATGTAAACCAGGACTTGTCTTTCAGGTAAACATCTTCGATTTTTGATCTGTTTCAAGTCTATTGACATTTTCATGGATTATTTGGCTCATCCAGAATTGTGATGTTGGTAAAGGTGGATGGTTGCCTTATGCCTCCTGATGGACCAGACACATGGCCAAAAGCAGATAGCAGAAAGCAATGGCTTGTGTTTTACCGACTTAATGATATGACTCTCACTGGCGGTGGTACCATTGAAGGGAATGGAGAGCAATGGTGGGATCTTCCTTGCAAACCACACAGGGTACGCTTAACTATTCAACTCTGTTTTACCTTTTATGATTACAAATTGGAGAACTTTCCCTTTCTCTGCTATTTTTTCTGCTGAGAAAATGAACTATTACTAATATATTCACTCATAATGTGATTTCAGGGTCCTAGTGGATCGACTTCAAAAGGACCTTGTGATAGCCCTGCAGTAAGTATAAATTGTGGAATCAAATTTGAATAGGAGTACCATTTTTCCCATCTGAACAGCTCATATTTATGGTTGATTTCAGTTAATTCGATTCTTCATGAGCTCCAATTTAGTGGTGAGTGGCTTAAGAATCCAAAACAGCCCACAATTCCACATGAAATTTGACGGCTGTGAAGGGGTTTTCATTGCAAAGATGTCAATCTCTTCCCCTAAACTTAGCCCCAATACCGACGGAATCCACTTAGAGAACACCAACTCAGTTGGAATATACAACTCTATGATTACAAATGGTTAGTGTAATCCGATTTCTACTCACCCTCAATCTTAAACTAAAACCAATAGTAGAGAAATATCTAAATGAGAGTATGAGACACAATCCTTAGCTTTGCAGTTGTGATATAAAGTATATCTAATTGATTTTGATGTCGTCCATGTTCTTATCATTCTTAATGATTTTGAACAGGTGATGATTGCATATCAATTGGACCCGGTTGCTCAAATGTTGACATACAGGATGTTACCTGCGGTCCAAGTCACGGGATTAGGTACTTATCCCTCAACCTTACTTGTGTTGATTTCCAAAGCAACATTCGGCTGCGTTTTTCCTTTCTTCATCAACTTTAGGAGGTATCTCGTGGTGTGACCGTGAGAGTGAGTGAACAATTTTGAGCAACAACCACTAATAACTTCATGGCCGTTCTGTCATTCACTTCTGCTTCTTTCCATCACTTTCTTCTAAAAGTATGAATTTAGATTAGATTAATAATTGTTTGACAAGGTTTCATATCCTGCAAGTATGAATTTAGATTAGATTAATAATTATTTGACAAGGTTTCATATCCTGCCCAGCCTTTTTATTTCTCTTTTGTAGTATGTACGTTTGTTTCTTTCCGATTATACACGAGGAAGAGACAATTAGACAATAAAACTAAGAGCTGATGACAAAAACAGAAAACCTTATGCTTTGATTTCTATGAACCATGTATGCTCACCTGCACCAGAAATATAATATGTGGTAGGATTTCCAAGTCCATTTTTTATTATAAAAAAAAAATCTGTTTCCTGCAGCATTGGGAGTTTGGGAATGCACAATGCTCAGGCATGTGTTTCAAACATAACAGTCCGAAATAGCATGATAAGAGAATCAGATAATGGGCTGAGAATCAAGACATGGCAAGGAGGGAAGGGGTGTGTATCTGCCATTTCCTTCCAGAATATCCAGATGGAGAATGTGAGGAACTGCATGATTATAGACCAATACTACTGCATGTCAAAAGCATGTCTGAACCAGACCTCAGCTGTTCATGTGAATCAAGTATCTTACAGGAACATCAAAGGCACTTACGATGTAAGAAGCCCACCGATCCATTTTGCTTGCAGTGACACTGTAGCCTGCACAAATATACTCCTGTCAGAAGTTGAACTCCTCCCATATGAAGGAGAGTTGGTGGATGACCCTTATTGTTGGAATGCTTATGGGACTCAGGAGACAGCCACTATACCACCCATAGATTGCTTGAAGGAAGGTGAGCCTCAGAATGCAGAGGCAAGAGAGCTCACATCCGCTTGTAGCTGCTCAACCTGAACAAGGCTCGTCTTGTTAAAATTGTCGTATTCAAATCTGGGTTTTCAATGTCATTAGGCTCCATCCCTATTTGGGTTTTATCCCCTTATTGTGTGATGTGATTCAGCTCAGCAGTATATATATGTATATTTTGGCCCAGAGATTGTAGTTTAGTGGATTTTGTTACATATAAAATAATAGATTTTATGATTCCTGTCGAGTTCCTTTCCTATCCTTATAAAATTGTAAAACATAATGGTTGATGGGTATAAACATGAGGGTTGAAGGGTAGCAACAAGATGGCGACTGAAGACGACAACACACAGAAGAAGGGAAGAGAGGAAATTAGCGACAAAACAAAGTTTCCCTACTAAAGATGTGATGTCTGTCCAAATATAAAATGTGTACAATGAGGATAAAGATACTTCAAATCGTCACTTTCTTTCTTTGCATTGCATTCCTTACATGTCGCAAGACACGAACAAACTCACAGAACAAAGAGAAGTCAAAAGCGGAAGACATCTCAACATTTGGACCCTTCAAAAGGCGACGACACGAGTTCTGACACATGACAAAGTCAAAGCCGCCAAATTTCTCAACTAATCTCTCAATCTTACTGCTTGTTAGCTTCTCTATATCTTCTAGCTGTTCCAATTCTCCAGTTTGTCCGCTGCACTGCCACCACCTTCTTAATATCTTCCGGTTGGTCTCCGATGTTTCAACCGAAACCACACTCCTCAAATGGATGCCAAGTCTGTTTAATGCAACCTCTGCCCCTCCAATGCCACTGAAAATTGACAACATTGTCATTCCTTCTGGAAACATAGACTTCAATCCTGAGAGATGATATCCCAATGTATCTGTCTGGAAACAGTATTTGAGAGAATGCAACCTTTCTACCAAACTACAATCACCAGTTTGAGTATGATTAACCGGGTAGCCTAGCATTAGCTCCAAATATTCAGGCTGCATGGGACCTAATTTATTTGGACCAACCCAAACAAGATTTAACGCCTCGCAATGGTGAAGGATGCCTCTCTTCTGTTCATCTGAAAGTAAACCCTGAGAATCTTTTATATCCTTTCCGAGCCTTTCACAGAGATTAGATACTCCATCTGTTTGAAAACCAATCTGTCTAAACTTCTTCCTTGCATCCCAAGATGGCCACCACTTTTCCGTACCTGGTATTGCATCTTTAATGGTCATTGGTGGCTTTGGAAGTACATGAAACCTATTCTCGGTAGGAAGATTGTGTAGGTAGCCTTCGGTCCTACCTAATGCCGAAAACAACTCAGTATCCACGAATTCAGGAGTGGTTGCATACAAGAACTGCGATATTTTTCTCCAAACATCCAATGAAATGTTCACAACATGCCCATAGAAAAAACATGGGGGTTTAGTTACCATCCGGTTGAGATTACTGCATGAGTCCGATCTGAAAGCTTTGGACATATCAATCGCAGAGATTCTAACATCAAATTTTTGTTCCAACCATAAAGGTTCAGAATAGGAGCTGGAACCCTCTGTACATCCATGTTTTGGCCTTTTTCTTTTGTTGTTTTTGTCCAACCGAAAATTCCTTAGTTGGGCATCCGGATATTCCTCAGTGTATTCATCCTCTTCTTTTGGTCTTTTACCTTTAGGCTTCTCTGTTATATCTTTTGATCTGGAACTACCATCTACATTTAAATCCTCAGTTTTTATTCTTACTGAACCACACAGGATGTCTCTTACCGTTTTCTTCTCGCTGAAATTCTTAGGGGTATGCTGCATAAGAACAAGATAGAAGCTAAATTACCAGCAAATCGACTGATAAAAAATTTGGAGCATGTACAGCAATTGCATTAAGCGTATAGCCAAGGAAACAAAGTGAAAACTTAAATAATTTCTCTGGTTCGTTACGCAAAAAATGCACCGGATTTCCTTCACAAAATGTTCTAATTCTCAACACTTGCCAACTTAAACCATTTTAAGTTTTAACTCAACACCAAAAACATACTTTCTATCTTTTCTACACCAATGAGTTTGTCAAAATATTGAACAATAGAGAGCACTTAGATCGTTACGAAAAAGAATTCCAAAAACGCGAAGAACAATATAGAGATAAGACTTCTAAGTCATAATACTTGTGAACTGGAAATTTTGATGATCATTCATGAGAAACAACAACCTTTTTTACCGTTGCATACTCTTCGCCAAGTTGATGAGCGCAAATCAAGTCAGCAAGCTCTGAGATTGGAATTTCGGATCCTGAAAGATGGCAAACTGCTCGTCACATATGGAATAGGAACCTAAATAACAGGTTATCCTTGGTGGAAACAAATAATTATGATGAATAGACAATAAGCACCTTCAACTCAGTAGAAATGTGAACTAAAACTCAAATAATAGTAAGAAAAAGAGGTGGGTCAAAACATGACAATTTTGACATGTTAGACCTATTATACAAAACTTAATTGTACAACACCAAGATTCAAACTGTACCATAAAAATAGCGTTTCATTACAAAAACATAGATAGAGAGTTTGGCTGGGTCAGACCGGCCCAAAGGCAACGGGACCAGGCCCATTGACTGAGTTTTGCAAAACATCATTTGAGGTTTATTAGATTATGTTTTTAAGTTTTAACCTAGAGTAAAACGACATACACAAACTCTTCTCTTTTTCCTTTTCTTCTTCATTTTCATCATTCACCATTGCACCCTAACATCGTCTTCTTCAATCTTCAGGCAAAGGCAATATCTCCTTTGGCTACTACACACCTAGCTCTTGCCACCTGTCGTCTTCTTCTTCATCTCCACCAGGTGTCAATGTGTCATCTTATATTTTTCATCTCCAGAATGTCGCCTCCTAACTTCCAATCCTTGGTCGTGTCCTAGCCCACCCACCAAGGTAAGTCCTTCATGCAGCTTCCAATGGACTTTGAATTGAACTAAGCTTGCCATTGTTCAATGAATCAATTTCTTGTGGATTGTGTTTGTTGGTTTTTGTTCATGTATTTAGTGACTTACATAGTCATATATACAAGCCCGTGAAAACTTCACAGTGACTTACACATTACATGATCACATACACATCCACGCAAGCCCGCAAAAAAATTTCACAGTGACTTACAATGTGACACAAACGCCCACAAGAACACATACACAACCATGTATTGTGTCCCACAATCAGAGCGACTTACACGATCAATTACACGACCATGTAAGTCACTGATACATTTTAAATTGCTCCGCGTAGTGTTCTTTTCATTTTTTGATCCTTTCCCTTATATGTATACATGTAAATGTTTATGAATAACTTATATAGTCGTATATGTTGATTATTTCAAGTGGATGAACATATTCCTTCAGTAGAGAGTTCCAATATGGTACCAGAGAGTGTACGAGTGGAAACTTCTAATCTCATACCAAGTGAAGATAGAGTCCTTGTCCATTGAAAAAGGATGTTTGGAATCAGTTCAATAAGGCTAGATTAATGGATAGAGTAAAGAAGGTTAAATGTAAATATTCTCGCAAGATGTTGACTAGGAGTTCAAAAGGTAGAATCTCTCATTTAAAGAGACATTTGGATTCGTATAATAGAAAGAAGATCGTATTAGGAGGTCAAATAGTGTTTACCCCTGTCCTGATGAAAGGGCATAATGAAATAACTGCTACAACTTATCACAACAACAGATCAAAGTTCTTGATAGCTAGTATGGTTGTTGGTGATGAACATCAACTATTTATAATTTATAATTAATAGCAAAAGATTTAAGATTTTACTTAGTTCACTGTAATCGACCTTCAAAATCCCAACTCAGAATATCTTGAGAAAGAAATTATGAAGATATACAAGAATAAAAAGAAAGAAATTTTAAAAGTGTTCTCAAGTATTGATGGATTGGTTAATATCACAACAGCCATATAGACTGTCAATAACTGAAGGAAGGGTTATATAATAGTGGCAACACGTTATATTGACAATGACTGGACTATATGTAGTAAACTACCAAGATAAATTATATTGTTACATTTATTTTTTTGATTATGCTATGATTGATATTTTTTCATTTATGTGTCATCACATATGAGAAAAAGGTTGACAATCATGTTGATCGAGTGTTTAATAGATTGGAATATCGACACAAAGTTATCCACCATAACAGTTGACAATTGTAGCGTGTACGATGTGATGATTGAAAAGGTGAGTGATAAGTTACAAGTTGAGAGCTTATTGGTTGGTGAGAAGTTCATATGCCTTGTTTTGCGCATAGTTTGAATTTGATTAAGGATGAGTTGGAAATGATAAAGGAAGCAATAGATTTGATTCAGGATAATGTAGTATATTGGAGTACAACACCTAAAAGAGTTGAAAAATCTAAAGATATTGCACGACAACTATGCATTTTAAAGACGAAGAAGATGGTATTAGATTTTCCTACTAGATGGAACTTAACCTTTAAGAGGCTAGAGTCGACAATCCTACATGTTGATGTGTTTACCAGGTTGAGACAAAGAAATTCTCAGAACACTTGTCTGTCTACAGAAAAGCAATGAGAGTTGGCTAAAGAATTTTGTACGCAATTGGAAATATTTTATGCTATTACTAAATTGCTTTCAAAAACAAAATATTCAACTTTGCATAGTTGCTTTAGCAATATGTATGAGATTAGAAAAGCTATATCTAATTGGATGTTTGACTCTAGTAAAGTGAACCAAATTATGATGGATTAGATGACAAAGAAACTTAATCCTTATTAGTATGTAGTTAAACATATTGCGACAATCATATCTGTGTTGGACTCAAGATATAAAAAGGAGCGAGTTAATTTTATATATAACGTTTTGTATGGTGATTGAGTTTAAGAGCATGTTAATGTCATTAAACAATTATGGTATGATTTATTTAATGATTATCATCTCAGGTTGTACAAAATTCAGGATCATAATAGTTCAGTCTATTTAGCTCCAACTTCAGTTGCAAGTTTGGGATCATCTTCTAAAAGCAGTTTGTTACTCTCATTTATACAATTCATGGAAAAAAAAAAAGAGCTAGAACTTCTTTTAGTATGATCGAGTTGGATAAATATTTAACGAAAGATTATTTGGCCGAAATTGAAGGCGTGGAATTTGATATATTGTTATTGTGGAAGAATCGTGAAAATAATTTTTCAATTGTGCAAGTAATTGCACGAAACCTATTAGTAATTCCATCATCTATTGTTGCTTCAAAATCTGCCTTTACTACTGGCAGTCGGATTATTAGTCCTCATCATGCTCGACTTCATCCTCGTACTGTAGAAGCCTTTGTGTGTCAAAAATTAGTTAGATGATAAAAATATTAAGGGTAAACTTTCCTTTATAATATATTAATTTTGTCTATTTTATGATATTACCATAGGTTTTGATGCGAAAATGACCAATCATACTCATTTAATTGAAAAATATTCAATAAAATATTAAAGATAAAGATATATTTGATTGTTTATTAATTATTATAATGTGCTTAATATTCATTCAATGCAATTATTACAATATTAGGTATAGTATTTTTACATGCAAATAAAGTTGTACAAACTATTGTCAATCTTAACTATAATGATTATTTATCCCCCTTCCTGTACTACATGTTTGTTATCTTTAATCTTTTTTTATATGAAATTACTTATTTTTCATATGATTGCATTATATTTTTTGTAATTGAAGATATAATTATTTACTTGTGTCTTTTTTTTTTAAACAACTTCAATATCTGTTGATTCTACTCTCCACTCTCCAAGACTCTAACATTAGTTGATTATTTCATCTTGACTTTTTATAAATTATATGATTCAAAATTTTGGATAATTTATTTTGTAAATTATATCATCAATTAAATGAATTTCGCATTTCTCATAGAGACTAGAGAAGTAGTTTTGTAAATTGAATTTTTTTGTAAATTGTATCATTAAAGCACCAAATTTAATATCTTGCTAAATATACATATAATAATATGTGAATAAATAAGCAAAAGTAAACTCACATCAATGGCTTTAAGCTAACTCAAATTTGAAAAAGGTATTTTTTAAAAAATTAAGTGCAAAAGTTGAAGTTGAAAGACTAGCATTATTAGCTATTTAAAAGGGCGACCTAATTGAGTAATCGAGAGTTTTCATGAATGTCAAAAGGTTAGATGAACTTTCAAACAAGTCTCTATATGCTCCTTTTTATTCTAAAATTTAAAGCTTAACAAAAAATGAAGCATCTTATTCATTTATGTACGTTTAATATATACATTTATAAAAAAAAAATCATTTTTCATTAACTAAATCTTTTTTCTTCACTTCCTTTAAAAATGAATTTAGTTTCAACTTATAAAATTTATCATTTTATGTACATTTAATATATTCATTTAGTAAAAAAAATCAATTTTCATTAACTATTAAATTAATTTTGTATTTCTTATCTATAATCTTTCTTGTACATTCCATTTAAAAATAAAATTTGTTTCAACTTATTCATTCCAAAATTTTATATACATTTTTTAAAAAGTTTTAAAAATATTTTAAAAGTGGCTTCTTCGGCTCGAGCCCATTGCCAAGCCTACAAAAACATGAATTTATAGAGAAATTGATTGCATACCGAATTTCTCAATTGCCAAGGAAACTTCATTCTCAGAGAAACCCAATTGAAGCAAATGAAGTGTTTTCTCCATAGTCCCAAACAAGGTTTCATTACTAGTATCCTGAAAATTAAAAGGCCAAAGAAGCTGTTCAATACTATGCATATAACATATCTGACAACAACAATAGTGTAATAATAAGCATAAATCTGCAAAAAGCTATGGAAGTTGATTTGATCAAGTTTATTTATCGAATAGTAGGCTAAGGGGCTACTCTTCATGACCTTACAGTAGAGTCTATGAGAATTGCAAGGAGAGGTGACCTACTACTGTGGAAGTACAGGATACCATGAAACCAAAGAGACACGGCTAATCATACATAATTTCCAGAATCCAAGAAGATAGGAATCATGCATCAGAAATGCCTCGACTCACATGCAACTAACATCACTAAAAGAAACTACTGAAACACAAGAATGGCTATCTCTATATTTTCTTCTCTCTTCTCAGGTGGGGGGTCTTTAACTTAACCACAACTTTAACAATCCTAATGCACTATCTAATGCAATCGCTATCCTTGTATAGATTTGGCAAAACGTCAAGAAGTGAAGACCTCATTCTTTTCTGCATCATCATTATCAACCATTTCATTGTCCAATCTTTCAGCTTCTTGGGCAGCAAAGATGAAATCCACTACTTCACAAACTGGAGCATCCATCCCTAGTGATAACATCATGGGCCAACAAGAAATTTCTAAGAAAAGCTTCTTATTTTACATTTCAAGTGTATGGTTTGTCGAAAAACAAGAAGGAATAACTTATCATGCAAGACATAGTCATCAAGCAAGCTAAGTATTACCAAGAATGTAACCAAATAAGGCAGATCAAGACAAGAAAAGGAATATAGAACTCTTCAAGGGAGTTTTTTTTTTTAATCATCAATAGGCTATCCTTCACTAGTTATTTAAAGTGGATTGAAATTGATCATTTATTTGTTACTCAGTTGAAAAGTAATGTTTTTGAGACTCCAGGAGCTATATCAAAAGACCATATAAAGGGTGCAACTATTGGTAAAAATATGAATTTTGTACAATAAAATCCAATCTGACATCGGCAAAGTTGTCTATAATGCAACAGAATTTAGCATGCATATTTGGATTCTTCAAAGTTAAAAGGGTCTGCCACACTAGAGACTAGAGACTAGAGAAAGAGCATTAAGCTTTTATATTAATAAATCAAGACTTATTTGACTTGGCTAATGAAACACTTGACTTGGCTAATGAAACACAAATTTAAGTGACAGCATCAGACTGAAAACCCGTCAGAACTTATTAGTTGATCCTACTTCATTTTGGCAAACAGACGAAAGAATTGCAGTTTCTATTCTCCAGATTTTATTCCACACACAGTTTCAAAATGTTCTAAGTTTCATGGTGAAGAAAAATAACATGCAAACCCATTTTGCCTAGGAAGTTGAGAGTCTAATCATAAGGGTAAGCCCTGCAATTAAGAAGAGTCAACTTATAGTTTTAAAATAATGATACAATTTCCACAACCCTAAAGTAAATACATGCATAAAAAAAAACTTTTTCATACCAAGCTTATCCATGGCAAAATCAACCTCATCTGCAGAGAAATCCATCTTTAGCAAATAATTCCTTTTGTCATTGCAAACTTCATCAAATACATCTGGCTCCTAAAAAAAGGGTAACTTTATTAAGCCACAACAAAGGGATCATTTAGAAACTATTAACGATGAATACAATCATTGATGTCAATATAGATGATGGCAATAATATCAGGGCCTTATTTGAAGAACGAAGCTGAACAACAAGTAGGCAATCTTAAGATTTAACCAGTAAAGCCTAGGAATTGTCTAGCAAAATAAGCAATAAAATCATTCAAGAAATAGAGCCACAATTAATAAATGGATGCATGAGGATGAAATGTAGAGATGGTGTATATAGATCATAAAATAAACAAAAGGATAAGCTATATTTCGCAAATAAGGCACCTGCAACGAACCTCATGAATAATGATTAAATAGATTGAAGAGAATCTTTTAGACAGAAATTGTTTTAACACAGACAAGTTGTTCCAAATACCTAGCAGGAAAGATTCGTGAAGCAGAACGTTGAAGAAGTATTAGAAGCATACCACTTTTGGTTGAACAAAAGTGAAGTATTCGACAGGAGTGCTTGTGTCTTTGTCATTGAACAGACTATCCAATGAATCTGAAGAATTAGACTTCGCCTTTTGTGGAACCTGACATACCAAAGTAGGTTAGAAATTGAGAAATATCTTGTTCATAAAGAAAACTAAAATATTTCACCCAATAACCAAAGATTAGAAACAAAAGGAATGTATTATCTAATTTATAAGCTACAGTGGGAACTTTTAATAAAAGCTTAGTTTACTACATATACTTCACAAGCATATGTCCTCGTGAACAGATCCATCAAGCCATTCCATTAGCAACTGTTGACCACTACTACTCTTTATAACTGAAATTTTTTGCAAGATCAAGTAGAATTCAATCTCCTCAATACTGTATTGCAAAAATATGCCAACAAAGAGCATCTAAGTCCGATAATATAGCATTCTAAACTTGTTTATGATGGTTAAGCATAAAATGGAATCCTCATATGTACAACATGGAAAATTAATGATTATTGAGACACGCTATCAAGAGACTATTTGATCCACATTGAAGACTAAGCATATGGGTAAAGAGTAACAGAATACGTGGAATAATGCACTTCTCACTATTTGGAAATGTGATACAAAACCACAGGAGAAAATGAAGAAACAAGGCCAACCAGACAAAAAGGTACTTACATACACTATCTTAGATATCCCTAGTCAAGAGCATACAACAGCTTAAGATAAATAGAACATGAACATGGTGAAGAGAACTATAAATCTAAGGCTGTGACAAGAAATGATGGTGTCTTCCCTGATGCAGATTGTTATCCAAGATTTATAATCACTATGAAATCTACTTAACCACAAACTCTCTCCAAGAAGAAAGCAATTTGAAAACAGAAAAATGAAGGGAAGAGTTACCATTAAAAATAGAACTATCAGTTACTTACGGAGCATACAATGAGAATCTCCAACAACAAGTCAACATTGTCTTCACCTAGATTTAAGAGAAGATACAGGAAAATTTGCATTACATGATATTTAATCCCTAAGAGAGTATAATCTTGAAAAACATAAAGTATATCCACAATAATTTTGGATGTAGATCACATGGAAAATGCAACATCGTCACTATAATAATTGAACTTTCCTCATATTTGGCCAAGTCTAAGCCCATCTAATCGTGTGCATCTAACCCACTTACAAACTGTGTACTCCATTCTTGTTCATGTCCTTGCTTTACATACCATTTTCCTTAATCACTTTATCAACAAGTGACGTAGAGTAACCCATCTCAGTAAAGAAAGATCTTAAATTGCTTCATGATGAACTTGCACCGTTATCAACAAATATGGAAAGAAAAAACTAAAACTTGAAGAAAAACAAAAGAAGGACCTCCAGTAGTAACATAGGCAACAGTCCTAGGAGTGACAGTGACACCAACTCCATCGTTTCTCGCCCTCGATTGCGTAATCACCGGCTACTCTCTAGGTTCATCTGTAGCAACTACTGCGTAACCCTCCTTAATTAATGTTGCTTAGTTTCTTCCCAGATCCATACAGTCACTTCTGCACACACCACACTCCACTCACCACACACACACAGCCGCATCTCCTCACTTACGTGCCGCTAGCTCTCCTCCTATTTCATTATATGAGTAATAAAATTTTTGTCCATTCTTCTGTTCATTCCCAAAACTGTTGCAGCCTCTCCTTTACGCCGTCATTTCTATTCTTATTTTTCTTACCCATGCTATTGTCGTTCTGTTCTCTCCACGCGCAAACCTCTCATCTTTATCTTCCACACGTTGACGTTTTCTCCTCTTCAATTGTCCCACTGCAACGTTGTCGTTTTCTCTTGGTTTTTTTCCAGCTGTTTTAATGCCTTATATCACTCCTTCTTAATCTTTTTAAGCTCTAATTTGTACAAGTTCCCTACAATAAAAATTACAAATAAAATAGCATCAATTGTTCAAAAATTAATTTATCACATTTAAACTAAGATACAATAATTTTTTCCCCTATAAACACAAATTAAATGTAAGGCACAATAATTCAAATAATAATCAAATAAAGTCATAAAAACCAATTTTAGGGACAAAAACTCATCCAAATGACATAAAAATATAAATGAACAAGTGAGTTTGTCCCCAATCGCAACCTCAATCAATCGCTTGTCTGAATTGAATAAAGATTCGAAGACGAGAGAAAGTTGGGGTTCATTTTATCCTAATAGTCTGGTTAGGTAAGTATAGAACGTCGTAGTATTACGATGTCCCCTGACGTTTTGTGTTTAAGTAGACTATGCATTAGAACGTCGTAGTATTAAGGTTTCCCCTGATGTTTTGTGTTTAAGTAGACTATGCACGTATGTAAGTCTCTACTATGTAAATTTATCTGATTAATGAAAATTTTAATTTCTCCAAAAAAAACAATGTCATATGATAGAAATACCATTCTATCCCTCCTCCATAACTCCGTCCTGTAACTTGCTATTTACAATAGACTTAAGACCTTTAATTGACTCCATCACCTTAATAATTAAATCTCACAATAATCATTCTCTTTGTTTATTCAACTAGTCATTTGTTATTAAGCTTATGAAAAT
>JAOSBK010000205.1:18888263-18900923 GCA_027568895.1 Erythroxylum shatona | reverse complement strand
CCATTTTCAAATTCCAGTTGTTAAGTGGGTAAGCCACTACTTGTTTCTGTTGCTTCTGTCAAATGTATCGCACTGATTAGGTTGCTATAAATTTGATTGAGAAAAGGGAATAAAATCATGGATATTTATAGCTTCTAGACTCTGCCTTTTCTGTTCTTTTACAAATTTTCTTTATCAACTATTTCTTTTTTTTTTTGAAATGAAGATGAGGAGAAAAACTAACTTCTCAAGAACGCAACAGAGCATTGATCACTCTGGAGAATCTCTCAAACCCCCAAAGGCGGAGTTGGCCAAACAATCCAATGATCATCACAAGATGACCCCAACTTGAAAATTTGCACACCGATTGCTCTCTACTTAAAAGTTTTCAAATATTATTAATAATAGGCAGAAGATGATGGAAATTATAAGAAGAATCGAGTATAAGGTTGACAGCTCCTAAAGAATCTAACTCCACAAGGAGATTTTTGTAGCCGGAGCTCCAAGCAAACTAAAGGCCACACCGAATCGCCTGAAGTTCCGCAACCATAAAAGTTGTAAACCTAAAGGCCACACCGAATCGCCTGAAGTTCCGCAACCATAAAAGTTGTAAACCTAATCACACCTGAAAAGCTCGTAAGCCATCTACCAAATTGATCTTGAAGTAAACCACCAAATCCTTCAAAACACTATCATTCGTATTAAGCTTAGCATAGCAAAACTTTCTAGAGGCATCTCCCATGCAATCCATCTAGCTTCTCGGTTCGCGGAAGTAGCGTGAGCATTGCGCACCTCAAAAGCAATGAGATACTCGGTGAATAGACTCCTTTACTATTTGACTTGAGACATCAAAGGCATCAACGAGTCATGTATGCTTTCTTTATTTCGAGCACATCAAATAACTCAACACCCAGTGACAAAACGAACGAGAGCTTCCTTGGAAATGCCTTCATCCAAGACACTTGAGCGTAGCCAATCCTCCAAAGAGTCACCAATAAATCGTTCATTCCCAGTCCCCACTCGGATATGGCCCCTTGTGCCCACATGCAATCACGCCGCATGAAGAATAGTTTCATCATGTGTTCTATTGCAACGCACATACCTGGAGGAAATAGCCATACTTGGCTCAAAACAAATGTTAATTAGGAGACAGTTCCAGTTAATCAACCATAAGATCGAAAAACTTGAACTTTTGGGGAATAGGGAGTTTTCATAGCCTGACGGTCCTAACTCTCCCTATCATCTAGAGGATAAGGCATTCGGAAAATGAAATCATGTCCGGATTTAGCTGAATATTTTTTGGACGAAGGATCGCCCCACACAAAAAGATCTTGCATGTTTTGGGCGATTGAAAACTATGTAGTACTGTAAATGCGAGCGGAAACCTCACAAGAGATATGGGTACGTAAAGAATAGAGATCCCATGCGCGTATAGCCGTGAGGATATCAGCGACCATCAAGCCCCTAAAAATGATCTTTAACATTTTTAGGATTTGTTTACAAGAGTTTTAATATATTAATAACCCCAAAACTAACATTCTAATTTTCTTACAAGGTAATTTATCATTTTCAAAAAAATGAAAACATATGACATTTTGTATGTAATATTTTAACATTTATAAAATTCATATTTGATATCAACATCAAAAAAAAATTATCTCAACAAAATTTAATAATTATTATAAAAATTATTTGTATTGTAGAGACGTATTGCTAAACTTTTGACGACAATAACAACACTTAATATAAATTCCAATCAGAAGTAAAAAAATAAAAATAAAAATCTTATAATACGTATTCCTAAATTTTTTATATGTAAAAAAAAGGGGTAGGACTAAATTTGATACATTAAAATGTGTGCTCTATAGACAGAGAAAGTGTAGAAATTTGATGACTCGAATATTTGATCGTCGTGGGCCAGAAGCAAGCGACTCTTTTCTTCTAAATTTCAACTTTCCAGTCTGTATCGACAGTGGGAAAAAAAAAAGTCTTCCAGGAGTAAATTCCGGGGAGGAGCCTTCTTTCACCAAAATCGATGACCACAAAGGTTGCTCATCTTTCTGGCTTCCATAACAAAGGAGTTCTGCCCTTTACTCTCCACCAACATTCAACACCGCCTTTCACGTCAAACTTACTCATCAACTCAAATCCAACATTATGGATTCTCCAGTTACTCCACTCATCAGTGGCTTCAAAATTATCTTGTCCGTATCCCTCGTCATGATATGCCGAACACTCCCGGCATCTTCTCTCGCCAACTGCAGAAGCTTCTGCGGCAACATCCCCATCAACTACCCCTTTGGCGTGGACGACGGCTGCGGTGCTCCGCAGTTTCGCCATATGCTAAACTGCAGCTCTGATCTCTTCTTCATTACTCCTTCAGGTAGCTACAAAGTTCAGAGCATAGACTACAACAAGAAGACTATGGTGGTCTACGATCCAGCAATGTCTACGTGCTCCATCCTGCAACCCCACCACGACTTTATCATGACGGATTTGCAATCTGTGATAATCCCTCCAACACCTGACACAGTCTTTGCCCTTCTAAACTGCTCCATCGACTCCCCGGTCCTTAACCATTACAAGAACCTGTGCTTCAACTTCTCCGGCCACTCCTGTGACGAACTCTACGGTGGTTGCAACGCTTTCAGAATTTTCCACTTGCTCACCAACAGTTCTCCGGCTTGTTGTTTTACGAGCTACGACACGGTGAAGTTTATGAGCATGAACATTCTGGACTGTACTCATTATACGACCGTGATCAACACCGATGGGTTGAAGGGTGTTGGACCTTCCGATTGGGTTTATGGAATTAAGCTGTCGTTCAGTGTGGCGGAAACTGGATGCGAAAGGTGCTCACTTTCGGGTGGAGCTTGTGGGTATGATACTGAGACTGAAGGAATGCTTTGTCTTTGCTCAAGTTCCACAAATGCTACCAGAGAATGCGGTAAATTCATCAAGAATTTTTATTTTAAGTATTAGCCGAGAGTTTATTAGAGGGGGCCGTGATAAAATTAATACTTTCAGCTGCAGGTAGTGTTACAGCAGGTGATGTGCAGATGCAGTCCACTTATTTGCATGCTCTTGTGGCGGTGCTAGGCGCAGCAGCTTTGACTTTGAGTGCAGGGCTATGACCTATGGCATTCCTTCCTTGAGTGAGTGGTAATCCATTTTATTTGCTTTCTTTTTTGATAATATTATGTTAATCTCAATGTTGAAACAAACTGTAAGGTTGCGATTTGTGTTCACAAAGAAAGCAAAGGCAGCATTACTACTAATACAACACCACTTCTTTTACATTTGTAATGAAATTAGAAGTAAAAGGAAGAGATCTGGATGAAATGAGAGCCCTTGAAAATTGAATGATATTTGAGAACCACTTTTTACCAGGGATGGTAATGGATCTGCTTAGGCCCGATTTAAGGGTGGCTTGGGCCCAATTGTCAGCTCTACTTTTGAACATGCAATATTCACGGCACTTCTCAATAGACAATGTTTCCCGTAGAATCCCTAAGTACATTTCTCCCACGTTTACAAAACGGGGGATAGATTCTCTGTCCCAATTTTTGTATACCTACTTTGTTTTATTGGAATCAAGTCATCTATTTATATGAATCCTACATAAATAGATGGTTTGAATCAAATAAGACAAGTAGGTACAAAAAAAAAAATGAAGACTGAGAATTTCAGGCCACAAAATAGGATGGATCAAATGTTGAAATATGGATTAAAGAATGTGAACATTTCTTCTTAATTGGGTAGGCCTTAGCTGTAATCCTCATGAAAGGACTAGGTTTTGATTGGTACAAGTTCTGTTTAAAAGCCGGACTGACTAGGGAGGAGAGAATGGTCTAGCTCTAGACGGGAGGTTTTGTGACATATGTTTGAGACCCAACGATGAACTTGAAGAAACAGGAAGTCATTAGTGTCTCAGCCTCGATCTAGAAGATCTTGTCTACAATGAGAAGTGAAAATCAGCCTAGTGTTATGATGGTTCCCCAATTGCTGCGATTAATAAAGAAGTGTAAGCTATTGACTGCGGAAAAGGAACGATTGCAGATTTTGGTGTGGATAAGGTTGACCATATTTCTTGTAGTAGTTGGAAATTTTTTCCTATTAGAGATTAAAAAAATAAAGTTAAAAAATTAATTTCGTATAGGATAAAGACAATAAAGTAGTTTAATAAAATATTGTTGAAGCCTAGTGGAAAAAGGATATTTTATCAACGTGAATTATATATTTATTGAATCTATAATGGGGAGGATATTAAAGTTATTGTAAGTAATTATTAGGTTTTTTTACCTCTTTAAATAAGCTTTTGTAAATATAAAATTACCCATTAAAAATTTTATGCATTAAGAAAGGTGTAGAAAAAATTGATAGTATTGTTTTTAACAACTTTTATATAGGTTAATTGAAAATTTTTAAAGATTTTTAAATTTGATGAACTGACTTGATTGTCCAACAATTTTATTGAAATAGAAATTGAAAGCAAAAAATAAATTTTCCATTGCCTTCCTTTATACAAATTTATGATTTATTTATAATTGTATGACATAATAAAAGCGAGGGATATTAGTAGGTTAATTTGAATGAATAGAAAATATTAAAAATCAAAAGAAAAACTAAGAGAACACCACAACAATTGATACAACCAAACACTACAATTATTGATAAAGCTCTCAAGGATGTCACCAACCACATAGGTGTAAAGAGCAACACAAAATGAAGGAATCAACTTCAAATTTGTGAAGAAATAAGTCTGAACTTTTATTTTAAATCACGCCCGCAAAAATACATCTTATAACCTCTATTTATAGTAGAAAACTCTTAATACTATTAGGAAACAACTTAAACAATATGAAAACATACTAAAGACCTTAAAGAAATAAGGAAACTAATTTTGGAAAAGTAAAAACATGTCCTATGCATTGTTTCTAGCTGTTAGACTTGACGTTCAATCAAACAACTAAAATTAACTATAGAAAACTCCAAAAATTATGAAAATTAATAAATACTAATTTTATGTGTCTTTTACATGCACCTAAAATTTCAGGCCTAACGAGCAATGTTTCACTTCGTTTCAGATCTAAAACTTGCAATCACACGTGTACAGTCGAATATTGCCTTCTTTGTAAAACTTTGAAGCCCATCACTTCCTTGCACTAAATTATCATGTAAATTCAAATATAATGGCTTGGAGATAAAGTCTGCTTGTGCTCTGGGATCACAAGTTTTAATCTTTCCCTCTTTTTAGTTACTATGTTTCGATCTTTTTCTTTCTTCAAAGTGCTGCATATGGGGGAAATGCATGTCCTTTGAGTTTGATTGATGTTGTGATGGTTGATCTTTTGTTCTTCTCGCTTAGTGTTTCAGCTAGAAAGAAATGGAGACCTTCCTATTCACCTTTGAGTCAGTCAATGGACACCCAAACAAACTTTGCAATCAGAGTGTTAATTTATACCCTTGCAGCCAATCAATTTGATACAAATTAATGTATGACATTATTTTTTAATTAATGAAAATGCTTTATTTATCTTTATGTATTAATTTAATTAATATTTTATGTTTTAATACTAAAGATAAAATCTTTGGAATAATTATTGTGATTGAAATTATGATAAGATCATAATTATGATATTTAATTTACACTTATGTGTTATTCCTAAATGTTCCTAGTTATAGTTTCATCAAGACTAGATATTGTTGAAATGATAAAACTAGCATACATTATGTTTCTTTCTTATGAAGAAAGTAATTGATCTCATAAATTAAAGTATGGAGATACTTAAACTAATGTGTGGATGATTATTAGAGAATAAGTCACTGAATTGACCCGATTATGAGAATCTCAAATAGAATATTACTTATGTCTCTATATTATCTCATAATGATAGTTATATAATTGATCCTCAGACTTGAGATTACTAAGGTATCTAGTGTGGGAATTACTGTGTTTTGATGCTACTTATAAATCATCCTAGGATAATTTAGTTGGTAATAATTAGATACAGTATGAACTATATGTAGATAATTGAGTAAGTTAATATAGGATTCGTCATTTTAAAGTAATTAGAGAGAATATTCTGTTGTTCTTGATTAGTAATGATTTATGAAATTCTATGGCCAGAGTGAATTGATATTTGAAAAGGAGTTTTCAAAGTTCAATTATAAATCAATTACTAATTAGCAAGAATGAACATGATTAGATGAGGGAGTAGATACTGTATCCATATTCTATCCAATTAGAATATTTAATGACGAAATGATTAAATTATACATTATAGCAATGCATGGACATTTGGGTAATCATGGAATGTTGCTAGACGTTAATCATAATTTATGATTATGAATTATTTAATTAGAGGATTAAAGATAAATTAAAATAAGTTTTAATTTATCTAATTCTAATTGTGAATTAGAATTATAATTTATAATCATTGCTAATTTATTATGAACCTAGTGGGCTACACATTAAAGAGCAATTTGTGAAAGAACTAGGGCTGGCAATGGGTAGGGTTTGGTTCGGGTATTACTCTACCTATATCCATATCCATTTTTTATGACCCAACCCAAATCCATATCCATATCTATTGGTTTTTACAATTTACTATTCATATCCAAATCCATTGGATTGTTCAGGTTTTTGGATATTCATTGAGTTGTATAACATACAAAAATATAACTTCTAAATAGAAAATATAAAGAGTAAATTTTTACGAACGCTCCAAATCAAAATTACTTTAATAATAATAAGTCAAGATTTTAATTTGTATGTCTTAAAAAAATCATAAAATTAGAAAATTAGAAAAATAAAAATCATAATGTCTAGTGCAAAGACAACATATATTTTTCACAATCAAGAACTGGAACAAAGATTAAAATATCCAAAGCTTCAAATTGTCTTTGCGTGAACTCCACAACATTCAAAACTCCATCTCTATATCATTTGCATTATTATCATCCTATAAGAAAATAAAATATGATGAAAAATGTGAGGATTAAAGAGTTAAATATGGATTTTAAAGCTGTTCCTTCTTAAAAAAATATTAACATTTTATTATATTTAACTATAAATATTAAAAAATAGAAAAAAATAGAGTTAATAAAAAGCAGGTAGGATATGGGTATTCATGGTTCGGGTTATCACTAGACCTATATCCAAATTCATTTTTCAGCATCCATTTAAAATTCGTTTAAAACCTATTTTTTAGCCTCCATGTTCATTTTCTTGGGTCGAGTAGTGCATATATTAATCGGGTTAAAAACCCATTGCCATCCCTAGAAAGAACAATCAATTTAATTAAGTTGTACTTAATCATAAAATTTGAGAAACTTTGAGAATAAAAAATGAGATATTTGATTTTATTAAAATTAAAATAATTAGAATTAGAATTAGAATTAGAATTTGATTTTAATTATAATTAAAAAGATTTAATTTTAATAAAAGACTCATGATTTTTCTATTTAAAGGGAAGAACTTTTTAGAAGCTAGCACTTTTTGTCTTCTTCCTCTCAAAAGCAGTTTGGAAATTGCTTTGTGGATATCATTAGAGACTGGACAATTAGACAGTTGGTGATTGATCAATAAGAAACAGTTTCAGAGATTTTTCAATGGAAAGCGAATAAGATACGATTTCTAAATCGACTTCTATTTTATTCAAGTTTAATTAATTATTGGGATCCGCTTGAAATCCGTAAAAAATTTTGTTTTCCACTACGTCGATGATTCGGTCAGGGTTGGATTCTAACAGTGGTATCAGAGCCTTATTTAACTGTTAATCTTGATTTAAAGGCTTGATTATTGGTAATCTGGGTTAAACAACCTTGCTTATTTTTGTGAGTGATGTTTGGCTTCTGTGTTTATTTTTTGCCTTGCATTTGGTGAATCCAGATGGGCGATTATTGCCCATTTGTGGAACCTCCATCGATCGATGGTGTTATTGCTGCGATTGTCGCCGCTGGAGAAGACGATGGGTGCTAATAGCCCATTGTAGGCGACACCAATAGATCAGCTATGACACAATGCCACTAGATGGCGTCTAACGACGCTAGGCGACACACATCGCTACAGGTGACGACATAAGCGATGCCACAGATGGCGTCGCTTGGGCAGTTTGTCGATGACATAGATGCAGGCAACAGATGGGGCAGGCGATGAAGGAGATATGTTGCGACATGGAGCACAACCTGAGATGGAGGAGAAAACATAGAAGCGGTTCGATGTAGGTTGTTGCGACGTGCAGTGCAATTCGAAGGACATGGGTCTGTTGCTGAAGATGTTGGAAGCATCTGGAGAAGACAATTGGCGCATGTGGTGTGTGTAATGCGCGCCAACCACGCCTTCGAAGGAAGCTTCTGGAGAAGACGAAGGGCATTCAAAAGCTTCCTTTGAAGGTGTGGCTAGCGCACATTACATGCGCCAGTCAACCCCCCATTGATCGTGGGGTGCATGCAATGCACGCGCCACATGCCTCCCTCGTGTTATTATCTAACACGTATACTGCAAGTGCCAGACACCCCTACTATTTTTTATGTGTTTTAAAAATGGCTTTAAAACCCTAAATTGTAATTTTATTAATTTAATAGATATTATATCAATTTCAACTCCTAATAAAATTGAAAAGTGTTTTATAAAATTTGAAAATTATTTTCAAAGAGATATTTATTAGGAAAGTTTTTGGAATTTAATTTAATATTTCAACTTATTATCAAATCAATAATTAGAATGAAGCAATAGTTTTAAATAATTTCTTTCATAATTGGATTGTGTTTGAAATTATAAAAATACTGAGATTATATTATTTTGATGAGACTGGAAATTTTTGAAATTTTAAATCCCTCAATAAAATATTAAGTACAAGTTATGAACGCGATAGTTGTCTTTCATTATTTGAGAATAAAATTAGAATTTTGTTTATTGTTTAACTTGTTGAGTAAACTCAATGTCACTTTAACCCAGATATATTTTATCTTGAATTAATGGGTTATACTTAACTAAAATTGTATGATTTGGATGAGTAAAGTCACGATTACATAAAATTAGAGACAGGGTTATGAATAATATATTTGATATATTTTGGTAAAAGTTATCACCTAATGGTACTAGGAGTCATATAAGATGTGATTGAAAAGTTGTTTTCTTCCTTATTTATTTTTATTTGGTTTGTTGAATAAACTCAAGATCAATTGATTTTAAATAGGATCCTAGCCCATTACGAAATTATTTGATAATTTTTGATATAATATTGAGGGCTATTATTTTATAGAAAATAGTAGGAGTAATTAAATAATTTTAAAGTCCTTATTTTGTTTGATTTTTGGATATAAACTAATATATGTTTCTTTTATGTTTTTTCGATTATTGAATTAGAAGATGAATACTAACCTGACATTGAGAAGCATCTTAGATGCTAACAAGCTGATTGGACCCAACTTTTCAGACTGGCTACGAAACTTAAGAATAGTTTTTAGACAAGAGAAGAAATTGTATGTTCTTGATACTCCTGCTCCATCTAAACCTTGTTCAGATGCTACTGATGAAGATTGGAAGAAATATCAGCGTTATATTGATGATGTTGAACAAGATACATATGTGATATGCTTGTATGTCTCCTAAACTTTAGAGGTAGCATGAGAAAATGGATGCAACTACTATGATATTACATCTTAAGGAGTTATTTGATGTACAAAGTAGGGTGGAGAGATATCAAATCTCCAAGGCACCATTTCAATGTAAGATGACAGAAGGACCTTCAGTCAACGCTCATGTGCTGAAGATGATTAGGTATGTTAAAAAATTAACCCAATTAGGTTTTGTTATAGGCTATGAGTTAAGTGTTGATCTGCTATTGCAGTCTCTGAGTTCAAGCTTTTTACAGTTCGTCATGAACTTCAATATGAATCAGAAGGACATGACACTACCTAAACTGTTTTGAGCATGCTAAAGACTACGGAAGGGTGCTTTAAGAAGGAACTCAATTCTGTATTTGTTGTCAGTTCTTCTAAAAGCAAGAAAACAGAAGGCATCTACTAATGTAGTAAAAGCCAAAGGAGGTGTCAAGAAGAAGAGCAATGATAAGGGTACATGTTTTCATTGCATAGTCAACGAACATTGGAAGAGGAACTGCCCATCTTATCTTGCTAACCTGAAAGATAAAAGGCTTAAGGAAGCTGTCTCTTCAGGTATGTTTATGAATCGGATCAATCTTTCTAATTCTGTTCCACATTTTTGGTATTAGATATTGGTTGTGGTTCTCATTTGTGTAATAACATGAAGATGCTAACAAGGAGTAGATCATTGAAGAAAGGCGAAGTGGACTTACGAGTTGGCAATAGAGTAAGAGTTGTTGCATTAGTTATAGGGATTTGTAGTTTAACTTTGCCTTTTAGCCTTATATTAGAACTTGATAATTGTTATTACGTTCATGTTATTACAAGAAACATCATTTTTATTTCTTATTTGGATTTGATGAAATTGTCTTATAATTAAGAATAACATTTGTTCTTTTTATAAAGATGATGTTTATTATGGATCTGGATTGCTTACAAATGATTGTATAAGTTAAATCAAGAAAGGTCAATTCTTAACATAAATAATAAGAAAAGTAAATTAAGTAACCAAACTCTATCTTATTTATGACATTGTAGGTTAGGTCATATTAATGAAACTAGAATCACAAAATTGTATAAAGGAGAATATTTAGATCCTTTTGATTATAAATCATATGAATTTTGTGAATCTTATTTATTGAAAAAAATAACCAAACTACCCTTTAAGGGAAAGGGATAACGTGCTAATGAGTTACTAGAATTAATACATTCTGATGCATGTGGACCTATGTCCACAAATGCTAAAGGTGGATACTAATATTTTATTATGTTCACAGATGACCATTCAAGATAAGGTTGTGTGTACTTGATAAAACAAAAGTTTGAATCATTTAAAAAGTGCAAAGAATTTAGACTAGAGGTAGAGAAATAAACTGGAAAAAGTATTAAGACATTTAGATCAGATTGAAGTGGTGAATACTTAGACCACAAGTTTCTTGGTTACTTAAATGAGAATGGGATTCTCGCACAATGGTCTCCTCCTGCAACTCCACAACATAATGGAGTTTCTGATAGGAGAAATCGTACACTATTAGATATGGTGCATTCCATGGTGAGTAATGCAGTTCTTCTTATATCATTTTAGGGATACGCAATTGAAACTGCAATATATCTTCTAAATAGATTTCCATATAAATCGATTGATAAGACATCATATGAGATATGGACTGGTAGAAGATCTAGATTATCACACTTAAAGATTTGGGGATGTGAAGCTTATGTGAAGCGTCCTATATCTGATAAACTTCAAGGTAAATCAGATAAATGCAAATTTATGGGGTATCCGAAAGAAAGTTTTGGTTATAAATTCTATCATCTTATTGAGCAAAAGGTGTTTGTCTCAAGAAATGCTACATTTTTAGAACGAGAATTTATTTTAAAAAAAGTAATGGGAGTAAGGATGAACTTAGAGAAGTTCAAGAACTACAAATTCACATTGACGTGGAACAAGAACCTTAAGTTGATACATATGATGTACAACTGAGAGTTCAAGAGACACATAATCGCTAAACGAACTAGTGGGATACGTCGTCCTCTTACTAGATTAGATCTACATATAGAGCATGGAAAGTGATTGGTGCTTAATTAATTATGAAATTATTCCATAATACTTAACTATTATTGACATGAAATTGCTTAAAATATTCACTTTGACTCATATATGATTTTAGGTACAATTTGAAAGCAAAGAAGTAAAAATGAGTCAAAAGCACAACATATGACCCATTTTCTGAAGATTTATTTTTGCTTGTCTTCACGAAACAAAAAGAAGAAAATAAAAGTAAAAAAGAAGATAAGAAAAATGAAAGAACAAAGAAGAATTAAAGTGGTTGAAAAAATATATTGGAAATTGCATGTTCCATGCAATTACATGCATTTAAATTTAATAGACAATCAAACTTAAGTGTAATATCCCATTACCTATGATAAGGCTAAAATTGTAAATGTGAGAGATTCACTGAGAGATTAGAAATGTGTTTCATGCTCATGCATTCTATGATATGCTTATGCACATGAATATTGACTCGTTGCACATGAAAATGATTGTACATACATTTATTAACATTCCGGGTATAATTGTTTATAAATGTAAGTATATAAAGAAATGTTGGTCCCTAAAGTTTCCTCTTGATGAATAAGTATGATTTACATTAATTATGAGGTCTTTATAAAATTTTGTAGAAATTAATTATTATGTTGATGTTAGTAAGAGTATATGATATAGGTTGATTGAATTAAAGTGTAAAGATTATAAGAATATTCAAGGGGTATTTTTGGCAAGATACTTAAGTTTAAAAGAACATAAGCTTATAAGGAAGGATAAAAGGAACTTTTTGGGCTCATTAAGGGTAGAAATGGAAGAAAGAAATGTAGTCTTGCTTTTTTAAGAAAGGAGAAACATGAATTGGGAGAGAAGAAGAGAAAATAAGAAAGAAAGAGAGGAGAATTTCGGTGGTTGAGAGAAAAAAAAAAGAGTTGAGCTAGGTTTTATCATTTCTTAGTCTTGAGAGAGATTTTGAAGTGGTTCAAGAAGAGAAAAAGGAAGAGGAAGAGAAGAGCTTCTAATTG
>JAOSBK010000205.1:18869186-18888163 GCA_027568895.1 Erythroxylum shatona | reverse complement strand
GGGGGGGGCGCGAAGAAACTGATGGTTGATAATAATGAAGAAGTTAGTGTTTTGTATGCAGGGGATGTATGTTTAAACCTCGACACAAGGTTTGTACTTGTATTATGTGACACATTTTATATACCATCTTTTAGGCAGAATCTGATTTTTGTATCGGTGTTGGACAAAGAAAGTTATCATTTTGTCATTGACGCTTCAGTTGTAAATTTATCTTTCAATGTAAAACATATTGGAACTGTCTCTTATCATATGTATTATGCAGAATGTGTCTTACCCCTTATGAAATGTATGCTTCTTCATATATTGCTGAATCTGTTACTTGAAAGAGACCTCTAATAAAGGAAACATCATAAATGTTATGGTATAAACGCTTATTTCACATTTCCAAGGATAAAGTTGAGAGATTGATAAAGGAAGACATTCTCCTAACTCTAGATTTTGATGATTTGAAGACATTTGTTGACTACTGTAGAGATATGTTGACCAAAATAAAGAAAAAATGGTCAACTTGAGCATTTGAATTGTTGGATCTCATACATACGGATATTGATGGACCTTATACGACTACATTATGCAATTCTAGATATTTTCTGACATTTATTGATAATTATTCCCGTTATAGTTATATGTTCTTACTTAAGAAAAAGTCTTAAGTTCTTGATAAATTCAAGGTTTTTAAGATTAAGGTTAGGAACCGATTGGAAAAATCCATTATGATTGTCAGATATGACCATTGAGGTGAGTATTATGACAAACATGGTATTTTAGGACAAGAAAATAATCCATTTACGAGATACGTGGAATCGATTGGAATAATGACTCAGTTCACTATGTCAAGTAGTTCTGAGCAAAATATAGTGACCAAAAGGCATAACCGCACTCTAAAGGACATGGTAAGATCAATGTTGAGTAGGACTATCCTACCTGATTACCTTTGGGGTGAAGTCATAAAGACAACATCATATATACTAAACAGTCTCATGCAAGTCAGTGCCAAAGACATCTTTTGAGATCTAGAAAGGGTGGAAGCCTAGTCTTTCACACATTCGTATATAGGACTACCCTACTGAGATATGCTTGTATAACCCTTATGAAAGCAAATTGTATGCTTGTTCTACTCGTTGTTACTTAGTTGGATATCCCCACTATTTTAAAGACTACATATTTTACCGTAGAGAAGGGAAGCTAGAGTAATTGAATCACAAACAGCTAAGTTTCTGGACTATAATGTCTATGATGAGGTTGGTTGTCTCACCCTTCATATAATAACAGGACTGATACTACAATTGTTTCATATCAGCTACTTATACAATTAGGTCTAGTGTATCAAAGTCTTAGTATTGTACCTGTATAGGAACAGGAACCCATACCTGTACAAACAGAGGCTTTTGGGATACAAGAACCAATGCAGTTGCAAAGATCCACTAGAGTGAGATGACCTGCTATCCCATCTAATTACATAGTCTATTTGGGTGAACAAGACTATGATATTGGACATGTTGTAGATCCAGTTACTTTTATAGAAGTTATTTCTGGACCCCATACAGATTTGTGGTGGAATGCAATAAAGGACAAGATGCAATTCATAAAGCATAACAAGATATAAGAGTTAGTTGATTTATCTCAACATTGTAAATCTCGTTAGTAGTAAATGGCTATTTAAGACCAAGAAGGATAGTAAGGTAAAGTTGAGCAGTTTAAGGCTCGATTGGTTGCAAGAGGGTTCACTCAGAGAGAAGGGGTTGACTTTAATGTTACCTTCTCTCCTGTATCCTCTAAGGATGCATTCAGAGTTATTATGATAATAGTAGCTCATTACGATATGAAGCTACATCAAATGGATGCTAAAATCGTTTTCCTGAATGGTGACCTTGTGAAGAGGTCTATATGGAGACACTTGAAGGATTTCAGGATCAGAAGAGACTGACAAGGTTTGCAAATTAAGAAAATCAATACACTGTTTGAAATAGGCTTCTAAACAGTGGTGCCTAAAGTTTGATGAGGTTTTAACCTCTTTTAGCTTCGTGGAGAACAAAGTTGAAATACGTTTGTACTACAAAGTTAGGGAGAGCAAGGTTATCCTCTTATTATTATATATAGATAATATATTGCTTGCATCAACTGACTTTACCATGTTGCATGAGGTTAAGTAACTTTTGGCCAAGCATGTTGACATGAAGGATCTTAGTGAAGCACTTTTATCCTATGTATTCAGATTCATTGGGATAGATATCAACACTCTTTAGGCCTCTCGTAAAGTACATACATTGAATGTGTGTTAGAAAGGTTTAATATGGCTAATTGTAAACATGTCGTAACACCCATCTCTCATGGTGGAGATTATCTTTGGCACAATATCCAAAGAATGATGTCGAGAGAGAGGCTATGAAGAATGTTCCATATTTTAATGTAGTTGGTAGTCTGATGTATGAGCAATTATGCATTAGGTTGGACATTACATTTGTTGTTGGACTGTTGAATAGATATCTGGCTAACTTAGGAATAGACCACTAGAATGCAATTAAATGGGTGTTGAGATGCTTAAAGTGAACCAAGGATTATATGTTAACATATAAAAGGGTTAACAATGTTGACCTCGTAGGATATACAGATTCCAATTTTGCTATATATCTGGATGATAGAAAGTCCACTTCAGGTTACATTTTCAAGTTAATAGATGGTGCAGTATCATGAAAGAGTGTCAAGCAGACACTACTAACTTCCTCAACAATGCATGCAGAGTTTGTAGCATGATATAAGGCTGTTTCATAGGCGATTTGACTCAGAAACTTGATTTATGAGTTGTTTGTGGTTAATTAAGTAGCTAGAACCATTCAATTATATTATGATAATCTTGCCAATTGTATTATGATAATCTTGCTACTGTGTTGTTTAGTAACAACAATAAGAACATCACATAGTCTAGGTATTTGGAGGTCAAATACTTGACCATAAAGGAGTTAATATAGAAAGGTGACATTGACGTGGAGCATTTAAGGATTGAGGAGATGTTAGCAAAGGATTTCACCCACTTGTGTTTGAAAGACATGTATACAATATGGGTGTCTTGAAGTCCTTAGACATTATTAGTTAGGGGTCATTATATTTGCTTCTTGTATATTTATACATTTGGATGTATTATGACATTATTGTTATTATTAGTAAAGATGATCATCTTTTTATCCTCGGTAATATTTGTTATTATACATTGTCATAATATATGTGAAAGTCTTAAGATCTGTGTTAATCTTAGGCATTTTAAGGGTCATTTGACATACATACAAATTGACCTAGAGCCTATGTCATTAAGACATATACAGTTTAATAAATATATCCATGGATATAAGCATGTAATCACATAAAAATTTTCTCTAATGTAGTTTAGCTTTTGGTGAGAGAAAACAAGATTTCCTTGGTGAAGTTTCACATATGCATTTTAGCATAAAGTTTAAAAAAATCGAGACCAACAAACAGAAAGATAATACATATCAGATCATATAGATATCATCTGAGTTTGTCATATTCCTTTTGCTCATTCACGTTAGTGAGATATTAGAGATTGTATTGGATTTGTATCACACGATACGTGCATTTGATATTTTTCAGTATCAAATGCCTTAGGGGCAAAATGATAAATTTTCATTATCTTTAGATCAACTGATTTTTAAACTTGATCTACTAATACAATAACGTGACTTAACCATATTTTGAACTGATTTTAAACTTGAGTCAATACTGCAATTGATTATTGTCTAAGAGGGAGAATGTTAGATGTTTTCCTATAAATATAGACAACAATTAATTGCATTTTATTGGTTTTTCAATAACTTATCGGTTCAATTGTATAATTTGATCCGGATAAAGATAATAAAGTGGCTCAATAATGATCTAGGTTAATGGGTTAAAGTCCAGGAGAAAAATGAACCCCAATCAATGTGGATCGAACCCATATAAGGCTTATGATAGAAAAGCTCAATATGGAAGCTATATATAGAAGTTAAGATCTGCTATAGTTGTTTAAGTAATTTGTGAATATAAAGTTACTCATATTCATTCAGAGGCTCACGTTTTAAGAAAACTACACAAATGTTGACCACGCCTTGGTGAGTAGATCTTGTGAAAGTGTTGGTGGATTCGTGTTTGTTTCGGTCTCGGAAAGCTTCTCTAAACATTAATGGAATCATTATCAAGTATTTGTGCATTTTTTCGTTATTTCCCTTTCACTTTCGATCCAAAGTACATAACTAAGGCTCCTATTTTGTAATACATTCAGGCCTCGTATGATTGCCATTAACCTTGATCTCAAGAGAGGTTGCAATGGCCGATTCCTGAATACTGTTGCGTATGGGAACTTTGGCACGGATGAACTGAACTTCACTTGGGAGGCGGTGAAACCCGTCAAGTGGGACAGGGTTCAAGCTTTTAGTAAATGTTCCATCACCTGCCATCAAATACGAAGCAAGCTTTGCTTATTTTATGGATTTTAAAGGTATGTTGTGTCTTCCATTTAAAAGCTGTAAGAATTGGTTTGTTATCAGGGACGAACGGATGAGGAAGACGATTTATGTGATATTGTATCAACAACTCTCCGTATTCATTAAAGAATTAGTTAGTTTGTTAATTTTGTACTTGCTTCCTTTAACACATAGAATTATAGTTAAGATTTGTACCTACACTTATTCATGTCAATGTCATATTTCGGAAGCCCAATGTGTGGGTGGTTGGGACCCCAGAACTTAAAAATAGAATGTTAAGTTAGGAAGATGGTAATTATACCTTATAGGAAGAGGTGAATTTGGCGATTAGGGTTTGTATGCTTTATGCATGAATTCGTTCCTCATTAACTCCTAGTGTCTTCTTGATCTTTTGCTATGGAGTCTGACTTCAATCATCTGTCTCTTTCAACAGAGGAGGATCATGAGCTGATTATCCAGTATCCTGAATCGCTGGCGTCGATGTCCTATGAGCTCTGTTTGATAGGTATGTTTCTGACTTACAATTGAATTAAGTGTCTTTCAATGAGGGAAGTGTTTGCGAATCCCTGGCATCCATTGGGGGGTATTGCAATTTTTGATATAGGAGCAAAACGGTACTTGTTTCGATTCTTTCACTTTGTTGATCTTGAACGAGTCATTTCGGGAGCTCCTTGGTTGTTCAACAAGCACCTCTTGGTTTTTAGCACAATATAACCAGGGGAAGATCCCCTTCTTATTCCGCTGCTGCATATGGATGTCTAGGTTGAAGTTTGCGATTTGAAGCCGGGGTTTATGACTGCAACAGAGACGTCCTCGTTGGGTATTTTTATTGGCTCTTTCTTAGAGTATGATACCACTCGTCTTAATACTGAAGGGGAGGATTCGTTCATGAAAATCAAGGTTCGTATAGACATTAGAAACCCCCTGAAGTGGAAGAAAAAATTAATTGATTTTGATGACAACCCTTTCTATGTCACATTTAAATATCAGAGGATTCAGATTTCTTGTTACTTTGTGGTAAGCTAGGCCACACTGATTCCTTTTGTGATCTCCTTCTCTATCACAAGAAGGAAGACCTGAAACCTCTCTGGACTGAAAACCTTTGGGCAACCCCTCATTGAAATAATCGCCCGTCCAGTTCTTGGCTGAGACCCGGACTTGATGGAACAAGCTTGCAATCAGGACCTTTAACTGCAGGAACAAATATGAACAATCAATTTTCATCCCAGATTTTTCTCAACTCTTTCTTGGGCTCACACTTGAATGGGGATCGGATGGTATCAAAGACGAGCAGTATGGATATGAACAAGACTAGTGAGGTTCAGCTGATTTCAAATGGGCTTAGTGAAGATGATCAAATAGACATACATGATGAGGGAAAAAAACAAGCCAGGTTCAAAACCATCTCTATTACAGTTTCTAACTCCAAGGATTCAGTAACAAGTACCAATTCGAGACCAACGGTTGAACTCGCTCAGCGGGTCGATTGATAACCATGAGGATCATTAGTTGGAACTGTAGAGGGGCGGGGAATCCCTCTGCAGTTTATGCTCTTAAGGAGCTTATCCAAAGTTATAGACTGACAGTACTGTTTTTGATGGTAAAGTACATGGGGTGCGAATGGAAGAGTTACGTAGTCAGCTCAGATTTACAAATTGCTTCTCTGTAGACAGTATTGGGATAGGTGGTGGTCTCTCTATTTTGTGGTCGACTGGTATTCAGCTTCAGGTCTCAGGTTATTCTTCCAATTTTATTGATTGTGTTATTGGATCTAGTAATGAACAATGGCGCTTAATTGGCTTTTACGGCTTTCCTGAGAGTACTAGGAGACGGGCCTCTTGGAACTTATTAAGGGCTTTGGTAGCAAGGTGCCAACTTCCTTGGTTATGTTGTGGTGATTTTAACGACATTGTTGTTTTGTATGAAAAATTGGGTGGTCCTCCTCAACCTTCTCATTTAATTTCTAGCTTTCGATAAGCATTATGTGATGCTCATCTTTCCGATATTATGCATGTGGGCTCGTCTTTCTCATACACTTACAGGGAAGGCTCTATATCTTGTGCTAACGAGAAGCTTGATAGAGCTTATTCTAATACCGAGTGGAGTTCTTTATTCAGGGATGCTATTTGTTCAAATCTAGTTGCTCCAATTTCGGACCATTGTCCATTATTGATTGAGACAGCTAGAACAAGTTCGGGTGGGGTTAATCGGCAGTTTCGATTTGACAATTTTTGGCTATCTGAGCCTGATCTTCGGGAGATGGTTGATAGAGCTTGGTCCAATGGGGCTGCTTTAAATTTTCTAGAATGTACAACTTCGGTTGTAGATAAAATACAATTATAGGGTAAGTAGAGGAATCAGTTAAGGTGGGTTCACAAAGAAACGATTAAAAGAAGGTTAGGAGCGGAACAAAATAAATTGAATACAGTAGAGGTTCGACACTTAAAAGAATAATGGACTGCAATATTAGAGGAGAAGGAAGTGAGATTAAAGCAGCAAGCTAAAGCGTTTTGGTTTCGGAATGGCGACAAAAACACCAAATACTTCCACAACAGTATCAAAGCCCGCAGAAAGAGGAATCAGATCACCAGTTTAACAGATGACACTAGGGTAGTTACAAAGGATGAAACAGCTATTTGCGGATTGATTCACGCTTATTTTACTACTCTTTTTCATGCCGCCCAGTCATGTAGCAGCAATGTGGTTCGACTAGTTAGGCTTTTGGTTGACGAATTGGCTAATGATGTACTTACCACACCATTTTTGGATGAAGAATTCAGAGCTGCCCTCTTTCAAATGGATTTTAATAAAGCGTCGGGTTCGGATGGCTTGAACCCTGCTTTCTTCCAAACATTTTGGAGCTTTCTAGGTGATGACATATCTAATGCTTGTTGTGATTGGCTTCAACAAGGTACTCTCCCACGGTCTTTGGATATTGTCTTAATCCCAAAATGTGATAATCCTTTGCATGTTACCAAATTTAGACTAATTGCGTTATGCAATGTGCTTTACTAGATATTGTCTAAAGCATTAGTCATTCGTTTGAAGCTTATTTTGCCCAAGATTATCTCTTTGAACCAATCTGCTTTTGTTCATGGAAGATTAATTACGGATAATTTTATTATGGTTTTTGAGACTTTACATGGTTTGAAACAATGGTCTAGGGGAAATTCTGGTTCATGTGCACTAAAGATTGGTATTGCCAAAGTCTATGACAGGGTTAGTTGGGAATATTTGTTTGATATGTTGACAGCTTTGGGTTTTCTACAGTTTGGGTTTAATGGATGCTGATGTGTGTATCTAACATTAGCTATCTAATTTCGGTTAATAGCAAAGAGGTGGGCCCTATTGTCCCGAGTCGGGGTTGAGGCAAGGTGATCCTATATCTCCCTTTTTTTTATTGTTGCATAGGTACTTTCACTTTTGTTGAGCGATGGTGAAAGACGTGGGGTAATTCATGGTTGTCGGGCAAAGTTGGATTGTCCCACGATATCACATTTATTTTTCATCGATGACTCATTGCTTTTCTTTAATGGCATTGTCTCTAAAGCTACTCAAATTAAAAGCATTATGGGAGTTTATGAAGAAGCTTTTGGTCAGTCCATCAATTATAGTAAGTTTGGTATTGTTTTTAGCCCATATTGCATGGGATGTTAAGGAGGCCATTTCTGATTTACTTGGAGTGCACCTACCTTTGGGTCATAGTAACTATTTGGGCTTACCATCTCTACTTAGAAGGAGTAAGCTATAGATTTTCTCCTTTCTTAAAAGGGTCGGGAAGCGTATAAACAATTGGAACAACCGTTTTTTGTCAAGGGCAGGTAGGGAGATCTTAATCAAGGCTGTCATTCAGGCTATCCCAATATATTGCATGAATGTCTTTCTTCTCCCGGCTGCTATTTGTCATGAGCTACAAGTTCTGATTAATAAATTTTGGTGGGGTGGATGTCGGGAGGGTAGTAGAGGTATCATTTGATTGTCATGGGATCATATGTGTTGTGCGAAATCATTGGGTGGTATAAGTTTTAGAGACCTCCGATGTTTTAACGCTGCTCTTTTGGGAAAACAAGGGTGGAGATTTATTGTTGATACTAACACTCTTTCGTATCAGATTCTCAAAGCTAAATATTTCCCTTATGGGGATTTTTTAACAGCTCAGTTGGGTTCTAGCTACAAGTTAGTTTGGAAAAGTGTATTGTTCGCTCAAAAAGTGTTGTTAAAAGGGGGGGGGATGACCAAAATATCTATGTTAATCGAGACCCCTAGATTCCAAAGGATGTTGGCTTTCGTCCAGACGACGGTCATATGGCAATTTATGATGCTATGAGGGTATGTGACTTATTCATAAATGGGGAGAGGAGATGGGACTCTGAGAAGTTGCTTTTATTTTTCAGAATTGATGATAAGAATGTTATCATTGGTATTCCCCTGAGCATTAGCCCCAAACCGAATCAAATCATAAGGATTTACTTGGTTAAAACTGCTTATTATGAGGCACTGGGTGGTAGTGGACAACGTTTGCATGAGATTGTATGGAAGAAAATATGGTCTCTTAAGGTACCTCCAAAAGTTCATGATTTCCTATGGCTGTGTTATCGAGGAGTGTTACTAACTAAAGATAATTTACAATGACAAGTGGATGTTGACTTGAAATGCTTGTTTTGCAATGAAAATGAATCCTTGACGTATGTATTCCTTGAATGTCCTATGACTATGGAGTTATGGAGGTTAGCGGAATTGTTTCTCATGTCCTCTTTGTCATCTTTTCAGGGCCTTTTTGCCTATGTTATTGAGACAGCAGGAAAAGACCGTACTGCTAGAGTTGGTATTCAAGCATGGAAGCTACGATCAGCAAGGAACAAAAAACTATGGCATGATAAATGGGTAACACTACAACAAATTCATGCTCAAGGTAATTCTTATTATTCAGATTTCAAGGAGTTGCTGCCCATTGGAATTCCTCATGCTGTTGCTCCCAGTTTTCCATTGATTTTTCAAGCAATAGCAGTAACGACGTCGTCCTCTAGTTGGATGGCATTCATTGATGGCTCGATTTTTGCAAATGCTAGTTTTCTTGGTTTCTGCATTTTGTTTGAAGATGGAGAAGGCTATTTTTCTTTGACAATTTCTAGCTATGATGAAGGTAATGGAGGTTCTGAGATTACGGAGGCGCTAACTCTTTGTCAGTGCTTGCTGTTTGCTCGTGTTGGTATGCTACAAGCTGGTTCTATTTTTACTTATAGTCATCTCCTTGTCTATGCTTTGAATTCTAGCTCTATGGATTTTTCTTATTTTGGTCTTATAATTTTCGAATAGTAAGGATATTTTATATACTAGGGACAATAGCTTTATTTCTTCGGTTAGGCACTCAGGGAATAAGGGTGCCCACTCTCTTGCTAGGGCGTCTATTCTCTATAGTCGCTTTCATGTTTAGGTTGACATGCCTGATTGTGTCTTAGATCATTATTTCTCGAGATAATATTTTATTCTCTAATTAAAAAAAAAAAAGGTTAGGAAGAGGGAAAATGGGCATCATGTGGTAACAGACAAATGAACAAAGGATATTCTCAAAAGGCATTCTCCCTTGGTAGTGGGCCTCTTCTGTTACTAAATATCACAGGCTCATTATAGATTGGCACGGCAGTTAGAAAGACAATTTATTTAAGCTTCCCTTATTCCTTTACCCCATAGAACTAAGGGTGGGGACAAAAATTGTTCATTGATATACCTAAAACTATTCTTCCTAAAATAATACCATTAATTACCATATACATTCTAAATCATACAGTGCATCAGGACTTCTACATCCTCCATTTTCTTCCAATTCAATTGTATTGGACCACCAACAACAAAGAATGCAAAGCAAAGTAGTACACATATCTACCTTTTTAGCTGGATCCATACTTGAGCAATTCCCACCTGAAAGGCCTGAACACGTAAAGAACTTCCGGAGAGCTCTTGAAGAGCAAAGCAACGCATACGCATACAGCAGCAATGGCCACCATTGAAAGCATTGCCGGCCTGTAAACCAGTGAAGTTCTGCCTACTCCAATACCCAACCTCTGTTCGCATACCTTGCACTGTGTCTCTGTTGCTTTCACTTCACTTTTCTCAAGTTGCAGGTTTCCTACTTTCTTCAATGTCTCCATTCCATCTTTTTGTTTACTGTTGAAATCTGAAAGGTTGCTAGGGATATCGAGCACCACATGCACACTATCTGATTTCTTTTTAATCTTCCTTTGTACTAGATGAATGTACGAGTAGTGGCCCAGCAGGCATGCATAATCATTAGGTGTCAAACCTGTATTGTCACGAGCCTGTTTCCATGCTTTGATTCCCAGCTGGTAGCACAAACAACAAAATGAGTTCAATAACAAGATACATACATAAGCAAAAATCACATTGCATTATGAGAATGACATCTCAGGATTCGGGATAAGAAAAGCAAAGCTCATAAGAAGAGAAGGGTTGGACATTCTAAGGCCACCGATCTAAATCATACTAGACCAAGCACAATGTGATTGCCAGGGAAATAGAGTATAACAAGATGATTCCTGAAGCAACTAAGGAAAAGAAGTTGATTATAGCAAAAGACCGTGCAGGCATTTCTAGTATCCATTTGGTAACTTTCTACTCGTGCAAATTGCAGAAGATCACCCATACAGGCAAACATTATTTTTGAAAAGAACATAAGAGAGAAGGAGATACCAATTCAGGATCATCTGTTAATGCATCCAACACATTCTCAGATCCAAACATACTAGCTGCCACGTGAAGAGGAGTCAAACCAGCTGGACCAACAGCATCAGGTTTAAATATGACATTTCTATGGTCAACATCGTCCTGTTGATTTTGACTATGTCCTGTTCTCTCTGGAATATATTGTAGCAGTAGGTCCACCATAGGTCTGCAGTTTCTTTGCACAGCTCTGTGCAGCAAACCCATATCTAATAATGCAAGCTCAACTGAAAAATGTTCTCCCGCATCCACAATCCCATCAAATAGAATAACCAGGAGTTTCTTTACTACAGCACACCAATCATGGTCAATGGAGAAATTCATGACCCACTTGAACCGTCTTAAAGAGAAGAGATCTAGATTGGGATCCAGGTTACCCAGCCTAAACTTTGAGTGACTTCTATGTAGAAGCCAACCCATCTCATGTAGAAAGTCCAGTGCTTGATTTCTGGCTTCCATGCACATGTCATCAGCAGTCTCAGTCACCTCAATTGTATCCTCCAGTACACGGATCTCAGAACAGACTTCTTGCTCTGCAACAATAAATGGAAAGAAGCAGCTGCTGAGACCATGGTCTTCAACCTGACAGAGGTTAATAACACAATAAATCCTCAGAACAGACATAAAAACAAGAAACAGTAGCTAATTCTAGGTCTTGCAAGCATGCAGGAAACAAAACCAATGGGCAGCCAATCTCTTCATAGGTGAGTATGCAGAAAACAGAACAGATGATAATCAATCTCTTATCAAGTAGACGTTTGTTTTATTCAGAAGGTTCTTTCATAAGTTGACAAGTATGCGATCTTTGTGGATTTCAATACTGAAGCATACCAAAGTAACAACGTCATCTGCTGAACGAATTACATTCAAAACATATTCATTTTATAACCAAACAAACTTGCACCAAAGGACAGACATTGAAGGAATCTTGCTGATGGTAGTTGAGAAAGGACCAACAGCACTTTCACATTATTGTCGCTGAACATGAGATCTGCCTTCCTTCAAAGTGAGAGCACAGCCAGATCACAATTAAAGGTCAATCAATCAAGGAATGGGTTCTCAATCCTTCACGTCAAAGCAAACAACTCAAAGTAAACAAGACTCCAACTTCTGGACTTGCACAATTAACCCACAAAGTTTTGCAGCCTTAGAGCAGCTATAAAATGTTTGGTCAAATGCAAAGCTTATACTCATCATCGGCCTTTAGCCTTCAAAATTCCAGTTTGTTTTACATAGGGGGAGCACAAGTATTCAAATAAGGATTGAAACTCAAAAGAATCAAGTATGATATACTGCATGGTGAACATGAAGTAACCTTATACCATGTCACAAGGTTGATAAATTTATAGAACCATCAAGTTTTGTCGCACATTCAACAAAAACAACAAAAGCTTCATATGGACAAGAATAGATGATAGCACCTCAATGAAGCCTCTTCCAACAAAATTTGGTACAGAGCAAGAAAAGCTCAAGCACTGGAGCTTGTCATGATAATTTATCACATCAGCATCATCCATCAAGTCATAACAACTTTGTTGGACCAGATAGTTTCCTTCTAAAGCACAGAGTAACCTGGAATCAAAAGGTTTTATAACCTCGTTGCACCTAAGAAACATATTATAGGAGACCAGGGGCCATTTCCTTTCCCAACTTTGACCGTTGAATAATCAGCTATTGAAACATATATGGACAAAGTATTGATGTGTATAGAGAAGATGAATTTACCTTGTGGTAGGCTGGAAAATGTTAAAGCCCTTGGCCACAAACTGTGTTTTCTCAGACAAAGACACTGCAATAGGTTTGATGCTTGAGATTCTGCAGTTTACATGGCTTTTCAGAGGCAAAGGTGTGTTTAAAACCACTTGACCTGCAGCAGAAATAGAACATAATGAAAAGATACTTCTCTTGCATCTCAAAGTACAATGCAGGATCATACACTCTTTGGTCCTAGTTTATACTTTCATCAGGAGATAAAGCTATCAGGGGGTGGCAGACTGGAGATATAACATGAGAATGAGTGTTGCAAGAACTCTACCACTACTCTGTCCAGTTCATAATGATACAAAAGAAAGGCACACATGTGCACGTGAAGGATCAGAGGTAGTACACACCATTATAAATGAAGGATACACAATTCTGCACCCTGGCATACATCCATCCTGTTCTCCAAAAAGACTCATGTGACTCATCCAGAAGCTTACTCAAACTGGCCCCGAGATCAAGGCAGATCTGCAGCTCTCAGCAATCAATAAAAATTTAGTACTCTTTTCCTCAATATGAGGCTTAACTAGTAACGTGTTTGGTATCAGCATGGCAAATACCTCCTCCCATTGGTGTTTTCCCATGCGAAGATATATCGTTAATATGATACAGCCAGGCCTTATATAGCTCTCAATGTCAGAGGGACTGCGAGACAACCAATCAAGGATCTGGTGACATGCACAATTCACAGAGTTAAATGTTTATCAAGAATACTGGCAAAAAAGACAGAATTTAAACTGTAAGAGTGGTTGACACCATACTTGTTTTCGAAGAGCTATAGGAAAATCATTTGGATCTTTCCCAAAGAGTTTTAAAACAATTCGGTCAGTGCGACCCTGTGAATTGAGAAGAAATATGAATCAAGCGTTATCACAACTAAAGGTAATGAATCAGCTTCAGTGGATAATAACTCCGACCATACAAGGACTAGCTGCAGAAACTTTTGAAGGTGAAGACTTGAAAAAACAACAATAATATACCTGAGCTTCCCCACTGAAGCTAGATGGTGACAGACTATAAGCTGAATCTGTGTTCCCACTCATCTGTTCAGGGTTCTTCTTGTGAGAGTTTGACTGAACCCACGAAGGGAAAGTTATAGAGGCTGTCCCTGGACGCAAAGGAACAGGAAACTTGTCTAGGTACTCTACATCATGTGACTCATCATAAACGTTATTCAAGTCAATTTTATTCATAATGATCTTCTCAACCATAGCCTCTGGTTCATTAGCTTTGGCTGTACTCCCTGAAGGAAGTAAAACTGTGGACTTGGAACCCAATAGAGCTTGTGAAGTCCCACCCTGAGCATCACAAGCAAACATTCGTTTCTGTGCGAAACCAGCTGCTGGTAAAGTCTCACATTGGTCCAATGACTTCAAAATGTTCTGAGAGCTAGTGCAATCATCTTTCTTAGAAGCAAAACTGACAGTGTTAATACATTCAGGGCCGTTAATAGCCACATCTCGCACTTTCTCAACAGTCCCACCATTTGTCACAGTATTCACCAGACCTTGAGATTCCTGCAGCAACCCTGATATGGACCTCCCATTACTTGCACCATCAAGGTTGGCAAGGTTCCTTAAAAGATGGGAAAGGAGATCCTGATCCCTTGTTTGATCAGAGCTATTTGCTGAAATTCATAGTCACAGTCATGGGAGTCAGACATGTTTTCAGAGCTATGCAGGAAGAAAAGACAGAAGGACAAACAGATATATTGAAACCAGTGTGAACTGTGAAGTAACTTCGTCTGTTATGGATCATAAAATATTCTCAATGACAGAAACAAAGGAGTAATCTGACAACTGAAGTCTTTGACAATTATACTTGATTGGAAAAAGTACAATAACTTTTATCAACAAATTCATATAACAAAAAAAAAATAATAATCAATTCCACAAGAGGAAAGACATACTATTGAGAAAAATATAAAAGTTTACCTTGCACGACTAACACTAATCAAGGCATGACTAAAACTCTTATTTACTATGTTGCACAGTTGCAACAAGTTAGTGACTTTTTCCAGCTACTGCAGAAAACTAAAGAAACCATATCCTAACAATTCTTGATAGCATTGGTTTGATCACTAAGAAAGAAAAGGAAAGAATATATTGAAGCGTCTAGTTCTTGGAACATCTGCCGAGCTGGATAAATAGTGGCCTAGCCTCTTGGTGAAACAAAAAAGAAGATACAGCTCATACATACTTACCATGCAAATTGGAGAGAATCCTTATTAGACTAAGTAATAGATAGCTACTACCCCTTTCATCATTCAAGGAGCCTCCATTAACAACAGTTTCAGGATGTGTCTTCCTCCTCCGCTTGTTATGGCCTGCCAAACGCCTACGACAGCTTCTCTTCCCTTCATCAAATTCTTGAAGTATATGAAACCTGCCATAAGAACAACCAAGTTGCACCAACCGAGGGAAAAATTAATCTTTTCATACATTTCTTTAGGCCAAAACTGCACGTTTTTTACAGCTTTACAGGGACAACAGAAAAACATCATTACAACCAACTTCATGCTATCAGATTCTGTCCATACAATGATCCACCTCAAAGTTCAAAATGAATTTATTCCCAACTGACCTGCTACATTGTTGGCAAAATCTCTGCATAACGTTTCCCACCAATGCTTTGCTAGCCTTAGAGTGCATATCACAAACTTTATGTCGCCTATGATAATCCTTGGCATTGCTAAGATCAGCTCTACAATCCACCACCTGACACGCAGCATGATTTGAAGCAGTCGCAGTGATCTTTGGTTTTTTTCCACTATTCGCACCTTCATCCATAATAGGGTAGAGTTGACCACCAAGCTTCAAGTTAAGGGACCCAGCCTCATCTTTCTCATGTTCCACAACTACAGTCCTCCTCCTCTTCTCAAGTCCCCTCTTTCCTTTCTCCAGGATGAGACAGCCATCATGATCAGAGGAAGATGAGCTCTTGGATAAACCCGCATTTGCAGGAATTTCAGGCTCATCGTGGAACAACTGCTTGCTTCTACAATCTGATGGTACAGGATTCAATGGACTAGCTGTGAAAAGATCGCCATCCCACCTCCAGTCATTCAAATCCCATTCTAGATTCTTTTTCTTAACTTCCTTCAAATCTGAAACGACCGGACAACAGACATTGCCGCACTTTCCTCTAATTTTGGCTTCCATTTATTACCATAAATATTCAGACCCCAGAAAATAAGAGCAACAAAGATCCCAGTGAAACAAATAAAGGAACAAATTTGACAAGAACCACACCAAATAGCCGAAGTGGAATTTCCGATTTCCTAATGGATCAGTACGCCAACTAACATCCAATGGAAATGTTTTCCAGTAAATATAGTCCTACTTATTCTCTATGTGCCCCCACAAATCTAAAAACACCAAACCAGTAAATCCATGGAGCCAAACCAGTGTTGCCCACATGCTCGAAGCCCCTAAATTACCTTCTTATGGCCCCCAAGATAAAAGCTCCGTTCCCATTAAGTTCGGAACACCACCAAACCAATTAAACAAGAACACAACTTTTCAACTCAGCAACTACATTAAACATAAAATAGTTTTAAAAAACTCAAATAAGAGCAGAGAAGAACTTCCTTAGAGTGGTGAATTGCGAGATTCCAGCTTCCAGATCGATTTCCTAGGAAGAGAGAGAGGGAGAGAATATAGGGGGAGAAACTGAGAAAGAAACGAAAAGCAGTGGAAAATTAGGAAAAAGTAGGGAAAGAGAGAGGCTTCGTTAAGATATAAAAGCCATTTCAGTGTGAGAGTACACTTTTTGCTTATCTTAAGATGTCCCCCAAGGCCAAGGCCCACAAACCTCGTCTCACACTCTCCCTGTAACTGGAATAATATTTACGAATTTTAATAATAATTAGCAATTGTTGGCGTTGTTCGTTTTAATCTCTCTCAAGACAAGACGTCATCTTTTTCCCAATTCTCTTTTGTCTCCTTCAGGAGATAGGGGTTCCATTTCATCGAGAACCAACGTACGGCTTAAGAACTGTTCCTCAATGGGGTTGGGTAAATTTACAGTTCAGCATTTGGAGCATTTGCACTCTCGCCGAGCACGCGAGTTGCGGAAACCAACTCCTTTCTTCACTCTCACTGCCATTTTCTCCATATGGGTGGAAGCAAAGCAACTTGAGCAACATCAGACAAGAATCTAGACAAAGAGACTGAGACCATTCAGTTGAATGGACCCTCCACTCTTCTGACTCCGTTCCGATCATTGGGTTTGGTGGGTCTCGATTCTTTTCCCTTTTTGGTAAAATTAAAAATAAAGAACACACATTTCTCATCATTTTAGCTCGTTCACAAACAACCAGATGCAAATAGTTTCTTCTTGCAGGTCCCAACTCATGGTTGCGAAGAATGGGAAGAGAACTTATGTCTTTATCTTCAGACGACTTCCACTGTCTTGCATATCATTCTTTCAGAATGCTAAAACGCCAAATTTCTGCAGCGTATTTATCTTGGCTTCGTAGATAAAGCCAAGAGTTTTTCTTGTTATCCCAATATTAATATCGCCTGATCATGTTAAGAACATAACGTGCTAACGTTAATGTCGAGAAAAGAACAAAAGATAGTGGGTTGCCTTTTCATCTGGCGATCAGTGCATCATATCCATTTAATGTGATAGCAACCAAGAATTGGTGGGTGTGTGTACGTAAGATCAACAAGGGAAATGCTTATACAGCTGCAATCTTTTTGAAACAGAATTCCTTATCCCATCCTATATTCCTATAGATGATGAAAAGTATAACTTACCTTAGGCCTTTCGCTACGTGTCTGCATGGGTTTAAGTTAAAGCCAATCAATCCTCTTTTAACTCCTTTTCGCCCATAACCGTGACCTTGGTTTTAAAGAGCCGTCCCTTTAACATAAAAAGGCAAGCGGCCGGTCATTTGGAGGGGCATCTCTGCCACCTAGTAGTATGTTCGTCGAGGCATAAAATGGAAGTTGGAGAATGGGAAGCGAATTTACTTTTGGCTGGATAACAGGGCCCATGATTGGAGCCTCTATGTTTAGTGACCACCACCACTCTATCCGAGAGTATACTGTATGCCATAGTGGCGGATTTTACAAATGAAGTCGGCCAATGGTGTTGGAATCTGTTCCAGCAATATCTTCCTTCCTCAGTCTGTATGGAGATTGCAGAAATCCAGCCTAATGTAGATGGCATAGCGGAAGATAGCATGATATGGGGTCATACAAAACATGAGTGGTTCACAATAGCGTCTGCTTATGACCTCATTGAAGGTGGCAGCACAGAGGAACATAATAGTCTGTGGGATTTAATATGGAAATGGGCGGGGCCCCAACGGATTCGAGCCTTCTTGTGACTTTTAACTAAAGGTAAACTGTTGACGAATCAACAACGAGTGGCTCTCCGGCTCATAACAAACAACAGTTGTCAATTTTGTGAACAAGAAGAATCTAATTTGCATGTTGCCCGAGAGCAAAAGTCTTTTGGTGTAAATTAACGCTGAAAGTAATGGATTCGGACTTCTTCCACCGGGATCTGGAATGGTGGTGGCTCACAACCTCAAAACACCAATACAGGTGAATCATGTTGATTGGGTTACTATTTATGGTGTAGCCTGCTGATTGCTATGACAGTGGAGAAATCACAGTCTGTTTGAAGCAGATTTTGTCTGGCCGGAAGAAGGGCCTCGAGCAGTTATGGAGTATGTGGCCTGGATAGTTAGAGCAAAGTCAATAGAAAGCTGCATACTGTCGACTCAGGGTCTACCTATAGGTACCTTAGTAGGCTGGACGAAACCACCTGAATCCTGGGTCAAAATTAATTCGGATGGTGCAGTTAAGCATGACTCGAATCTTGCCACTGGGGGTGGCTTAATTAGGGACTGGCAAGGAAGATTGTCGGAACCCGCTCCCGGAGCCCGACTGTCCCGGGAGGTGAGCCCTGCTGAGGCCCATTCCCGAGACACCTGAGTTTGCTGAATTCCTAGACCTGACACTTGCTGCTAACTCACTTTTCGCTGCT
>JAOSBK010000205.1:18792712-18822102 GCA_027568895.1 Erythroxylum shatona | reverse complement strand
TTTGTTTTTGGAATGGGCTAATCGAATTTCTGGTATGTGAAAAACAAAATTGGCAACTACTGTAAATGAAAATATTTTTGAATAAAAGTGGGCCCAAATTTACGATTATTGATTTTCACGTATGCTTGAAAAAAAATTATACTGAGTTTTTTACGAACTAAGTGATGTAGCACGCCACCCTCACGGGGCACGGACTCAGATGTCACCATCGACATCGGGTTCGGACCATGCGGGAGTAGGGTGTTACATCTTAGCTGTCACTCTCTGTCTTAACCATCAACTTGTTGCACCAATCAAGCCCATTGCCCATCCATCAAACCTGCACCATCTTACTTGCACCTATAACACCGATGGCCCTACCAATCAGGCAATCACCTATATACTGCTTTTGCACCCAGACCCAACCATACTTGTACGCATACCCACATTTGCACTTGTTGACTTGCATCTGCACCTGTTAACCCACACTACTACATCATAGTACACATGCAGACTCGCTTACCCAACCCGCACTAGTCCAGGGATTCAATGAAGGTTGCAAATTTTTGTATAATTATGTTCTACAGTCCCCGTAATTCCGAGACAGGGATTTATTAAAGGTTGCAAAAATATGCAATAAATTTGTGGAATTGTGGATAATGGAATTATGGAATATAGATATTAAAATATTAAATTGTGTTGAATGTTGACTTGAATATTGAATTATGTATTTGTGTTCATGCAAAATACTAAATATAGATAAATAAATATTGAATTGTGAATTAATGATGAATTATGAATTAAAATTTAATTCAGTTCAATTTTAAGAACTGGATTGAATTGTTATGTAAACAATATTTGATTAGTCCACGTCTGATATTCATATTGTGTATGTTTCATTGTTAATTTTTAATCGAAGTCTAAAAGAAAGGGTTTTTTTCTTTTGAAAAACCAAAAACTAAAAGAATTTTTTTTCTAGAATTTTAAAGATCAAGAGATTTTTCTAAGATTTCTTAAACTACAGGGGAGGTTTATGTCTTTTATACTATTAATAGGCCTACCATTGCTATCCAGACCCCATCACTTTCGATAGTTAGAACTCTTCTTTGGTGATATTGGGGATAAAATCCTCTTTTAAATAGCAATACCAATATCAAAATAATAAGATACCTAATTTTTGTGATTTGGTCATTTTTTATTAATAAGTTATGACTTTATTCATATAGGAAGTGGCCTAAAAGTTGTTTTATAATGAGGAACTTTGCTAGGAAGTATATATATGTCCGAAACAACTCATTTAGCTCAAAATTCTTATAACCAAATTATCTCCACAAGCTCATGATCAAGTACCATATAAAATTTAAGCATAATGAACTCCTATTTTCTCCATTTCTCATGAATCTTTTGACTTACTTTTTTTAACCATGACTTTGGAACGCTTATTCGTTCTCATACTTTTCTTGACAATTTTTTTACTTACATATGCTCGATGTTTTCTAATAGATAGTTATTTAGTTCATACAATCATATCTTTTTGTTGCACATATGCTTGCTTGAAGCTGGTAACAAGATAATTGATATTTTTCAAATTCAAATTCTAAGACTGTTGAGAAGTAGGCACTCAAAATTTAAGTTCTACAATAGAAATATTGATCCTTATTTTATATTGGGGCTAATATTAGAACATAATATAAGCCCATCAAATTCATAGCCTATAAGTACAAAATTCTTTAAACCAAACAAGCAAATGTTACCAAGCATAATAGGACACATTTGCAATTTTTTATTTCTTACAAGTAATAAGATTTTGACTCAGCATAGAATCAGCGCTATGATGGAGAAGGAAATTTTAATATTTGTTAATTTAGACGCACAACAAAATATATACTAATGATTAAAACTACGATAAAAAGAAGGTTGGAATACAATAAAAGAGATTAACATGTCTTTATAGCGATAGGTTCTTTACTTCATTAGTCATCAACGCTTAAGCTAGAAAGCAATCATATTCGTTACATATATTAGCATCAATGAAGCAGTGTTTAGAATTTCTTACTCAACAGCTAAGATAAATATTTCATTTCGTTTAATTGTATCCAAAGTAGAATATCCTCATGCTATAAAAGCTCAACTGGTTCAAAAGATAGTAAAGGCCATTATCTACTATCTAGAGGAACTAACTAATGCATCAACAACTCAATTCTATTCATTCAGGGACTTGTTAGTATTTTAGTATTTCTAGGTTTTAAGTGTTTATTATTCCTGAGATAAACGGAAGAAGAGAAATGAACCTTAAATAAATTAGATTTAAGGGTTTAACGTTTAGATATTTTCTAAGGGTTTAAGTTAAGTTTTGGTATAAGTATCAAGATTTAATAAATAAATTTTCTTTTTCATAAGGCGATAAAAAGGTACATATAATAATTTTCATTGGCTTAGATGCATTGTAATTGACCTTCCCACTCTTTAAAACATCCGGTAAACTTTCTACCAAGGTATTGAATACCCTTTCGTACTGGCTGGTATCTACCAGACAATACCGTATTAGCCAGAAAATAGAACAGTATCAACATGTTTGGTATTGGCAGCAGGTACCAGCCGGTACTGGGTATTTTCTCCAAGTATCGGTTGATATTGACTGGTACTCAGAATACTAGTCGGTATTATAATTTAAAAAAAACTGAGCACTTTTTTGCAAAAATAAAAAATAATAACCCTAACAGCCTCGTCGACGCCTACCTCTCCTTTTTCATTTTTTTGTCTCTCTCTCAAACTCACCTCATCCTCTCTCTATCTCACCCACGCTCTCCCCCTCTCCACTTTCTTTCTCTTACTCCTCTCCATCTCCGATGATGCTCCTACGTCCTACCTCTTTGGTGGTCATCTTCAGATCTTCCTCCATCATGCAAACCCGTCACCACCGAGCCTCATTTAGACCTCCATCAGCTTTTAGCCATCCTCCATGAGGGCCACCAACACACCATGCCACCATCATCTGCTCTCCTCTGTCGTCCACGCATCCATAGGACAACAGCAATCAGATATGGGAATAATACCCAGATCTAAACCTAACCTAACCTGATCTGGAACAATACTCAATCATCGATTGTGAATTTATGTTTGGGTGTGTTTTTACTTTTTGTTAGAATTTTTTGGTTAATTGCATTTGTGTTGTGATTGTGAATAGGAAGTTGGAATGAAATTGTGAAGCATTTGTGTGCCTTTAGTTGGAGTTGGATAATGGATTGGATTTGGAGTTGAAATGACTAAAAGGAGTATGGTTTCGGTCCATTTGTGGTTCGGTTGATTGATAATTGATGACTTGATTTATGTTAAAAGTTTTTGGTCATTCACGGCATGCATTAAAAGTTAGAAAGACTTTTAAATTTCAATTCAAGTTTCAACTTAACTTTATGATGCATGATTTATAAGTTAGAAAGGCTTTAAAGTTTCAACTTAACTTAACACTATTGAGGATGTAAATTGGAAAGAATTCAATTAAATAATTAATTAACATAATCTTAAAATTATTGATAATTAATTGAATATAATAATAATTCAATTATGGTCTTGTGGAAAAACCGAATATGAACTTTTGTAATTGTAATTATTTTATATCTCTAAGTTGTCTTTAATTTTTATCCCAAAATTAGTCCATCTCTTTAAGGATTAAAGCCTCTTGCATATCAGCCTTTATTTATCCTAAAATTAGTCCATCTCATAGTCTTTGCATATTCAAAATCTAATTTTCTTAGTATTCCATTTTTATCTCATTTATAGTACTTCGTCATTAACTCTTCGAATAAGTGTGAAAGTTTTATAGTTCATCTTAATGAAAAAAATTATTTAGCTTGTGCATTCTGTTTCAAGATATTTATTAAAAGCAAGGATTTATGAAGATATGTCAATAGCAATAATCATATTCCTGAAAAACAAGAATAAAGATGAAAGTGAAGTTAACGATGTTTAAGTTATGACTTGAATTTTTCGATTCGTTGAGCCATCATCTTAAATCTTTGAACGATACTTCAATTTTAAATTTAGCATAAATTTACTACTCTCCAATAGGAAAGTCTATCTATGTTTGAATTTTACTCTAATTTCATGCATCTTTACTTCTTTAGGCTTAATGTAAAGAGTTAATGACATTATTTATGTTGCATTGCCTCATGAAGGACTTAGCGTTACCACTGCTAATTTTGTTGATGAAACTACTAAAGGATTAATTTCTTACAAAACTAATATCTTCATTTTTTGCTACAGATAAATGGAAGGAAGTTCAACTAATCTTGATCAAACTGCTTCAGGAAGATATAATGATCCAGCTTGGGCTTATGTTGCATTAGTCTCAGGTATGAAGAATCATACAATTTACTTGTTATGTAACAAGAATTTGAATGGTGGAGAAATCACCAGATTAAAGAAGCATTTAGCTGGGGTTAAAAGAGATGTAGAACCCTATAAAGAAAGTAAGCAATGATGTGAAATGAAAAATGAAAACATTGCTTGAAGAATATCAACGTGAGAAAGATAGAAGTGAAATGCTAAATTTTGAAATTGGTAGTGGAAGTTTGTTTTCTAGTTTCCGTGGTGATTGTGGAAACGTTGAAGGTGGTAGTGGTAGTGGTACTAGTAGTGTTCCATCCCAGGCCCTTAAAGAAGTACCTGAACTTGATGTGAGGAAGAGAAGAAGCAAACTAGTTATTTTGCACCACGAACAACTCCTAGAGCCTAACCTTCAATTCGTAGTGCAATGCAACTCATAATGTCGATATGGCAGTAGCTAGATGGTGGTATGATACAGGTTCGTCTCAGTCTTATTATTATCAACCTATGATAGATACAATAACCTCTTATGGTCCGAGATACAAAGATCTTTCAATTGATAACTTAAAAGGTAAACTTTTTAGTTATTATGTTTCTGAAATTAGAAGTTATTTGGTCGAAAGAAAAATGAATTAGGCTACTTATAGATGTTCAATCATATGTGATGGTTAGACAAATAGGAGACAAGAGCCTATTATTAATTCTTTGGTATATTCTACAAATGACTTTATGTTTTTGAAATCTATTGATAGATCTGGCCTCATTAGGAATACTGAGACTTTGTTTACACTATTTGATGAAGTTGTGAATGAAGTAGGGTTAGAAAACATTCGTCAGTTTATTACTGACAATAAATTTTATTGTAATGTGGTAAGAAAAAGGTTGCAGAATAGGTATAATTTTTTTGGACTCTTTGTGTTACACATTGCATTGGCCTAATACTAGAGAATATAGGAAATCCTAAGTATTTTCTTGTTATTGATGAGACTATGTAGAAAGCTAAAAAGGTGATAAAGTTCATCTATAATCATGCATAGGTATTGAATTTGATGAGAAAGGAATTTACTAATGGTAAGAATTTGTGTCATCCTGTTGTGACAAGATTTGCAACAAATTTCAAGAAAGAGTTAAGACAAATGTTTACAAGTGATAAGTAGATTTTATCTCAACATGCTAGGTCTAATGCTCTAGTGGAGGTTTGTAAAATTATACTAGAAGATAGAAAATTTTGATCTCAATGCTAATTTGTTATCCCAGTTTGTGAGCCTTTCGTGAGGGTGTTTCGCTTGGCTAATAGTGAAGAAAATGCAATAATGTATGCCATGGCGAGAGCAACGGGAAGCAATCAAGGTCAATCTGAAACATAGTCTTTCTTTGTAGACACCATGTCTTCTAATCATTAATGAGAGAAGGGAAAAACAACTTTCTTCTTCGTTGTTTGAAGATGGGGTATTTTTGAATCCTAATGTCTATTTGAGACTGAATCTTACTAAGCAAGTTGAAATAAATAAATGAATTCTTTTAACTGTTACAACAATTGTTAACATTGAAGCGATGTAAGATCTCTTAAACTCACAAATGGAGCTTTATAAGTTGTCTTATGGAAAATTTGGAATGTCAATTGCTATTCGATAAAGAGAAAAACTTTCTTCAGGTATTGGTTGTTTCCTTTTTTATTTTTTGAAATTAATTATCACTTTATTTTGTTTATAATGCTATTTTTATTACAGTTTCTTGGTGGAATCAATTCGAAAATGATATTCCAGAATTGAAAAGGTTTGCAATTCAGATTTTAAGTCAATGTGTGAGTGCAACAAACTGTGAACAAAATTAGAGCATATTTGAATTTAACCACTCCAAGAAAAGGAATAGGTTAGAGCATAAGATGTTGAATGACTTAGTTTTTATTCGTTACAATTTAAATCTTCAGGAAAGATATGTTATTATCATTATTAATTTCGATATAATTTTTTATTATATTTTAATAATTAAATTTTATTATTTACTAGAAGTCTTAATAACGCAAGTAGTTCAACTGATCCAATCTTCATTGATAATATTGATTTTTTGGCAGATTGAGTTTCCGAAGAATCGAATTTGACAGATGCTAATGACTTGGAAGATAATCTTGAATGAAAAAACATTGTTATGTCATTTGGTACATTAAATTTCAATGATAATGATGATGGAGCTCCTCTCAGTGATGGAGATTTTGTATCAAATAATAACTGGAGTCAGTGCAGTTACAGCGAGTATCCTCTCACAGACGATTGAATTTCGTTCCAGGTTTTTGAATATCATCTTCTTTTAATTTTACTTATATTTGATGTTTATGTTAAATTTTATATATGTAATATAATTGTAAATGTTTTATTTCATATTTAACTTCTACTTGATTGTTTCCTCATCACAAATTTTTATTGTAAATTGTAATATTTTGAGAGTTAAGGATATTTATTGTTCTTTTTATTGAATGTTTTGATGTAATTATTATTTATTAAAATGATAAAATTGTATTATTGTAATATTTTAAATAATTTATATTATTCTTAATTTTATATTTATATGATGATGATTTTCTTTTTTCACATTAATTGTGGTTATTATTTGTATGTGAAATATTTAAAAATTATTATTATTTTATATTAATTGTGATTATGATTTTTATTATAATTTCTGAAGACATAGTTGATGTAAACTTATAAAATATGCAACACAATATATCAATAAACTATTTTGCAAATTTTACAAAAATTAAAAATTATTTTATAAATTTAAAAAAATACCTAAAATAATATTCGATATTAATTAATATTGGTACAACTTCATATCAAAACTCAATTCGACGCTAAATCAAATCCGGTTGCTTTCTACTTTTCAAAATTCTCTTTTTTCTTGTGAATAGTAGGCGGCTGTCAGAAGCCGGACTTATCGTACTGTCACACAGATATTCATAAAATAGATTTTTTAGGTATGTAGGGTAACGCAGATTATTCGGCTCATGTTTTGAGTGCAGATGGTCCATACCTTGGGTCTTTTGGACAGTCACTTCTGACAGTATTTGACTGAGTCGTCTCCTAGTACACGTTTTCTCCATTTTCATATCCATGTGCAGAGTTCCTCCTGTACCTATAAATAGGCACCTGAAAGTGAAAACTGAACGTGTACGGGAGTTAATCGGGATCCTTGACCACCACGCATCGCTTCTCATTTGTGACAGAATGATATACAACTATGATCTCTCTCTCACAGAAATTGAATCGAAGATTGACTTTAAGATCGAGATATTTACACAAAGGCAATCTTTAACATTATTTTGTAGGAGCGCTTGAACTATTACAAGTACCAAGTGAAAATTCTTAAGACTGTTGCAAGCCTATATCACAAACATGAGTTAGAAGCCTAATGTTCAAGTTCACCGACAAATAATTTTACATGCAATTGTCGGAGTGACAGAGATGTTTTTCTTTCATAGTTAAATGAATTGTGAGTCTTTTTAATTTATATACTAAATGATCTTTGTTCAATTATATGAAGATTTGTAGCCCCTCCAATCTCCAAATTATAGAAAAAACTGGAACTGATTTTGTTTTTGTTAAGTGCCCAACTCTACATAAGTTTAGGTGATTTTAGCTATTCTCACAGATAGTTGAAATAATAAACGAGTGAAATCAAGGTAGATAACGATTGATTTAAAGTCATTCCTAAGAGACACAACGTATAGATGCATTTATCCTTGACTTACACGGTTGTGTGTGAAGATCGTGTAAGAAACTATGAACGTGTATATGATAGATAATGACCTACATTGTTTTGTAAGATCAAACACACTCATGTCCCTGTCATACTGGTCGTATATGAAGATAGTATCGATAACTACAAACACATGTGGGTAGATAACAACAATCAAAGACATACACGGTCGTGTGGAAACATAGACGCCCATGTCCCAGATATACACAATCAGGTAAGTGGATCATATGACTAACTAAGGTCGTTTATATTTGTGATTCCTTGAAATATAGTTGGGATACCGTTACTTCCATGGTCATGTAGGTGACCGTGTCTAGTTATGAAACCCTATTCCTTTAGTATAAAAGGGGAAATGATGGGTTTCATCAATATGAGTAAAAATAACACCAAAAAAAGGAAAGAAAAGAGAGTAAAAGTGAGATGAAAAGTATTTCTCATTTCATGATTGGTAGTTTTTGCAACAAGTTATCCTTTTGAGCATTTGTTTCAAGATTAGATTGAGAGTGTTGCTCATTTTGGGTATCAAATTGTGCTCAACATTAAAATTTGGTGGGATAACTTGTGGTTATTTTATGGTATAGTTTTAAGCAAGGGTCATAGTTTAGGACCTTTAAACTCTTGTAAGTTCTTATTTGAATTAGTGGATTTTCTTATCAATTTGAACTTTAGTTTTTTCCTCTATATTGGAGGATTTTCTACGTATATCTAATGTTTGATATATTTCTTGTCATTTATATTATTTGGTTGTTTCTTTTCGAGACTAGGTCTCTTAAGACTAGTTTATTGTTCTTAATTGACATTCTGGGAGTTGTGATTGGAACCCAATCAAGTGATATCAGAGCAATTAGTCATAGAGGGTGGAAGTAGCTCTATAGTTAAATTGACATCTACAAACTACGCTATTTAGAGACCCATGATGGAGGATCTTTTGTATTATAAGGACCTTTTCTACTCTATCGATATGGACATAATTGTAAAGGATGATGTTCCATTTAAACTAAGAAAAATGATAGATAAAGAATGTGAAAACATGAAACAAAAAACTCTAGGCACTATCCAACAATGAATTGATATTAGTATATTCAACCATATGTCCTAAGCAAATGAACCGCTTGAGTTATGGAAGAAGCTAAAAGATATTTACGAAAGGAAGGTTACCCATAACAAGGCCTCTCTGATTAATAGGCTTGTGAATTTGAAACTAAAATATGGAAAATATATGTCAAAGCACCTTAGTGATTTTCAGGACATTATCAACAAGCTGACTACCATGAAGATTATTCTTGATGATAAGCTCCAAACTTTATTCTTATTGAGTTTATTATCGGATAGTTAGGAGACATTGGTAGTTACCATTAGCAACTTAGCTCTAGAGGGTGTACTCTCCTTGGATATAATCAAAGAGAGTATATTTAATAAAGAGATTAGAAGAAAAGAGCTAGGAGTTGATAATGTGTAGGCCTTTGTGGTAGAAAGTAGGGGAAAAAGCAAAAGTAGAGATCCTAAAGGGCTTGATAAGTCTAAGAATTGATCGAAGTCTAGAGGAGATAAAGACATCAAGACATGCCACTATTGCACCAATCATTGACATAGTAAAAGGTTTTGCTATAAGTGGGAGAGGAATAAAAAAAGAAATAATATTAGACATATAGGAATGAAAAAATATAGTTGAAATAGTATCGAGCACAGATAATGAGGTGTCATTGATTTGCACAACTAGTGAATGCTTCTATACTAGTGATTCGGGTTCTGAGTGGCTTGTTGATATAAGAGCCTCCTATCATTATATTCCAATGAGGGAATCTCTAATTATAGGAGTGGTGATTTTGGAAATGTAAAGATGGGTAACCAAATTTTCGCCAATATTGTCAGTGTAAGAAACATTCAAGTTCAAACCAATATTAGATGCCTACTAACCTTAAGAGATGTACGACATATTTTCCACTTACTCCAAAATTTGCTTTTAGATAATGTACTTGATGATGGAGGGTATGAGCAGAAGTTATCAAAGGAAGCGATGATAGTTGCACGGAGAGACTTATGGTGCACATTACGCAAAACTTACCTGAAGGCATGTGGTGGAGAAGTGTAAGCAGTTAAGGAAATACTTATCTTAGTCTATAGTATCAATGATTGGGGCATGTTAGTGAAAAATGGATCAACCTGTTGGCTAGTAAATCTTTTATTCTGGTAAGTAAATTTGTCCCTCTTGATTTATGTGATCACTATTTGGCAGAAAAATTAACATAGACTCGCTTAGTGTTGGACCCGGGTCTCGATCCCAATCTCGAGGTTTAATTCGGGACGGTCAAGTGAAGGTTGTGTGAGAGGAAAGTTGAAAGCATTCAATTTTTAAGAAATTTTAGCATGGCAGAGGTGGCAGATTCGCCGCGGCAAGATAATGTTTTGCTGTGGCGAACTATGAAGGTCAAGCTCAATGACCATTCGGGAAAAGTTCGCCACAGCAAACTTCTGGTTTTGCCATGGAGAAGTCTCAAATTCATTCCAAGAACCTCTCGGTAAGAATATGTCGTGGTGAACTTTGGCTTCGCCGCAGCGAACTCCCGAAGTCTAACGAGAAAACTCCTCAGGAAAATTACGTCGCGGCAAAAGCCTAGCTTTGCCGCAGTGAAGTTACCAAATTTAACACAAAATCACCCTTGTAGAAAGGTTCGCCACGGCGAACTCTGAGCCTCCTCTTGACGAAACCCTTGGACAAAACCCAAATCCCAATAATCCATCAACATAAAAATTTACACATATAATTCCAACAACATTCAATTCTATCTCCAACCACAATTATTAATAACTCAAACACAAGAGATAATATGAACATACACCCAAAGATCTTGATCAAATCCAAATTTCATTACTAAATCAAAGAGTTTGGATAGCTTTAGTTACATATCAAAAGCTATACCATTGGCTTAATACAAAATATAAAATACAATGAATGTTCATGTTGATATGCTTATAAAGCTATCCAAAAGTCATTAACTTAGTTATAAAAGTCTCTATTCTTGGAGTTGCTAGACTTTTTGCAAGGATCACCAATGCTCTTGTTCTGCACCTGAGGAGTGGAAAAATAATGGGTTGAGCTATTAAGCTCAGTGGCTAATATGTCTATAGCTAGTGATAACGAGTCATATATCCAGCATATTGCTTAGTCATATATATAGACATCCCACACATTTAGCAATCCAATTACCCATAGTTCTACTTTCAATATCATAGTTTAACACATTCTCACATAAATCATATCATGTAACTCACAATCATCAACATAACACCCAACTATGCATTATGCTTACAGATCGAAATGCAATGCACAAACAAATAGCTCGAGGGTCCCATGAAATAAAATGGAGAAACCAAAGTTTACACCGTGAACAAAACGAGTCCGATTATTAAGATCTCATATGCTACAAGTAGGCAGCCAGCAGAAGGCTTTAGTTAATGTGCACGTGACGAACGAAATGGTTCCTCTCTTGCCCAATCACAAGCAAATTCTTATGGTCAAATCTATTTCATCATGGAATCATATTTTCATGCTTCTTATGCTTTTTCCTCTTTTGATCCATACAAAATGTCATAACATCATTGAATGCATAATTATAGTAATAAATCATCATGCATTTCATAGCAATCACAACAATTCAATTCAAGCAATTTAAACACTCAAGCAAACAAGAATTGACTAATTATCACGATAACCATAAACATATGACCCATCTAATTTGCTTGGAAATCCTAACTATTTACTTGATATTTCCAAGATCAAGCTTGTTCTTTTCCTCTTGTTCTTGAATTCGACTATCCCCTTGAAACAAAACATATTTCCATTCAGTCCATTATACAAAAACAAACCTATTACATTTTGATAATCAAAAACAAAATTAAGCTTAAACTCAACCTACCCATAGTTTGCCTAGGTTAGAAAACTCAACCTATTTTAGAAATCTATAAACAACCAACTAGGGCTTCTCTTCTGTCTTCCTACACAAACTCATTCTCTCTCAAATCCCTTTTGATTTTCTATCAAGCAAGAAGAAAAATTACACTTACCTTAAGCTTAGCCTAAATCTTCTTCCTTCTTCTTCTTTCTCCTTTTTTCCGAGCTTCCACACACTCTTCTTTCTTTCTTCTCTCTTCTTTCACGTTTTTTTCTTCTTTCTCTCTTCTCTTCTCACGATTTCTTCTTTCTCATTTCAAGACAACATTTTGGCTTGTCCTTCCTATTTTACCCCTCACTTGTTTTGTTCTCCCAATTTTGCCCTTCATTTAATGTAATGTCCATTTTTCCCCTTTAGTCTATTAACTACCATATTATACTTCTAACTCCTTAACTAAATTCTAACACTTCCATTTAATCCATGCAACCATATGTAATTAAAAACATTCATAAATAAACTCCATAAATTTCTAATTTAAGAATTCTCATTTTTCTTTACTCATGACTAATCACCAATAATTTCTCATTTAATAGTTTTAAGTTTCAAGAAAAGCTCGGGGTCCAACATTTAGTAGGAGATCTACTAGAAAAATGACCAAACTAGAGTTGATATACTCAGTTCTCTATGGTCCCATTAAAGAGGAGTCGTTAAGAGGAAATAAGTATTTTGCTACCTTTATTGATGATACAACTAGGAAAACTTTGGTCTATACGTTGAAGACAAAGAGCCAAGTCTTTAAAGTCCTCCAAAAATTTCATTCCATGATAGAAAGGGAAACAAAGAAAAAATTAAAGTGTCTTATGGCCGACAAAGAGGAGAGTATATGTCTAAGGAGTTTGAGAATTACTACACGAGGCATGGCATGAGATATGAAAAGGTAGAACCCAATACTTCCTAGCATAATAGTGTTGTCAAGAAAATGAACATAATAATTGTAGAGAAGATTTAATGTATCCTTAGAATGTTTAAGCTATCGAAGATGTTTTGGGGTGAAGCAGTTAGAACAATTATTTACTTGATTAATTCAAAACTATTAGCCCTTAGGTTTCATTCTAGAGAGAATGTGGATAAGGAAAGACCCCTCTTATCCATATATGAGGGTATTTAGATGTAACATTTTTAAACATGTACCCTAGAAGTAAAGACTAAAACTGGACTCGAAGATGGTTCCCTGCATATTTTTTTGGGTATGGTGATGAACAATTTAGCTTCAGATTCTATGTCCTAGAAAAGTAAAAAAAATTTCAGAAGTATTTCGTTTACCATGAACCAACCCACAGGTGAAGGAGACAACAAATATAAGTAGGCACATTATGTTAGTAATAAGATACAACCTAATAGTGATAAGCTACATGAGTCACATTTGGACGATGGTGTAGATAAGGCTGATGAGAATAATAAGTAAGGGAGTAACTTGGTTTGGTGGTGAAATACGTTTAACTCCGAAGGTCAACTAGAGAGAAAAGGCCTTCTATAAGGTATTTAAGTATAAAATACCTTCTAGTTATTACCGAGGGGGAGCCTACAAGTATGCAAGAGGTACAGTCATATAAAGATAAAGATCTTTAGTTTGTAGTTTACGCAGGAGGAAATGAATTCCCTAAAGAAAAATGAACCTATGAGTTGGTGAAACTTCCAAAGGGAAAGAAGGCATTGAAGAATAAATAGGTATTCAAGATAAAGAAGAACAATGAAAAACTAGTAAAGCATAAAGCAAGACTAGTGGTGAAAGGATTCAGTTAATAGAAAAGCACTGACTTTAATGAAATTTTCTCACCAGTGGTTAAGATGACTTCCATACGAATCGTGTTGGGTCTAACTGTCAGCTTAGATCTTGAACTTGAATAATTAGATGTGAAAACTACCTTCTTACATGAAGATTTGTAAGGGGAGATATGTATGGAGTAACTAGAATGATTTAAGGTTCAAGGCAAGAAGAATCTGACATGTAAGTTGAAGAAGAGCTTGTATAGGCTAAAGCAGGCACCAAGGTAGTGCTATCAGAAGTTTGATTTGTTTATGACAAGAAATGGTTATAAACGAACTTTTGTAAATCCTTGTGTGTATTTAAAGAAGTTTACTAATGGAGACTTGGTATTTAAAGAAGTTTTCTAATGGAAACTTGATTATTTTTCTTTTTATATGTTGATGAAATGTTGATTATGGGACAAGATGTTGGGACAATTAGGAAACTAAAGGAGGACTAGTCTAAATCTTTTGACGTGAATGATTTGGGCTTTGGAAAGTTGATTTTGGGCATGGAAATAATTTAGCACGGGAAAAATAGAGAACTGTGGTTATCAAAGGAAAGGTGTATTGAATGGGTGTTATAAAGGTTCAATATTAAGTATGTCAAACCAATTAGCACCCCACTAGCACGTTACTTTAAGTTAAGTAAATGTGCCTACCCGTTAACTTAAAAGGAGAAAGATGATATGTCACTTTTTCCATACTCATCTGCTATTGGTTCCTTCATGTATGTAATAGTATGTGCAAGATTGAATATAGCATAAGTTGTTGGGTTAGTGAGTGACTACTTGTCTAATATAGGAAAGGTTCACTAAAAAGCTATGAAATGGATCTTAAGATACTTATAGGGCACTTCCAAATGGACTCTGTGTTTTAGTGGTGGGCTATAATTCTAGAGGGTTATACAAATGCAGACATGGCTGGAGATCCTGATAACTTTAGGCTACTTGTTCAAATTTATAGGGGTCATTTTTTAGCAATCTAAGCTACAAAAATGTGTAGCTTTATCCACAACTGAAGTGAAGTATTAGTTGCTGTGGAAGAAGGTAAGCAAATGCCCTGGTTGAAACGTTTCCTTTAAGAGTGGGATGTGAAACAAGATAATTATATAGTATTTTTTGATAGTCAAAGTTTTATAGATTTGAGCAAGAATACTATGTATCATTCTCACACCAAGCACATCGATATCAGGTATCATTGGTTGAGATACATGATTGAGGAAAAATGATACAATTAAAGAAGATTTACGCAGAAAAGAACGATGTTGATATGCTAACAAAGGTGGTTCCCAGGAGCAAGTATGAGCTTTGTAGTAAGATCATTGAGATGGCTCTTAAATAATCATTGAGGTAATTCAAGTCTCCTTTAAAATAGGTTGGAGGGGGAGATTGTTAAATATCCAGATTTATTCAAAGATAGAAGTGAGCTTTGATGATCTTGGATATTCTCACAAATTGTTGGAATAATGAACAAGTGAAGTCAAGATGGATAACGATTGATTTAAACTTGTTCCTAAGAGACACGATCGTAAGAGTATAACACACTTGTATCCTTGACTTACGTAATACATGACCATGTGTGAAGGTTATATAAGAGACTGTAAATGTGTACAAGATAGATAATGACCTACACAGCCGTGTAAGATCAGAGATACCTATGTCCTTATCATACACGACCTTGTGTGAAGACCGTGTAGGTAACTGTAAACGTGTATGGGTGGATGACAAAAGTGGAAGGCATACATGACAATATAGAAATACACTCACTTGTATTCCAAGTATAAACAGACGTGTAAGTAGACCATGTGACAATCAAGATCGTGTATATTTACAATTCCTTGAAATATGGTTAGGACATGGTCACCTACGTAGCAAAGTAAGTAGCCTTGTCCAATTATGAAACCATATCTTTAAGTATAAAAGGGAAAATGATGGGGGTTCATCAATATGAGTAAAAAGAACATTGGAAAAGGAAAAGAAAGAGAGTGAGAGTGGGAATGGGAGTGAGCTAAGAAGTCTTTCTCATTCTATAGTTGTCTTTTTAAGTGTTTGTTTTAAGATTAAGAGTATTGTTCATTTGAGATGTCAACTTTCACTCAATACGTGGGATAATTTATAGCTATTTTGTGGTATAGTTATGAGCAATGGTCAATAGCTTGGAACCTTTAAACTTTTGTAAGTTCTTATTTTAACTAGTTGATTTATTTGTCGGTTTGGTCCGTAATTTTCCCCTTATGATGCAAAGTTTTTTTTTTCATATATTTAGTGTTCAATATGTTTTCTTGTCATATATATATTGTTTGGTTGTTTGTTTTTTAGATTAAATCTCTTCAAACTATTTGATTGTTTTGATTGTTGTTGGGAGAGATGTGATTGAAGTCTAACATTTTTCAATCTAATTAATCTCTGTGATAGGCATTTGATAAACAAAAGTTCATATCTATACATTAATATGTGATAATTAAGTGTTGATTATAAGTTCTTGATGCCTAATTAATCATTTCAATTACATGACGAGTTTACATGAAAAAAGAAATGGCATAATTCATTCCGTAGATAAGTTGAATATATAAAAGGAAATGTGAAATGGACCGATGCATTTGACGACAACTTTGTCTCATCCGCTCATCATTATTCCAAACAAACAATACCAATACAAGGAATATGTAGCGAGCCTACATATCTCTATGTTTGGTGTAGTTGCGGTCATCAAAACACAGCAGCTGCAATTAAGTAGGATTTTGGGAAACTTCGGGGATAGCCACCATTGGTGTCCTTGAACAACTCATTCTTACAAGTATGTCGTTAGGCACACAACAGAAGCAGCAGGAATGGTATTATAGGACGAGAGTCGTCTAATGATTAGTGTCCGTGAGCAAACATTTGTCTGTTTACCCACCCTGGGTCATAATCAGCCCTAGGCATTGGCAAGTTAGGAGGTAACCCAGCTAATTCAACTCTTTAAATACGCTTTCCTTTTTTCTTTATGCAATGTGGGTCCAAGAAGCTAAAAGGCAGGTGAGCTCTTGTCTTGTTGGACCGAATCCGGTCTAGGTAGATTAGGGGTCATTACTGTTTTATAAGGAGTAGGTCTGCGAGCTTTAAAGAAAGATTGAGGTCGATTAGCAGAGTACGCTTGAACTGATAATGGAATGGGAGAGATTGGGCTCTGGGCCAGGATATTTAGGGTAATGGTTCAATCAATTTGGTATTGACATTGTAGTAATCGTTAGAAAAGCTCTTAGTCTGCTTTGCTCTTCCCACTTCCGTAAGCAACATGCCTCTACACATAACACATGCAAATCTTGTGCCGTGCTGTTATGCATCGATTATAGATTATAGATACAAAGTATACAACATAACCAATACCTGCAATATAAAAGTAAGGAAGCCCAAAGGGATATTGAATCTAAATACCATAATAATTTTCAATTTCAATTAATTGAATTGTTGAATACTTCCTGTCGTGTTCAGAAGGACAGAGCTCAGCCTCAGAGGCTGGATGGATAGGTTCTGATCCATAACCAGAAATAATAAATATGAATATGAACTTATTTATTGTGGTAATAGATAATAATATTTAATCGAAAAAAAGAAAAAGAAAACAGAGATTGTATACGTATCAGAATCTCGTATATAAGTATAATCGGACCCCAGTCTCAACTGTTTCCTGCTTCCACTCTTTGTTGTTTCTTTCTCCAATCTCTCATTTTTCTCTCCGTTCGCTCATTATTTCATCAGCGACAAACAATAATTGGAAGAAGAAAAAAAGATCCCTTCTTGACAATGAAGTTCTCATGAAATTTTAACTTCACGAAGGTAAACTCACTCCTCTCTTCCTCTGTTCTTTACAATAAATGTTTTTTAGATCAGATCGGACTCCAATCCATTGCATTGTGACCCCACGTTTTCGCTTTTCTTGGGATTTCTTTACTTCTTTCTTCTTTCGATTCGCAGCTACTGTATCTGTAATGTATGTGGGAGCTTGCTGTTTGGGTCAATTTTTTTTTTGTTAGTTAATCTTTCGCTTTCACTCTCCATTTTGCTTACTTCACCTGTTCTACCAAAACGAAACAAATAAAGTTCACATTTTGTTTTCTCTTTGGATTCAGATATTATCCGGAAGTTTCTTTCTTCCTTAACCGTAGATTTCCTCAGAGAAAAGAAGACGACAACAGAGAGAATGCTGTAGGGAAAAGAAAAGAAAAATCGGAACTTGGTGGTGGGTATTGTCAGACAGTGGGTGAGGGATTTTGTTTCTTGCTAAGAGGCAATAGGCAGTGACAGCTGGTCTGCAAAGATGATGATCAATAAGCCACTGGTCTTGACTTATCTCTATCTTCTGATCTACATTTTGCTTTCGTCTGGTGTTATTTTGTATAACAAGGTAATCCTCCTATTTCCTTTGACCTCCCAGTTTCTTCCCTGGAAATGGATGGCGCCCCTTTCGTTACCCTCTCAACTTACTATTACAGTTTTTTATTTAGAACCCGTTGTGTTGGTGTCCTAGAATGACATATGAATTCATTGCAGTGGGTTCTCTCACCTAAATATTTCAACTTTCCATTCCCAATTACGCTTACAATGATCCACATGGGGTTTTCTGGTGTCGTAGCATTCTTCCTGGTTCGTGTATTCAAGGTATGTGTCACCACATCACCCCATTTTCTTCTGCAAAATTGCTTCGACATATCTTTCTATGAAAACTGATTTATTTTGTGGCTAGTGCATATTTATTCCAATTGGGACCATCGGTAATTAGATTGGGGTCTATTTGTAAAAAAGTACTAAGGAAATTCACGGAAATGGTGCATAGAAATTTATAGTCTTTCAGTTAAGTGTCTGTGTTAGACCTCAATATGTATGAAGATATTTTTTTTTCTTCAAAATGATATAGTATTTGTTAAATTAGGTTTGATGCTATGTAAAAAATAACGGAGAAGAGTTTAACGTGGTTCAGCTATAAAGCACACCTAAGGATGCAAAGACCACGAAGCTTATCTTTTTATGATAGTATGATAGTACAATGTAACATAATGAGATGATATAATGTTCTTAAACAATACCTGTTAGGATACATAAAATATTGATTTATAGGGTATATAGCAATATTCCTACACTAGATCTTCATAATCTTCAAGAAGATTACTGGGAATTGTCATAGTTTACCTTTTACCTTAATGAATTACTGTTGTATGCAAGTGCTTCAGAACTTTTGGGTCAACAGTATAAACTAGGTGCCTTATTTTTCTTACCTTAATTTACCTTAGTTTACCTTTTACCTTAATGAATTACTGTTGTGTGAAACTTATGCTGTCAATGCATGCCTTGTTTTTCTCAGTTTCCTTTTTAATTTGTTACCAGACCATGAGGAGAGAGAGTTTTGAAACTTTCGTACTCTCACTGTGTTTCTTTATTTTGTTTCATTGAGTAATGCTGTGCTCTTGGTTTTCCTGTCTTCAATCTGTAGGTTGTAACTCCAGTGAAAATGACTTTTGAGATGTAAGGACATCTTATTTTGTTTAAACTTTCCTTTTAGTTTTGCTGTTTCATTAAAATTTCCATCTATTATAAGTCTCCTTGCTAAACCACCTTCGTTGTCACCACAGATATGCAACATGTGTAATACCAATTAGCGCCTTCTTTGCAGCGAGCCTTTGGTAAGAAAATTATGAAGGACTAAACTTTTATTTATATACATGTTCTATGTGCTCATGATTAAGCAGCATGTAACTTCTCTTTTTTCTTTTTTTTGTACTTATGTGAGTTCTTTCATATTAAACATGAACCGAATCTGATGTTTTTGCTAGTCAAGATGAGGAAATGTAGATGTTGGGTTAAATATTCAAAACTTTTATTTTCAGAACTTGCGGCAGAAGTAGTTTAAGTGATGGTCTCCACATTTTGCAAACCATGCTTTCATGTGCTTGTTAAAACTCCTAAAATTTTCATACAGTTTTCAAACCTAGTCGTCCTAATGAAGATGAGTTGAGGATTAGCGACTAGTAGTGGAGATGTCACTCGTGTTACTCTGAACTTCATTAAGTTTGAAAGTGTAGGCTGTTACTATGTCTAATATCGTTGATACTGTCTTGTTGTGATTTTGACATCATGTGAGAATTACATGCTAATGGTATGAGAGAGCCAGTACTTTGATCTTTAGTTCCGGTAAGATTTGATGAGCCCCAGAAAATGGCTCAGAATATGGATTTTTTTTCACATGCTTCAGCTTTACTTGGGGATTTGGACTGAGGTCAAGATATAATCACCTTGGACATTTCTCATGTTTCCTATTTTCCTGCATAAATGAATAGGTTAGTAATAATTGAAGGAGGGTATTCTGCTGAATTAATTTGTTCCAATTCGTTTTATGTCAGATGCCCACCTTAAAGCTCTAAACACATCTGCATTCTGCCAGTGCACTTGTTTGGAATAGTAACACGTTGATGTTTAGTGTTATGCATGGCTTGAACTTGAAAATTTGGGAAGAATGTCCTTTGGTGTCAGAGACATACTATGCTGCCTTAATATGCTGTGATTTTGTGGATATATAGTATCCAGATTGGATTAAATGGTTTTGTATGTTGCATGATCATTCCATTAGGCTCTATTGATACTGGTTGATGAATTTAACTTGATTTGTACTTTTCTCGTGGGTGCTTTTCAATGTTTACTGTTATGTAATCTAGGTCCATTTATCCATGAAAATGACTAGTTTTAGCTTTTAAAAATTCTATACTTCTTAGTATTAGATTCTTATCTTCAACTTGGAAGCATCTGTTACCAGTTGAATCTTTTTGTCTCAACAGGTTTGGCAACACTGCTTATTTATATATCTCAGTGGCCTTCATCCAGATGCTCAAAGCTTTAAGTATGTAACATAAGGGGAAAACTTGATTCTTGTTCAATAGTAATGCAGTTTGTATCTATAAGAATAGCTACTCATAGTAATGGTTTAAAATACAGTGCCAGTGGCAACATTTCTCATGGCTGTTATGTGTGGCACTGACAAAGCAAGGTGTGATGTCTTCATAAACATGGTGGTGGTCAGTGTTGGGGTTGTCGTATCCTCATATGGGGAAATTCACTTTAATGTAGTTGGAACACTTTACCAGGTCACAGGCATCTTTGCAGAAGCTCTTAGACTCGTTTTAACACAAGTCCTTCTACAGAAAAAGGGATTGACCCTAAATCCTATCACCAGCTTGTATTATATAGCTCCATGCAGGTACTGTACTTGACGTGTATAAACTGGTTTTGTTTTCTTTTGGTCAACAAAGTTGCTTATGTTTGAACGATATCCATGCATTGCTATATGGCCTATTAATCACTCTTGATGCATTAGGTCTGTAATTTAACAATGCGATCGATCCACTGTATTATGATATTAGGTTGATATGTGATCCTAAACTTTCCAAAATTTATATCAGTTTTTGAAATAAGTTATTCAGTTTGCTGCTGTTGTTATACTAAACCACAAATTTCATTGGAAGATTGGAGATATTTATTGAAGAAAGTAAAAGGTGCTCTTTATGCTAGCTGGTGCAACAAAATAAAATCAATAGTAGTTCATCCTATGGTGCACTCGTTCATTTACTGGTTTTGGTTGATAAATGAATATTTAAGTTGATTAGTCTGTCTGCACTGCTCACTGTTGTTTCATTTGCTGCATGCAGCTTTGTATTTCTATTTGTTCCTTGGTATTTACTGGAGAAGCCTGGAATGGAAGTTTCACAGATTCAGTTCAACTTCTGGATCTTTTTCTCCAATGCCCTTTGTGCTCTAGCACTGAACTTTTCCATTTTCTTGGTGATTGGTCGAACTGGTGCAGTTACGATCAGGGTTGCTGGTGTTCTGAAGGATTGGATACTCATAGCGCTTTCAACTGTTATATTTCCAGAGTCTACTATCACTGGGCTTAACATAATTGGTTATGCAATTGGTATATTCCTGCACCTTGTCAATGTACTGTCTCTTCTCTACATTTCAATTCTTTAAACTTTGCCTTTTTCTTTTTTTACAGCACTTTGTGGTGTTGTCATGTACAACTACATAAAAGTTAAGGATGTCCGTGCATCTCAACTGCCTGAAATTACGTCAGATAGATTAACAAAGGTAAATAACATGCCATTTCTTGATATCTTGAAGCTTTTCATTGCATTTTCCTTTTCTGATTTTGGAACTTGGTTTGCCAGTATGCAAATTGCTTATGTGTCAAGTTGTGATTGGAATTGCCGTGTGTAATGAGTGATGTAAAATAATGAGGGTGGCACACTTCTATGTAGATATGCTAATATTTCCAATAGATAGCTGCTGAAATACGTTAAAGAATTGTTATGAATCGCAGTTTGCCCCTAAATCGGTGACTTGTCATCAAACTGTAGAAAAAAAATTATGTGGAGTTGGTTCATTCAATTTAGCAATCATTCAAACTGACTTCCATAATGATAAAATTAATATTTTTGTTTATTTATATTCTTTAATTTATCAGCACAAGCGCATAGTGCCTGCCATCATGATTAACATTGTTTTACGTCAAAACTGGTTTCCAGGATTGGAAGTTGGAGAAGAAATCATCTGATATATTCGTGCCAAATAACAGCAGTGGTAATAATGGAGGGGGTGGGGGGAATATGGGTGCCTCTGATTTGAAAGTTGATGAAGAAGCACCTCTAATACCATCGTCAAGACTGTCACACATTGGACGATCACAGCTTAATAAGTAGTAACCATGGTCATGGGGCATGATTTTGAGTGCCTAGATATTGGTGTTAGCGGGAACATTTTATTTCAGAAAGAGATGAAAGGAAGCTGAGTCGATGTGCTCACTGGTCACTGCATCTTCATATGTCAAGGTGAAATTTGATTTCTGTTCTACCCAGTAAGTGGTTCGCCCTGAGAAGGAAAGGGCAATTCACTGTAACTGCTATGGTGGCATGTGCATGCATTATTTTGCTGGTGATAGCTTAGAACTCTTATATAGCTCGTTGCTGACGGTAATATAGCTTTGGACATTCTTGTGTTTACTATATTTTTTTTTTTTTGGAGATAGGCATAGGCCAATTGAATTACAGTCAGATGTGTCTACGCAAACAGTTTATATCCAATGATTGATGTGAAATTGATTCATTTTGTTTCCTTTCTCCTTTTGATGAATTTCACCGATGTTAAGCTGGTGGTAAGTAATGGACATGACACGTTAAGGGAGGAACTAACCAAGCTGAATGTGTTTAGTGGCTAGTCAGGATATATACTGGACAAAACGTGAATTTGTATAAGATCGTGGTCCCCGCTGCTCATGCAGTAAACTACGTGTGGAATATATGCAAAATCATTTACAACATTATAACTCAGGTACTTGCTTTCTTCCAAGCTTGTAGCAGTCACAAGGTGTTGACACAACGCAAAACGTCGAACAATGTAAAACAGCCCTCGCACATAATTTACATACACGACTGCTGAGAAATATGATGAAGTATAAAAGAAGAACAAAGATGACCAATGCCAGCGTACTGCATTCTTCACACAACTCCTAGCCCATCAATACTGTAAATCCCGGAACGTTGGGCTGATAACCACTCACTATTGTACTCGTGAATTCACCAATCTCTCAAGTATAAAAGTCTTCTTGAAGGAGCTGGTGGTGCCAATCCAGGAATATCTCTGATATCTTTATTGTGGGGGTTGACAATCTGAAAATTATAAATCAGGTCTCAGCTTCAGAATTTCCTGTTCTTAAAGAGGTGTGAACAATAATTGTAGAACCAAGGCTACAAACCAACAGGACGCCAAAGAGAATACCTTCACAACAATAATAGCTATTACACCACAAACAATAAGGAACAAAAATAGCATTATGCATTTATCTGTTGCCACCTGAAACACCAAAAAGTAAATAAAAAAAGTTCAGTAGCCTACAAAATGAGGAGACAACAAGAGTAATGAATCAACAGAAGTATAAAATGTACCATAACTAACTAACCTGCCTTCCAATCTCCTTCACCAGCTGCGAGGCTTTCTTAATCGAAAACTGAATTGTATCTAGCTCATTAACTATACGACCCATTTGCTCAGTCTGCAAAAATTTACATCAATTGGGAATGGAACACATAAGAGTATGGATAAACACTAGGAAACAAAGTAAAACAGCTATAGACGTGTCATGCTTACTTGTCCCTTTAATGTAACAGCCGTTTGTGTTCCGACTTCAATTGTTTGCTCAACAACCTGTGGGTCAAACCTGAAGTTCAGTAACAAAACACTTCAAATAGCAAGACCTCAAGGCTGGTTTACCTTTTTGGACCGTTCAATGACTTGGTCTGTTTCATCCATTGTCTTCTTCCCAGCATCAATAAGTTCTTGATTTGACATGGCTACAAAGCAGATATATGATCATGAAATGAGGCTGACCAATAAGTAGAAGTATTCTTCACCGGAAGATGAAGAATTTGAGTTATCCATCTTAGTATACACTCTCTTAATTTGATGAAAAGAAAAGACAAGAGGTAAGGAGTTGAAAGGTAGCCGAAATTGGAGTAAAGTATGTTTTACACAATACCAGTTTGGTTGATTGGAAGTTGGCAATTTTTTTTTAAAAAGGAACAACTACAAGCAAAACTAGCACAGAGAAAAAAAGGGACAATTAGCAGGAGATGCCCATATTAACAACACATATTAGCAGCCACTCAGCAACTGAACGTACAACAAAAGGATAATTCCACCTGAAGCCATTTGAACATTTTCTTCAGCGATAGGTTCACTAGCTCCAGCTCCCATGTCAAAAAGTTCAACCCTCTTATTACCAAGTGTATTCATATATCTGAAATATAGCCATAGAGAAGCCACATGAATTTCAAAAGGACCTAACTATAATGATTAAGAACTACTTTTCAACTTTACGAGTCCAATTTTGAGACAGTTAAAGTTACTTGGCCAACTAATCCTGTCATAAAGTTCTATGGGAAAAATTCTAACTAATACAGAGTCCACTTCAGTATAGAACAAGCCATTATAGTTAGAACTTACTTTTAACTCCAAACAGTTCAATATTCCAGACTCATGATATGTAAGATAGGTGAACTTACGTTTTCCTTAGAGCCACGTAAGAGTTTAATTCTTTTATCTGCAAAGAATAATCAATTAACAAACATATTATAACTGTGAAATAAGAAACGTAGTCCAAATAAGATTCAATGAGAACTCACCATGGACTGCTTCTCATCATTCAGATGTTTAGTAACTTCAGCAGGATTTTTATTTTCCTCATCCTTAATTTCACGATCGAACTCTTTAATCAATCTGCAAGAGTTGACTTAAGCATAGGAATGGTTTGTTCAATATGAAAGGACAAAAGTAGAGACCTAAATTCTGTGACTATTTACTTCAATGCAAATAATAAGTATTCCCTATGTAAGTTTCCTAACATTCATGCAGAGAAAATATAATTGTACAGGAAGAACAATAAGAGGTGAGACCATGAAAGACTCATGGATAAAACCTGCAAGTCTTGGTTGACCAGGGAAGCTTTCAAATGGTTAAAGCAAAATCTATTTTCATCAATCAACTACACTAAATCCCTAGAAACCAACTTATCCAATAAGATATAGTCAAACAGAAAGAAATCTCGTATGGAGTATGCTACACTTATTTAAGGAGAACTTAAAAACATATCAGTCAATTAAACATATGCAACAAAGGAGATGATCCAAAATCTGGAGATAGGAATGTAAAAAGCAATTAAAAGAGAGTTCAATATTTGGCACACCTCTTGCACTCCCTCATCCTCCCTGTAAGTTCTTCCAGCTGTTTGCTTTGTCTATTGGAATCTTTAATCTTATCCAGCCTCTGGAAACCATTCCTGTAAACAGAAAAAAAAGACTGTATTACCAACAATCATGAATCTAATAGGGATTAATGCTTATAGGATGACACAAACAGAGCATAACTATGTAGCACGGACACGGCAATATGGAGTCGTGTTCGCGTGTTGGACACCCATTGACACACGGTGGACACAGCTCAGACACGTCTGGAGACCGCTCGGACATTGCTTAATGGAATATATGCTCCATAGAATATATGCTCCATGTTTTTTGAGAGGAGCTTATAAAGTACCAAATATGTATAACTAGCAAGATCTTGGAAGTCTTGAAACACATCAATCAATATATATTATATTATGAATTTTGAATTTTTTTATTCTAAATTTTATAATATATATATACGTCATGTCCGTGTCCACCAAATTAGAAGTTGGTGTGTCCCCGTGTCCATGCAATGTCGTGTCCCGTGTCCATACTCGTGTCCGTGTCCGTGTCCGTGCTTCTTAGGAGCTTCTTAGGAGCATAAGAAGAGAATCAGTCCACTATGGTCCCAACCAGAACCAAGAGAAGAAGATGAAATTATAATAATCAGTGAAAGATAGGCAGACAAACGGTTGATCATTACAAGGGTCAAGTGAGCTGCAGGATTGCCCATCATTTGCAATAAATAAATAAATAAGAGGGTTAGTAACAACATATAACAGAAGAGTGGGAAAAATGGGATTATTAGACGGAAGAACAGATTCCCTAAGATTAATCCCAGTAGGTGGTGGAATGGGCATAAAAAACGAACGCTACTTCAACGACCGTCCTGTACTAGAGAGCTATAAACTGATTTCTTCATGGTTATCGACTGGACTGCATTTATATTTGGATAATCGGACTAGGTAATTATGGAAAATTAATATTAAAGTTAAGAACTTTAGGAGAGGAAGGAAAAGAAAAACATACGAGAGAGCTCGAAAGTTGTCCTTGATTTCATCATGAATCTGCTCCAACTGAGGGCTCATCTCCATTTTCAGGTAAGTGCCCCTAACCTCTTTCACTTATCTCTGACCTTCCCTTTCTAATCCACCCACTCCACAGTATCAAAATGACTCAAAACAATCAAACCATCTTGTGCCTCTTCACCACTCTCCAAATTCAATCGCTCCACTCGCAATAGCACAAGGAACCTCAGGGGAGTGAAAACCCTTTCAAACTTTCAACGAACTGGAACCAAAGATTCAACTTTGGGAATGAGAGATCTCAAATTTGGAAGCTTTTACCCATTACATACACAAAGCCGTTGGTTACCGAGGAAAAAAAGAAGGGGAAGAATGAAAAGCAAGTAAAATGATGGAGAGAAAGGAAGACTAAGCATGATGTAGCAGTAATAATAATAATAAGATGCTAGTAAGTTATAACGAACATAGTGACAATGTGGTTAATTGATCCGAGCTTGGTACAGTACCAACGTGGGTGGATATCGGTATTGGGGAAATCAGAGTAAGGAGGGAAATCAGACTAAGGAGGGCACCGGATGGTATGGGGTTAATATGTAAATATAAAGCAGTGGCTTAACTGACACAATGAAAGAATGTGACGCCAGCCAAGTATTTAAAATGCCCTTTTCATAGAAGAACAAAATAACCTACAAAAGCTTGAAAAAATGCAAGGGGCTCAATTTAAATGTGTTTAAAGCAATTTAAATACAAAGTTTTTATTGACTCATATATACCAATGAGGGTATAATAGTTAATACTCTTGAAATAACTACAAAAGGTAGTTATATGAAGAACAAAACAATATATGTAGAGAAATCTGTGTGAATGTTTTTTATGTGTGGTTCTTCTAGCATCAAGAGTATAGAAGGTAACAAGAATATCTATATAGTTAAAGTTGATAACAAAAGTTCTTTAACTAGTGCAATTACAACAAGAATCCAAATACGTGATTCTTTGTTTTTTTATATGCATATGAAACGATCCTGTTTAACATAATCTCTGTGATTGTATTTTATCTTGTTTTAAATCTAACATTGGCATCAGAGTAAAGGTTGTGTTTGTTTGGTTTTATGCATGTTAACATCAAGGTATAATAATCTGTGTTAAACTTTGGCTATTGATTATTTGTAAAAAAATTATATGAATTAGTCATTAAGTTTTGCACTGTTAGTAGAACTTAACTTATCTTCTACGGTTGTCTTTTTTTCATATACAAAAAATTTGTTTTGTTTTTCTTTCCTCTCGTTACTTCTCTCTCTAATCATTATCCACGAAAGCATGACTTTGTTTTTTTTTTTTTCAAATGACCAATGTCATTGTTAGAGGATGCATGCAAAATTGATAAGCTTATAATGCATGCATTGGTAACATGTCATGCATCTAGAAATTGCTTGGTAACATCCAAAAAATGTGTTTGCAAAGTGTGGTTTTAGATTTTTTGGATTCAAAGTTTTTTTTTTGTAGTTTTTTACATTGATACCTAAGCAAGAATCCAACAGTAACAAGAAGGAAGAAAAGAAGAAGAAAGCAAAAGTAACGCGAGAGAGAGAGAGAGAGAGAGAAGAAAAAAACGCAGAAAAAACGAAATGCAACAGAGAATAAGAAGAGACTTCTTCTTAAATATAAATTACCATCGAATAATACAACGTGGCACAGTAGGAAGAAGCGGCACGTGACCTTTCACCAATAAATATAATATTACATTGGATAAGACAATGTGTGTACATATATGTATATGTATATTATTATTAGGATTGAAGGCTTAGGCCTTCATAACTACATTAAGGTTAGACTAGACCTTAATATCTATCTATTAATGTTTAAATTAAATGTAACATAAAGAATTAGAAATAAGTTTTCTAATTTACCCAAACTAATTATTTTCGTTAAATTAGTTTCAAATTAAAATAAAAACAAACTAATTTGTTTAGTTAAAATAAACTTAGAAATGGTTGAAGTAAAATTAGGCGTTTCATTATAAATTAGTTTCTAATAAAATTAGGCGTTTCATTAGAAATTAGTTTCTAATCAAACCAAGATAAATTGATCAGTTCAATTATAATTTAAATTAGAAATAAGTTTCTAATTCTATTTGAATTCTTCATATTTGAATATTATAAATAAGTTCCTAATTGATTAGAAATTAATAGCATAATTTGAATAGTTCAATAAATTGTTAGACAAAATAATTTGTTTATTTTGTACATTCTTTTGATTTTTGAAAATTTGTTTTTCAAGAAGATGCCTATTATTAAGCGAACACCTAAGCATATTCGCTGTGAGACACAGAAGAGACATATTAGCGGTATGTATGTAAAATTAGTCAACATGCGGTTAATGCCTGGAGACGGTCTAATATAACATGTTATTTTAGTTAATAACAAGATACAAGAATTATTTTTTGGAGGTTGTCGAGCTTATACAAATGTTGAAGTAAAGTACATGACTTTGCTTGCAACATTACCTTAACCTTAAGGCGAATTGTTACAAATGCTCTGGAATAATATGCCTAACTAGAAGACGTATAGTTTGCTAGTGATGACATTTATTAAAGAAATGCGTAGAAGGGAGTTGATTAGGACTTTGTATCATATAGGCTTTCCAATGGAAATAGTAAGAGCTATTGTAAATCGAGCTTCGCGAACTGTGTTGTGCGAACTCATGAACTCATTTTTGTGTAGGGTTCGTTACCTATAGACTGTTCGTAGGTTGAAGTATAATTAATACATTATGTTATTTTATAAGTACAAAGTCTTAATATTTATGTAATATGTTTACATGAATTTTATATAGGAATTCGTCTAGAGTAAAGTAATTAGGATT
>JAOSBK010000205.1:18782206-18792612 GCA_027568895.1 Erythroxylum shatona | reverse complement strand
TATGACTCTTGTTTCATTCTTGAGAATTGAATTTAAGGTTTGCTATTTTAGGTTATTGCCAAAAGATCATGCAAGATGCGATCTTATGGAATAATTATAAGAAAGTAAATTAAATTTAATTTAAAAGAGAATTGTGAATAGAGAAAATTCATTTATTTTAGATCATTGACTTGCATTAAAAGTATTCATAGATGGGCATCGTCTATTTAGTAGAGAATTTGAATACAGACATGACTCAAGAAACTAAATGAGATTTAAAAAAAGTGCAAATGTGAGATATGACCTAGGATATAGCATACAAGTCTACTCAAGAACTCATAATTCCTAGAATCAATTTATTAATCGAGATGTCATATACTCCTAATAGATATATGGCAATGTGCTCTAGAAGTATGCTAGTCACACCAGTTATTGAACTAGTATGAGCATTGCAGAGTTTATTTTTAATGAGGTTAAACCCATCATGTGTGAGTGGAAGATATTGACTCATATATACCCATTAAGGGTATAATAGTCAATGCTCTTGAAATAACGACAAAAGGTAGTTATATGAAGAATGAAACGATATACGTAGAGACATCTGTGTGTATTTTTTTTTATATATGGTTCCTCTTGCATCAAGAGTACAGAAGGTAACAAGAAGATCTCTATAATTAAAGTTGGTAACAAAAGTTCTTTAACCGATGGAACTATAACAAGAATCCAAGTACGTGATTATTTGTTTTTTTATGTGCATATGAAACGATCTTGTTTAACATAATCTCAGTGATTGTGTTTTATCTTGTTTTAAATCTAACAATTTTATAGGATTAATGTTAATAATGTTAGTTTATGTTTTGCAATCAATTGGTTGGTTGTAGTTTAGTGACATAAAAGCATTATTTGTCATATACATATTTATATGTATATGATAAAGTTCATGTGATAAATTAATATTACAAATAAAATCAAAATGAGATCATAATTATGAGATTCATATTACACTTATGTACTATCTCTAAATTATTCGTTGTCATCATTATATTAAAATTGGACATTAATAGAATATAAAAAATGAATACACTTTATGTTTATCCTTATAAAGGAAGTAGTTAATCTTATAGACTAAAGCATGAGAGTACTTAAACAAATGTTTGAGTGCTTATTAGAAAAAAGTTCACTGAACAAATTTCGTATGAGAATTCTATTTGAAACATTACTTGTATATAAATGAAAAGTCTCATTGTATTGATTATATAAGTGATCTTTTGACTTGAGATCTCCAAAAAAGCTCATATAGAGATTGCTATGTTTTAATGCTCCTTATGACCTATTATAGTCAATAGTAGCTTGATTAGTAGTCGTTGGATATAACATGAAATATATGGATATAGTTGAGCAATTAATATAGGATTTATCACCCTAAAGTGATTACAAAAAATGTTCCATTATTCTATATTAGTATTGATTTAGAAAATCTTTAGCCAAGGTAAAATGATACTTTCAAAATTGTTTTCAATGTCATTAATAGAATTAATTGCTAATGTTAAAGGAATAATATGATTGTACTTAAATAGAATAGACATTAATTCTATGCTTTATGTTTAGTCGAAATATTTATAATGAAATGATTGAATTATCTAAAAAGATTATTTATGTAAAGTAAGTCAAAATCATTTTTATATTCCTAGTTATTTGGGACCTTTTGGTGGTTATAAGTTGCAGATGATAATCTTGATCTATAAGTAAAAATTATTTAATTAGATAATTAAAGATGAATTAAAAGAGTTTTATTAATCTAATTATATATATGATTTAGAGTTATAATTTATATCTATTGCTAACATGTTTAGGAACTTAATGAGTCACATACAAAGAAAGAGTTGAAGATATAAAATGTGTTTTTGATTAAGTTGGACTTGATAGTAAAGTTTGAAAAATGTTAGGATTAAATATGAGATAGTTAATAAAAAGGACCAATATGACTATATAAGATATTAAGTCTTACTTGGCCAAATTGATATTTAATTCTAGTTAAAGTTTAATACAAATTAAAATTTTATTTCAATTAAATTACGAAAAAGTTCATAACCTAATCTAAATAGGCTTAAGCTTTAAAAGAGCTAGCATTTCTTGCCTAACCCTCTTTATAGCAATTGTAAAGTTCTTTCAATACATATTGTGGATACTGTTAGAGGCTTATTAAAGGTCAGACATATATATAGCTATGGTGATTGAGATGAGCCAACTTTATAAACAATTTGAGGAACTAGAGATCACTGGATTCTCTGGGCTAGAGAAGTGTACAAGGGGTGATAGCTTTATAAGGCGATGAAATGAAGATAGATGACTAGAGATTTAATTGTATGAGGTTAGGTTTTCCTAAGAATATGATAAGGATTGTTTGGGTATATGGATAACACTATTCTAATGTTGAAATAAGAGTGTTTGGTCTTCAGTAAGCTTGGCAATGAGTCAGGCTAGGCCTAAACCTAAGTTGGGGCTCATATTTTTCTGACTTGGCTCAGCTTGGCCTATTTTTCTAATTTTTAAATTAAAAAAGGAAATTAACATCATTTTTTACAAAATGACTATCAAGCTTTAGGCTACGTCAGGCTTAGGCAGTTTGAGTTTATACCTGACCTAAAGCTCAGTTAAATATGGCCTGACTCATTGACATTTAACTTGACTTCATTTGCCAAGTCTAATCATCATGTTATAGTAACTTAGGACTAAAATAAGAGTTGTCTGGATTAAGAATATTATATTCTCTGTTTGGAATGATCATGTGTGGCTTTAAGGTTAAACTAAACTTAAACTTGAATAAGGGTTGTTTGTGATAAGATTGCTTTATTTTTATGTTTGAAAATAAGAATAGGGCAAATTTAGTGCACAAGGCTCCCTGTTTTGCGAGGGTTAGGTAAGGGTCATCAATTTTACGCAATCTTCACTTTACGTTTTATAAAGAGATTGTTTTCGTGACTCGAACTTGTGACTTCCGATTACAAAGAGATCACCTTACTAGTTGCTTCAAGACTCAACCTCTTTGAACATACGAATAACTTGTTTTAAATGTGAAAAAATGTATTCTTAATTTAACTCAATTTTCAAACATAACTTAAAAGTTTTTAAATTCAAAATCAATTCTAAAATTAAATTAATTTTTTTCTTAATATGATAAAGAATAATAATTAGACTGATTTTCGTATTTAAATTACAGAAAATTATTCTACAATTATAATTAATTATATTTCAATTAACATAAACTGCTTTAAAATTAAGAAAAATGTTTTTTAATTAAAATTTTATTTAGAAAATTATTTGTATTTATTATTTTTTTTGTTTATTTGAATAATAAGCTTCTTGATTTAGTAGAAAATTTATTTTACTCATTAAATTTGAAATGTTGTTTTCATTTATTAATTGAGAACAATGAGTCTTTTAAATATTATTAGAAATTATTTCCTAATTTATGTTCAATTTTTAATTTTTAAAATTTAGTCTCTAAATAAATAATAGAAAGATTTTTTTAATTAAATTGAAAACTGTTTAATTTAATTTTGAAAAGTGGTGTCATTTTAATTTTAAAAAATATTTTTCTAATTAAGGTTAAATAATTTCTAATTAGATTAGAAATAAATTTCCTGTTGGATTAGAATGTCTTAGTCAATAAAATTTGAGAAAAGAAAATTTCAAAACTGTAAGAAGTAAGAAATCAATTCTTAATCAAACACGATCATAAGATAAAATCCTTTCATAAGCTAAATAATCACATTTAAAATTAATTTCATCCTCATCTGACTATGCCATTGATTCACTATCAATAGTGACATATAATGCAAATGCACACAAGACTTGAAAGACAATTATGCATATTGATACAAAATTATGCAAAATCATACAAAATAGGAAAACTTTTTGGGGAGTTAAATAAGACACACAATGCAAAATTACATACCAGTCTCCCACACTTAAATGACACATTGTCCTCATTGTATGGAAGTGGTGTGCAGTGAAACAATCAAACACACAATTGACATACAAAAGCAGAAATAACAAAAATAAAAGATAAAGAGCACGAGAAAGCTTATTTAATGGGACGACAGTAAAAGTAGCATTGTTGGAAAGTGTACTCCCTTAGCATAGTTCCCTTGTCCTCATCTTCCGTCTTCTTACAGTCACACATAAAATTTAAAAGCATTAGTAAAGTAAAAACACAAATCATAAAACACATCAAACTATATAAAAAAGAAACTTATGCTAGTTTTTATAGTCACTAGCAAGACTCTTTAGCTTACACTTGGATCATTGAAAGGGTTGGAAAGATAGCTTCTCTCATTCTTTGGGCAATTGGTTACTGAAATAAGGCTTATAGCTGTGAGCATTCACTTTAAAGTTCTCTCCATGCTCATTTTCTAACTCTAACGCTCTGGATGGATAAACATTAACTACTATAAAGGGGCCACTCCATCGAGATTTTAATTTTCCTGGGAACAGACGAAGTCTCGATTTAAATAGTAAAACCATATCCCTTGCATGGAAGTCCTTCTGCTTGATATGTGCACCATGCCACTACTTTAGCTTTTCCTTATACAATTTTGCATTTTTGTATGCTTGCAGCCTTAATTCTTCTACCTCATTCAATTTAAGCTTTCATTTTTTTCCTACTGATTTTTCATCCCAATTTAGGGCCTTAATTGCCCAATACACCTTATGCTCTAATTCTACCAATAAGTGACAAGCCTTTCCATAAATCATTCTATAAGGTGTCATACCAATACTTGTCTTAAATGCTATCTGGTAGGCCCAAACTGCATCATCCAGTTTATTTTGCCAATCTTTTCTTAAAGAGTTGACGATATTTTCTAAAAACATTTAGCTCTTATTTGACGACCTCAGCTTGGCCACTTGTTAGGTGATGGTATGATTCCGCTATCCTATGTTGCATTTCATATTTTTTCAATAATGTTTCAAAAGGATTATTGCAAAAATAGGTACCTCCATCACTGATGATGCCATGGCATTCTAAATCTATTGATTATCTTCTTAAGGAACTTTTTAACCACTCGACCATCATTTGTTGTAGTTGCCATCACCTTAGCCCATTTCGACACATAATCTACACGAACCAAAATATATTTGTTTCCGTATGAAGACGAAAACAGTCCCATAAAATCTAACCCCTAAACATCAAAGACCTCAACTTTAAGTACTGCTATCATCGACATTTCATACCTCTTAGATATATTACCTATCCTTTGACAATTGTTACATTTTTTACCCATTCTTATGCATCTTTAAATAATGTTGGACAAAAGAACCCTCACTCTAGTACTCTAGTGGTTGTTCTATTAGCCCCATAATGTCCAACATATGCAGAATTGTGACAGCGAGTCAAAATAGCATAAAACTCGTCATCTGGAACACATTGCCTCAACAAGCCATTAGTGCACATTTCAAACAAAAGTGGCTCTTCCCATGTATAATGTGAACAATCAGAAAGAAACTTCTTTTGTTGTTGGTACCTAAGATCAAAGGGTAAGATACCACTCACCAAGCAGTTCACAACGTATGTGAACCATGATACATTAGATGCATTTATCCACATTAAAGCCTCATTAGGGACTTGTTCATTTATCTCCAATTCAACTTCAAATTCCTTTCCTCCTAGTCTAGATAAATGATCTTCCATCACGTTCTCTGTTCCCTTCTTGTCACAAATTTCTATATTAAACTCTTATAGGAGCAAAATCCACTAAATTAATCTAAGCTTGGCATCCTTCTTTACAAATAAATGTCTTAATGCCAAGTGATCAGTAAAAACAATGACTTTAGAGCCTAGCAAATATGATCAAAATTTATCACACTTAAAAACCACAATTAATAATTCTTTCTGTTGTTGTGCAATTCAGCTGTGGTCCAGTCAGTGTCCTGCTCGCATACTAAATAGCGTGTAATTTCTTCTCCTTCCTCTAGCCCAACACACATCATATAACATAATCACCGACATTGCACATGAGCTCAAATGGAAGTGACCAATCTGGTGATTGTAGAATATGTGTTGAAATCAATGCCTTCTTCAGCTTGTCAAAGGCAGTCAAACAGTTATCATCAAAGCTGAAAGGCATATCCTTGATCAACAATTGGGTGAGAGGTTTTGCTATTGTGGAGAAATCCCTTGATGAACCGATGATAAAAGTAGATATGTCCCAAAAATGCTAGGACGTCGCAGATATTGAAGGGCAGTGGGAGTTTATCAATTACTTCAATTTTTGCCCTGTCACCTTCAATTCCCTTGGATGAAATTTGGTGACCCAAAACTATGCCTTCTTGAACCATGAAGTGACATTTTTTCTAGTTTAGCACCAAATTGGAGTTTCCATATCTTTGAAGAACCCTATCTAAATTTTTCAAGCACTGTTCAAAGGTATCTCCAAAGACTAAAAAATCATCCATGAACACCTCCATTATTTCCTCAATCATGTTTGCAAAAAAAGCCATCGTGCATCTTTGAAAGGTCACCGGTGCATTGAACAACCCGAATGGCATTCGTCTATAGGCAAAGGTACCATAGGGACATGTAAAAATGATCTTCTCCTGATCTTCTGGATATATGAAGATTTGATTGTACCCCAAATATCCATCTAGAAAGCAATAGTAAGCATGACCTACTACACTTTCTATCATTTGATCTACAAAAGATAAGGGAAAATGGTACTTCTTTGTTACAACGTTAAGCTTTCGATAATCTATACATACCCGTCAACTTATAACTGTTCTTGTTGTTAACATTTCTCCCTTCTCGTTTTTTATTATCATGATCCTACCTTTCTTTGGAACATATTGAATGGGACTCACCCATTGGTTGTTTAAAATGGGATAGACGATGCCTGTATCAAGAAGTTTAACAATTTCCTTTTTTACCACTTCCTTCATATTTGGATTTAATCTTTGTTGTCTCTTTCTCACCATTTTGCATCCCTCTTCTAAGTTTATCCAATGCATTACTACACTAGGACTAATACCTTTGATATCTGAAAGTTGTCATCCCAGTGCTTTCATTCTTTGTCAAATTATATCGACCACCTGCTTCTCCTGATCTTCATCCAATAAATTTGAAATAATAATTGGAAATATGTTTCCCTCACCCAGGAATGTATATCTTAAATGGTCATGGAAGGGTTTTAATTCTAGTACAGGTGGTTTTTTAGTTAAGGACGGGGTGGGCAGGTCTGTTCTATCTAAAGACTCTTGTTGTGGGTCCTCTCTTACCTCTTCTTCACTCCCTTCCGCAATTTTGTTTTTGTCCTTTGCATGGGGTTCTCTCATATATACTACCTCTTTTTTTCTAATTCCTCCACATATTCATCAATCAGATCAACTCTTATACACACATTTATTTCTCCTACATTCTTGAGGGTTTTGTTCATGTTAAACTCCATTTGATCATCACCAATCCTCAAGACGAGCTTCTTATCATACACATCAATTAGAGCCTCCAGTATTCATGAAAGGTCTTTCCAGTATCAAAGAAAATTACGATCTTTTACTACATCCAGGATCACAAAATCAACTGGGAAGATGAATTTATCGACCTTTACGAGCACATCTTCGACCACTCCGAAGGGTTTCTTGATCGATTGGTCTGCAAGTTGTATTAACATGGAAGTTGGCTTCATATCACCTAATCCCAACTCCTTGAAGATTGATAACGGCATGAGGTTTATACTCGCTCCCAGATCACACAAGCACTTAGAAAATTCCAAATTGTCAATAGTGTATGGAATAGTAAAGCTTCTTGGGCCCTTCAGCTTTGATGGCAATTGGCTCGTGATCACCGAACTATAACTCTCAGTGAGAGACACTATCTGATTGTCCTCCCAAGCATTCCGATATCCTTTAAGAACTTAGTATACTTGTGCATATTTTGTAATGCCTCCACCAAGGAAATTTTGATCTGCAGTTTCTTCAACTTGTCCAAAAATTTTGAAAATTGTGCATCCACTTGATTTCGTTGCAATCTCTATGGGTGTGGTACTTTTGGCATGTAAGTAGGAAGTGGTACATATGGTTTTCCCTTTTCTTGTTCGTTCCTCCTTCTCCTTCTCTTCAGTAACCGTAAATTGATTACTCAGTTGACCTTATGCAGTTTCCATGCCAAATGACTCTCCCACTTCTTTCCCGCTTCTCAGTTGTATTACTTTCAATTGCTCCTTTTGACTGGATTTTGAAGAGCTAGGAAGGTTGCCTGGAGGTTTACTTGCTAATGTTGTGGCTAGGTGGCCCATTTGCACCTCCAAATTCTGAATGGATGATGCTTGATTTTTGAACATTGACTCATTCCATGCTTGAGCCTTCCTTTATTCGTCCTCCATCCTCTTCATGTTTTTCTCATGGTCATTAAATTTAGTGGTCACCACCTCAATCAACTTATCCAATTTGGACTCCAATGCCTTATTAGAGTCTTGTTGGAATCCAAGTAGGCCTGGATGCCTCGCATTGTTTCCAACAAAATGACTCCAAGAAAAGTTTGGATGGTTTTTCCACCGTAGATTGTACATACTAGAGTATGGATTGGTTGTTTTGTTCTACATACCTATATAATTTGTCTGTTCCATTCCTTCATTGTTTAATAGGTAACAATATGTTGTCATATGGTCATGTAGGTTGTAGAGTTCGTAGACCTATTACACTGCACTTACAGAACTTAATGGAGCATTCATGTTGTGTAATTCCTTGTCAGTGCTGCAATTTATGCTTGTATGACTGATGGTGACTCAGTTGATGCAACCCCTTTTTGGTCCTTCACTTGATAGGCATAATTCTTTAAATTGACCATAGATAGTTGTTAGTCGCCATATCTTCAAGAAGATCATACACGACATCAATAGTTTTTCACATCAATGAACCACTCACTGTGGCATTTATTATGCTCCTTATTGCCGTCGTAACTCCATTGTAAAAAGTTTTTAATAAAACTCTCTCAGCAAGTTATGATGGGGGCAACTCTTATGTAACTCCTTAAATCTCTCCTAAGCTTCATAAATAGACTCCCCATTATACTACTGGAGGGTTGTGATGTGGTTTTGGTCAATGGTAAATTCTTAGACAGGAAATTCTGGACCAACTAATCCTATGTTCTCACAAATTCAGGAGTCAAATAATTTATCCATGCCTTAGTTCTATCTTTTAAAGCGAAAGGAAACAATCTCATCCTAACCGCAACCTCGGATAATCCGTTGTATCTGAATGTACTATAGATTTCTAAGAAATTCGCCTGGTGTGCATTGGGGTATTCATAGGGTAGATCATAAAATTGCATATTCTGTTAAAAGATTGTCACCTTTTCTCCTTACGCTGACTCCCTTTTCTCCTTACGTTGACCCACTCACATGCTTCTTCTCTTATAATAGCCTGCCCTCCTAATTTTGTGAAGTTAATTGTCCTTAAAATATGGCTTGCACATGACTTTTGTGCTAACTAAGTTTTTAAGTAACAGTTGTGACCTTACTGTCAAATTCATATTATAATGTCCTAGCTTTTATTCCATGCTTCCTTCACTCAATTGCTTCGTTTAACTTGCCAATAAACTATGAAAATAAGCACTTAATCACGCCTTGACACATGCCAATTAATATACAAAATAACAACACACACAATAAGACTTATGTATGCACACATTGAATGCAATGGTAAGGTTAATACACCAACTTACACAAAATGTATGTACAAATATACCAGAATATAATTAAACACTAATTATATCATACTAGGTTAGCATAATTGGTCGTACCATATAATTTTGAAGTGTACTAAAATACTAAAAATATTGGATCAAATTTAAAAATAAAAATTGAATGCATAAACACAAAAATATTTTATGTTTAAACTTTTTAGTAGTTATTATGTCAAAAAATTGAGTATTTCTTCTTTTTAATATATGCTATATATTTTTTATGATTTGAATTTTTTAACATTATAACTTATTTTGTTCGGTTAATATTTATTTTTGATTTTATAAATATATTTTTCTTTTCTTTTCTAATTTTTTCTATTTCATTTCGCATTGTATTAGTTTTAGTGGCCAAACCTTTCTCTTTTTTCTGTTAGTGAATAATATGCTCACTCCATAGATAGAATTTGGCCATAAATTTTATGAATTGTCTGATTCTTGATTATCGAATCTTATCTTTTTTCCAAATCAATCCCGTAGATACATATAATTCAGAAGGATAGATACGTGATTTATATACAACATCTCTTTCTTTTATCAAGAGTTCTACTAATTGATATGTTTCCACAAATAATTGAAATTCAATTTATTTATCTGTATTTTCAATTTTTGGAAGCTGGTTTGGGACGGACCCAACTCAAGGTGGGGTTGTGGGTGCGAGATCTTGTTCGACCTCGGCCGAGATCTTGTTCGA
>JAOSBK010000205.1:18761440-18777188 GCA_027568895.1 Erythroxylum shatona | reverse complement strand
CATTTAATCTCTGATAGCACGTCGGATTACTCAAACAAAATACAATTTCCAACAAGAGTACAAGAAAGACACCCACATAAGAAGTCAAGAACAGAGGCGTGCAATCTGAGTCTCAGGTAAAAAATAAAAGAAGATCTACAACCGGTGCGATGGTGCGGTGAGCAGGAGAGGAGCGACGGTGGTGTGGCGAGCAGGAGAGGTGAGACGGGTCAGTGTGTGGACCAGTCTCCGGTGGCTTCAGACGCGTCTCCGGTGGTGCGGTGGCTTCACTTGGAGGAGGTGGTGGCCGGTGGAGGAAGAAGCGTCGTCGAGTTTGATGTCTTCGATGGAGGATGAGATGATGTTGCGACTCGCGATGACCGAAGGAGAAGAGGAGAAGACGCGACGGCGAGAAGAGGACAGAGGTGGCGAGCCGGCGATGGTGAGAAGAGGAGAGAGGCGGCGACGGTGAGGTGAGACAATGAGAGGAGAAAAAGCTTAAGAGAGAAGAGTGGAATCGCGAAGAAGAAGAAGAAGTTGGGTTTGGGGAGAAAATTTAGGGATTTAGGGTTAGTTTTCTTAAAATTGCAAACAAGTCCCCAAAGTTTCAAATTTTTTACGAAACTGTCCGGTACCTTCCGGTATTGGCGGTACCACCGGTACCGGCCGGTATTTCAGGCCGGTACCATAGTGGTCGATTCCGTTCCGGATTCCGACCGGTACGGTACGTTCCGGCCGGAACCACTCGAAACGGAACGAAATTCACATCCCTAGTTCAGGTGCTTTCTTTTTGAGTAAGCAAATAGGAGATTGTGCCCCAGAGGCGGGTTCAAACGCGGTAAATAGGCATATGATATGTGACAGCGATTTTGTCAGTCACTTTCAGCTATTAGTGGGGATGATTCGTTGGTATTAAGTTTGTCATTATTAACTAAGGCCTCTAATGAATCTGACACATTTTCTAACGAGGAATCAATAAACACAATTAGTATTTCTTCTGTGTCTACAAAAGGTTAGAAACTGATTTTTGTTTAGGGGAGTTTATGCCATAATATGTACAATTTCAGCACAAAAAACTACAACCCCTTAGCAATAGATTATAGAAATTGTAGTATCAAGAGTTAGGTATGTTCCAGTAACCTTCTGTCCCTTCGTATCTTATTGCTACTAACAAGTGAAAATTGAACATTTTTATCTAATTTAAATACTTATAATACTTGCAACTCTTCGTGTTGCATCTCAGTGGTTGAACGATACCTGATAGGTAATGCAAGATTTCTCGATCAATAAAAAACATGGTTGTAACAATTTTAAATGTTGGGATGGTTGAAATGTACCCTTTCTTGTGAAAAGATGAAGCACCTTGTTCAATCAGATGGATATAACAATCACTGAAGGAAAGATATCGAGGAAATAGAGGCTTTGGGTAAATATTACAGATAGAGCATTTAGGTATTAGGTAAAAATTAAGGTTATGTATTATTATTTTTTTGTTTTAATATAATTATTGATGTAAACTTTTTGCCATATGAAAACTTACTTGTTTACGAGTCTTATTGACATGACATATTATATTATTACCGTCAATTAAAGAATTAATAGAGAATTAGTTTTGTGATAAATTAAAATTTTGAATATTATATTAATATTTTAGTAATTTTGATTAGAATTCAATCAAACAAAGTTTAAGATTGTAAATATAACTTACCCATTTGAGAACCAATTTGAAATGATATACCGTATTATAGTAAATACCAAGCTACTATAAACTCTCATTTGACTGATATATATATCTATTAGTTCGACCCATCTCTTGAAGTCAGACAACACATGTCCTGGATCCCTCTTCACAGCCCATGTCCTAGGTCTCTCTTGACACCATGTTTCTTACATCAGCTACTCATGCACATTTCCTCCCCTTGCTACATCACAATAATAGATTGCCTCTCAATGCCTGTGGACAAACCTTTGAAACATGGACACATATAGAAGTTGGTTGGGATCTCTGACTAACACTCTTAACTGGAGACCAACTTTAGCATCAATGAATCTATGTTAGAACGACTTCCAACACTATTTTGCAGGGATATTTAAACTAGCAGTCACAAAGCCTTTGTAGGTCTGAAAAGAAATCATCGATGGAAGATCCACTAAACAATATTATAAGTTTGTACATAGATCATGTTAATTTTCACGCACACAATCACACAATCAAAGTAAAGAAAAAGATGACACAATGATTTAATAAGTTTCGGCTAATGATATTTATATCTTCGGACAAGAGCAGAAAGTATTTTAACTGCGAAGAAAACAATATAGATAGATCCTTTTTACAACCAGATTTTTATTCAATTCGGATCACATCGCTAGCTTATCGAATCAAGTCGACATTCGGATTCACTACAATTTTAAGACAAAATAACAACGTATCAAATATGTATAAGTAGATAAGTAGAATCAAGAGTAGAGGTAAAATCTTTTGAGTTTAGCATACGCATCGGCATTCCTCTGCCTATCCTACTACATCTCTTTGCTGGGTTTTTGGTGGAATGATGATAACAGTTATTCATTTTAATTTATTTGTTTGAGGATTTTTTGTTTTGCTATAATTCTAGTAACTATAAAGAAAATAATTACTGTGTGTTGAATCAATGATATTATACTTGGTCTCCTGCCGACGGCATCCTCTCTCAGTTTGTTGCGGTGTATGCAATAAGATCGATTAATACAAGAGGTCAAAAATAACAAATGCATAATAGACAAGTTAATTATTTTTCTAATATGCCAATTAAGACCCGACAAATCACATAAGAATTCTTGCCACCTTTGTCTCACCTCAAAAATCAATTCGTATTTGAACTTCCAGGAAACAACAGAAATCTACTCTTCCATTTCAATAAGCCTTGTCTGGTATGCTTATGGTTCCATACAACAATTTCATTTACCATATGTATGGAAGCACTGCTGAAACATCCGAGTGGGATTCAATCCTTACTAAATATATTTTGTATTTAATTTTTTGAATCAATATTACTTAAATTCTATAATATGATTAACAAACCAAATATAATAATGCATAATCTTAATTCGTATCTTATTTTAATGTTTGATCTTTTTATTTTTGTTTCCTTCAAACTGGTTCTAAAATTAACTCATATCAACCATCGTAGTTATACAAGTATCCGATCTTTAACATTATCTATATAACATATTGAAAGTACTCTACAATTATTGTATAATAGACTTTCGGCATTTTAATAATTTAATTGAAATAGGATTCTAATCTTCATTAAATATTAATTAGAATTAGAATTAATTCTAATTAAATATTAATTATACCTAAATAAAATACAATATCTTATATTGATACTTATTTATTAAATATTTCATATTTAATCATAAAATTTCTCAAACTTTAAAATCAAGTCCAACTTGATTAAAATATCTTTTTCCCTCTTCAACTTGTTATTTGTGTGTGACCTATTATGTTTCCAAATATGTTGGTTATAGATATAAATCATGACCCTAATTATATTTATGATTAGATAAATTAAACTTCATTAACTTGTATTTAATTCTCTAATTAAAAAATTTATATCTATAGATCAAGAATGAAGTCAAACAATGTATCATAACCAAATATTTAATAATGTCAAAGTGAATTTGATTAATCTTTTCGTGTATGAATTTTTTGAATAATTTAATACTTTTAGGATAGCAGATGGGCCCAAACTTGGCCCAACTAGACTCAAAGTCAACAGGCTAGACTCGGGGTTCACAAGCTTTGGGCTGGGCCTCAGGCTCTTTTTTTGGGCCAATAGCACGAAGCTTATTCTTTTTAAACAAAAAAACATCATTTTGGACTCATAATTAAAATTTTTGGCTAGGTTAGGCTAAGTTGGGGCTCAGGTCACCTCTGGCCCTGTGGGGCTTGAGCTTGGGTCTTCTGTCTAGGGTCAAGCTTGGGCCCAGTAGGCAAGGATAGGATCAGACTGAACCCAAAGCATTTCTAGATACTTTTATCATGCAATTTTCTAATTAGACATAAAGCATGACATTAATATCTATTATACTTAAGTCTAATTATGTTAGTTTCCTACCAGTAATAATTGATTTAATTAATGATATTAAAAAAATTATTTTCAAAGTATTATTCCATCTTAATCAAGATTGTTTTGAATCCATACTAATTGACAATAACATAACATTCTCTTTAATTACTTTAGGATGATGAATCATATTTTGATCGCTCAACTACTTCCATAGATTTCAAGTTATATATCCAATGACTACGGACTGAACTATTATTGACTAGAATAGGTCATAAGTAGTATCAAGATATAACAATTATTATACGAGATACTTTGAAGATCTTAAGACAAAGGATAAATTATACAATCGTCATAATAATAATTTTCCTATAAATACAAGTAATTTTCTAAATAGAATTATCATATGAGGTCAATTAAATAAACTTGTTTTGTAATATGTTCCAACACATTTGTTTAAATCTCTTCATATTTCAATCTATAAGATCGACTACTTCTTTCTTAAGAAAGAAACGTGCTAGTCCTTTTATGCTTTATTAATATTTGATCTTAATAAAACAATGACTAAAAAAGATTAGGCATAATACATAAATGCAATATAAACTCATGATTATGATCTCATCATAATTTTATTTGTAATGTATATTTATCTCTTAAACTTCAACATATATATCCGAATATATATTAGATAAAGGACGTTTTTAAATAATTATATTACTAAACTACAACTAACTGATTGATTGTAAGGTATCAACTAACAATCTCCTATTTGCATTAGGCCAATTGTTTAAATATCTTATACCATATTTCTATGTGACGATCATACTACAACTAAAACAGTAGTTTAGTAAGAGAATTCTACAAGATTTTCTACAGTGAGTATTTGATTAAATCTAAAAATTTCATCTTATTTTTGATCATAATTAAAACAAATTGTCTAAATACATACTTGGACCTTTGATAAGACATTAGCTTCTTTGCATGCCTAATGGTTCTAATGTTCTACAATACATTACTGATTAAATAATTTAAGAAACTATACTAAGTTTATTAAAGAACTTCTTAATTCAAATATTTTTTCCACTAAATGAAAAATATATTATGGCCTAATTAGTAATTAATACTACATTGGAACCTTTCAATTTTAAAATAATATTGTTTTAAAGTAAAATATACCTTAATTAGGATTTACTTATAAATTTAATATCCTTAAAACTTTAAACTCAAATACCAACTCATACACAAAATAATGTATATTTTTATACTTGAATGGTATGAGATATCTCAAATAATAAACACTTTTAATACATTATTCATATGTTTGGACTAAAATAGGGAAACAACTTCCGTGTCTATCTCTATATATCTAAATCTTATAATTAAGTTATTACCCTTTCTACATTCAATAAGAGTTGTTCTTAGACTATCATATATTCAACAATTGAAAATATGAATTTTTATTTATTAAATATTAAATATTTAATAATAAAGTTTCTTAAATTTAGAATCAAGTCCTATTTAATTAAAATATCTTTTTCTCTCTTCAGTTCATCTTTATGTATGATTCATTGGGTTTTCAAATATATTGACAATGAATATAAATTATAATTCTATATCATATTTATAATTAGATAAATTAAACTCTTTTAATTTATCTTTAATTTGCTAATGAGATAATTTATATCCATAAATTAAGATTGACATTTAACATCACATCATGATCATACAACTATTTAAAAATATCAAAGTGGTTTTGATTAAACTTTTCGTATATGATTTTTCATATAATTTAATTATTTTATTATACAATCAAATTAATATTTTAACATCTACTTTATTTGAGTCTAATCATACCAGTTCTTCACTATTAATAACTAATTTAATTAAAAACATTTGAAAATTATCTTCAAAGTGTCATTATACCTTGGTTAAAGATTTTTTGAGAACATTTTTTCCTAATTACTTTAGGATGGTGTATCATATATTAATCACTCATCTATCTCTATAGATTTTATACTATACTCAATGACTACTAACTAAGATATCTTTGACCAGAATAGGTCATAAATAATATCAAAATATAGTAATCACAGTACAAGATGCATTGGAGAACTCAAATTAAATGATTACTTATACAATCCCCTTAATAAGAATTTTTATAGACATACAAATAATGTTCCAAACGAAATTCTTATATAAGGTTAGTCAAGTGAACTACTTTCGAATAAGCACTCATATACTTGTTTAGGTATCTCTATATTTTAGTCTATGAAATCAACTACTTCCTTCATAAAGAAGAAACATAACGTGTACTAGTCTTTTTACATCTTGTTAATATTTAGTTTCAACAGAACAATGAATAAAAAAAAGATAATCCATCAATGCAATAAAAAGTCAACGGATCCAATACACTAGGCTACCCGCTTTATGAGAATTTGGAGATGATCGTAATGTACGCAGACTTTTCTTTGTAATTTTACAAAGAGATTGTTCTTATAACTTGAACTTGTAATCTTATGATCACAAATGAGCAACTTTACCAGTCACTCTAAAATTCACTGTCTCATAAATGTAATAAGAATAACATAAATACGATCTTATCATAGTTTTATTTATAATTTATATTATCATGAATTTTATCATATATTTGAATACATAGAAGATAAAAAATATTTTTAAATAATTATGTCAAACAATCAAACAATTAATTGTATGAAATAAACTAACAAAGCACAATAGTTTTTGTTTTATGAACTTATCATCAAGAAGTGAGAGTGAAAGTTAAAAAACAAAACTGCTGACACCCAGAAAGTTTCGGTTCAAATCTTGGATTGCAAGGGTCGAGAGCAGTACTATTGTTTTTACATTTTTACCCCAAAATTTTTTTATTTCATTTCTCTTCACAATCTTCCAAGCTCGAATTCTTTGTTAATTAACAAGAAACAGTATATACCATCTCTTATCTATTCTGTCTGTGGCTGTATCTTTATGCATGATATTTTGAATTACTAAAAATTTGGTGGCATGCTTCTCGAGGGCTGTTTATTTCTTGCTTTAGTACTTAAGTATGGTCTCTTTCTTCCTCTGAAAAGAGCTGATAAGTATATGTATGGTTAAAAAAAAGGAACAATTTAATCTCCATGTTAGTATTTGTACCGTTCAAGGTCACAGTTATGTCCGTAAAAGAAGTATATTGATGATGCATGAAGATCTGGACTGAAAACGACTGATATCCTAGCACTCCCTTTTCTTCTTTATCCAGTTGGTGATCAGAGCCGGTTTATTGGTCACTCTCTGTCTAGGATTCTTGAGCCTTATTTTTAAGCCTCAAACGTTGCTTTCTATCAGCATATTAGTTCTTGCACACATCCATCAAGTCTATTATTTACATATATGTTCTACCTCATCTGGTCTGTTTACTTTTGATTTTTGTGCGATAGGAACATCCAATTAGAGTTTTTTTACATTACTGTTTTTATGTTTTAGCTAGCTTACAGGCGACGAGAGAGAGCTTTAAGCGGGACTGTGTGAATGTGAGATTTCTGTAACACCTTCCTTGTCTTGGTTAGAAGCTGCCCTAGCTTCTCACCAGGTTACTCTTTCCTTGTCTCTGATAACCTGATATTTTTCCTGGGACAGTCTGTGTCGCTTGGATTTACATAGAATCGTACAAACATTTAATGCATACACTAAGATTAAAAGTGCGGCTTAGTCTAATCCAAACATCTTTGCACCGACAGTGCACTTCAGTCTCCAGATGACCATGCTGTCTACTCTAGAGTCCCAGGACAGCGAGTTATGTTACATGAATGAAGCAGTCACTTTTAATCAAATCAAATAGTCCAAAAATGCAGCAAAGCTTTGAATGTGATTCCCAAATCCCAAGCCAATTAGTTGGGTTGGTGGTTTTGCATTTATGCCCATGGATTGGAGTCCTGACCAAGTCATGGACAGTGGAGACACAATTTGGCTACCCATGCAAGTGAAAACTGAAGTAACCCATTAAGGCAACTCCCATCACATGACACTTTCTGTTAACATCATACGTAAGGTCCGGGGTACTTTTAACTGTAAGGTCCGGGGGTACTTTTTAACTATCTGATATCGAATGACGACAATGCCCCTGTGCAAAAATTTGATTGAACAGGTTTTTTTTCTACGCTGAAAATTCTCTCTGATGGAGAGATTCAAGTTTATATCTGTTCTTTTTAAGGAGGCCAAGGCAATGAACAAACAGTAGAAAAAGTCTAGAGAGAGTTGCTTGGCTGCCTAGAATCCACAAACGAATGTTAGGGCTTGCTGGCTGTCTCGAGAAAATTAGCTTCGACTTCGAGCGTAGTGCATGTTTGGTCAGACGAGTCAGGCCTCTTGGTTTTTAAACTCAAGTGTGTTTTGTATGTACTGATTACTGAACGCATCATTATTAATAAGATCAAACAAACTCCACCACCAGATTACAAAAGTAAATGTTGAAGGAAGGAGGGGTAACAGTGGGATTTCAAAAGTTGGTAGAAATATAGATAAAGATGAAAGAGAGCAGGACAGACATTGCTTGCGCAAATCTAGCTTATCTAGAGAGCTTTTGGAAGAAGTAAGTGAAAGGCAAAGTTTTGGGGTGTTAAATGCAAAGATTTCAAAGCCAAATCCCCAAAACTAAATGCCATTCTTCTCAATTTCTTGCCTATTCCAATCACTACAACAACATTTACTAGCCTTTTCTATGTTTGGACAGACTCACACAGTTGGCAGAAGATAGACACATTAACAGAAGCGCAATGCGTTAAAAGGCTCAAACAATCTCGGGTCCTCAGCTTTCCTAGTCCTGTCCACTTCTCTTATTGTTGCTATTTCTCTTGCCGGTTCACCTATCCAAGGACGGACAATAAAATCCATCGAGGGCCATTCTCAGAGGGGCGGAGGAAAGAAGAAAGTAGAAGAAAACACGTAAAAGACGTAACACTCCCATGCCCATGTTTTTTCCTCTTGTCTGATTATTTCATCATTGTTCAATTTGACCCTTTGCACTTGGGACCTTTTCTTTTTGTTTTGTTGCCATTTGTCGTTCTTATGCAAGTAGTTCCACAAGGATTGTTCCTTCTCCTCATTTCCTTCTCATACTTATTGTTGCAGGCTTGTGGTGGTGGTGGAATATGATGGGGGCTCTATCTATTTTCACATGGGAAATTGAAGCATGTTTGCTGATCTTTGGCACTGCAAGATTTGTTTTAAGCTTTTGCGAGAGATGGGTTGGTTTTAGTAGAAACCCCATTTCTGTAGTCCAATCCTTGAAAAATGGTCTCTTCTTGTTCTTCTTACTTTTCTGCAACTTCTTTAGCTATCGGTAAACGGTCTTGGGGTTGGTGGTGATATTGGCTGGACGGCTCAATCTCTTTATTGCAACAACAGTACAATTTTAACTTTTGACTTTCACTTTTTTGTGATTATATCTTAATTGACGATTATATGTTAATGTCCATCATGTGCAACGCATCATTTTGCTCTTTGATTACTTTTTTCTTTCTCTTTCGTATTGATACTAGACTGACCCTTTCGTACCTTACCCCTTCTTGAAGCAAACTAATTAAGCCCCATTTTCAGTTGATAAGAAAAGGTGGTAAAAGTTTAATGGCAGCTAATGTGGAGCGTATACCCTCTCTAAGAGGTCGGTCAGTTAAAAGCTGTTAATTTTCTTGGGGGTCCCAGTAAAAAGATGCAGACTTCAACGCCTAAACACTGTTCCATTATCATTTCAAAATCACTGTCAGTCTTTCGCTTCTGTCTATTTTGCTGGTTTATTGTATTATATTTCTTGGGAAATGAAGAGGGTCTTACAGTATATGTTTCAATTCAAAAGGCTTCAGGACTTCTTATGTCATCTTCATCCACATGTACATTCCCTCTTGGAAGAAAAGTTGCATAAAAGTTTTTGTGGTTAGAAATTTCCTCTTTCATGATATACGTTCACTTTGTTGAACTCAATAGACTTGTGCGTGCTCCTGCTGTTGTTTGCCTTTTCAACGTCTCATCTCATGCGTAGTTGGAAACTTTTGTTGGGTTAGATTGTGAGATGACAGTGCATCATTCTTGTCCACGGTCGATGCAACTGTCGGTCTAGTGCCCCTAGAGTTTAGGCTGTTTTATTTAGAGTCTAGCCACATGTAAATGTCATATGTCTAGCTCCTGAATATGTCTGTATGCAATAAATGGGACTTTTAGCAAGAGAAAAACAGAGGCAAAGACAAAAGGAAAATGTTTAAGGTCTTAGTGACGGTGGCCCTATGAATGGCTCACATGGACACGTCCTGTCATGGAGCACTTGAGAGGTCTGTGTATGTTCTTGCATTTGGTTGTGCCCTGCACGTGAAACGGCTTTAGTTATTTTGAGTTCCATCCCATCTTTTGAAAGCTTTTTCAATACTGGAAAGTGGGACGTGACTCAAGGGGGGAAGAGATGGAACCGATTACTGATGCTTAAGAAATTTCTAACCACAATCGGATTTTCTTTAGTGTTTCTATGTCTTGTATAATTGTACTTCTAATGCTTCTGTGGATTAGTTCACCAATTGGTTTATTCTATTTCCTGTAAATGCTGTGTTTCTACTAAGATTCTCTGGTTTGTTTGCAAGCCTAAAAGAGGCGGGTTCATTCCAGGAAATATCCACACTTTCCCTGGCCTACACAATCATTCACACTGGGTTGCTGTTTAGACCCAGTTCCAAATTTTGCTTTCGTATGTGCCATGCGTGTAAATCAACTTTGGGTGGAAAGGAAAACGAGAATTGAAAATTGAGGTCTGACATTGCAACGCTACAAGCCATGGATGGGTGCGAATGTCAGAGGTCTTTTTCTTTTTAGATTAGGCTAATCCTTTTGGATAAGGTCAAGTCACTGGTAAATGTTGGAATTCTGTTTCATGATGAAACTGTACTTGAATAGTCCACATAGAGAGAAAAACACTTGGTGAGCTTAAGCAAATTCTCTACACCCCATGGTGCCCGTTAAGGTTGAACTGAGGTAGAAATGTTGCGACTTCGTCTGCGGCTATGAGGGCACTAGGGCTTGAGGAACATGGGACTGAGATCTTGGAAGCAGTGGCCTACTACTAAGTGACCCGGCGTTTATATCGCAAATTGGATTTTAAATCTAATTACGAAATATAACTAAGGCCAAATATCTAGCATCTTTTAAAGGCCAAGAAGCATTGACACATGGTGTTGTTCAGCATGCAAGAATTCCAAAACCATGTTGACTGAGAGAGGCTAGAAAGAAGCATCCGTTTCTCAAGTTGTATGCCCATGAATTGACTTTAATCACGTTGAAGCAGATCTCAAGATAATCCATATTAACAAATTGGAAGTGGATCGGAAGATCAGACGTGCTCAGACAATATAATAGATTTTATTGGATTTCTTGCCATTATTGTTGACATCCATACACCCCTCTTACCAAGTGCGAACTTACTTTAGATTGGGTGACAATTGTTACCACTAGACTACATGGGCAGCCACACATCAATTAGGAAGCCTTCTCTGCATGCACCCAAATTGGTATTTATATTTGTACTCATCCTAGATCTTTCTGAATAACCATGCATGAAGGAAACTACTACGGCCTGCCCCAGTAATGAAGTGTGTAAGGATCAAGCATCCAGTGGTCCAGTCCCGTCCCCTAGTTATATTTTGATGGAAATTTCCTCAAACGCTCACATTCTTGGGCAATAAAACCTACCACATTTACGTGCTGTGAGGCGCAGTTCTTGTAATTATTCTTCCAAAATGATGTAAGCACTATAACACTTCTTAGTCAAGCAATGAAGTACATAATTCAGGAAGTTTCATAGAACGTAACAATGCAAGCGTCCAAATTGATATGAACCACTCCCCTTTATCCTTTATAACATTTACAGATGCATTCAAGAAGTACCAGAACCAAGGCAAAAATTGACGTTCATTTTATACGTACTTATATCTATATGACGTGCCAATATGTATTGCTTCTCTTCCATCAACAACAGTTGCAAGTAAACATTCCAAGAGCACCCTGCCCACAAACTTCCTTGCCCAAGCTGTAAAGAAGCAGGAGGAAAAATAGAGCAATTTTCTATTTATTAAGCATATTACGTTCACAGAATCATAGACATAACCCGAAGTTCCAGAAACTGCAACAAGCCTTCAACTATATAACCAGTTTTACAGGTAGATTCCTCTAAATGGGATAAAAGTTGGATCCAGCAAAAACTAAAATATCCATTATGTCAATGAAATCCGGCAGGACTGGGTTGAAATAATAACAGAGATTCTAATCATATATGATAACAGAAAGTTGAGAAGTTTGTATATATGACTTTAAGATCGGGATCAATGGGGATAAGGATGATTTCCATGTGAGGTCTGGTGAGAGTTTTGGGTGAGATGATCATGACTGATAACGTTGGATAATCTAGCAGGAAACGGCAGAGTAATGTAGGCGTCAACCAAATGGGGTACCGCAATATGAAACAAGCAAAGCACACAGAATCAACTTAAAGACTACAAAGCAATTTTCTGCCACAAAAAATAAACCACGCAAGATCGCGAGAGGAAACAAATTATTCTTCTAGATTTTATACTGAAGAGAACATTCGAATGTTAATGGGTTTAACCAACTGGTAACAATGCTGGTGAGTATAATAAAATAAGAAGGATAGTAATACTTCTGCAAAGTTGTGAACAAAAATAAAAAGATGCCTGTTAGTGTACTGTTATTATCAATGTTAATGATCCTCAAAAATCAAGGCAAATACCAAGTCCAATACTGACTCACAACATGAACTTTCATATTAAGATGATAGATAGGATACGTCTAAAGACATATTTTCTAGTTTCAAATGACACCACAGGACATTTCTATCCAAAATAAGTTGCTCATGATGAATGGTAGATCTATAGCTCACGCAGAGATAACAACTCCAATAGCAATGAACAAAGGGTTGAGAGATCTCCAGCTGAAGACATTAGTCATTCTAATGAACCCTTTCATTGCTTGACCACATTCTCTAAGTACCACTTATAGGTAATAACAAGCCCATCTTTCAGAGAAATCTTAGGTCTCCATCCCAAACCCAGCAACTTGGAACTATCCATAAGCTTCCTAGGAGTCCCATCGGGCTTGGAAGAGTCCCAAACAAGCTCACCTTCAAAACCCACCACCTCCTTTACCAGTTCAGCCAACTCCTTAATGCTAACCTCTTTTCCACTCCCCACATTTAAATGCTCCAAGTCACTATAACTTTCCATCAAAAACACCACCGCATCAGCCAAATCATCAACGTGCATAAACTCCCTTAACGGACTCCCCGTGCCCCACACTACCACCTCCTTCGCCGCCGCCATCTTCGCCTCATGAAATCTCCTCATCAACGCTGGCAGGACATGTGAATTCTCCGGGTGGAAGTTGTCATTTGGTCCATATAAGTTGGTGGGCATCCCTGAAATCGCATCCCAATTGTACTGAATCCGATAAGCTTGACACATCTTGATTCCAGCAATCTTCGCCACCGCATACCATTCGTTCGTTGGCTCCAGTGGGCCTGTCAGCAACGCGCTTTCTGGAATCGGTTGTGGTGCGAATTTCGGGTAAATGCACGAAGAACCCAGGAAAAGAAGCTTCTTGACATTGTGGCGATACGATGAGTCGACGACATTGGTCTGGATCTGGAGGTTTAGGCCTATGAAATCGGCCGGATACGTGTTGTTCGCGTGTATGCCACCTACTTTCGCTGCGGCGAGGATCACGAACTTGGGTTTCTCGGCGGCGAAGAACGACTCGACGTCGGATTGGCGAGTGAGGTCGAGTTCGGCGTGTGTTCTGAGAACGAGGTTGGTAAAGCCAAGGGCCTTGAGCTTGCGGACTATGGCCGAGCCGACAAGACCACGGTGGCCGGCGACGAAGATCTTGGCGGACTTGTCGGAGAGAAAAAAGGAGTCTGCAAGAACGGGGAATTATGAATTAGAAGTTGTGAGATCCGAGAAGAGTGTTAACTGAGAAAATGTTGGATCGAACAAGTAAATAAAAGCGAAAGCTAGAAAGACATGACACAAAAACAGAAAAAAATAAATTGTAATTTATACCGTGATTGGTTTCGGCCATTTGGGAGATCAAAGTTGAGAGCTTGCAGAGTTTAACTTCGGTAGCGACTGACACCCCACAAGTCTCAAAGGCTAAGCTAATTACAGGTCACTTCTGATCTTTCTAGCCAGCTGAGGTTGATGTGCGGAGCATGGACCAAATAGTAATAATTTTGTAAAAGAGAAAGTAAACTTAAAAAAGACTCGCTTTTGGGTTTCGGTTTTAGTTTTAGGTTTTAAGGTTGGAGTCAAACGTAACAACTTTGAGCTTCCAATTTACAGGACTTAACTGCAGCTTTTCTGGGCTCGTTTTTTGGGCTAAACTGTTGTCTTGAGGCCCGTAACAGTCTTCATACCATTAGGACGCAGCTGGACGCTGTACATATATGTATATATATTATTGGGAGATTTGATCTATGGGCATGTGTGAAAATTTCTAGCCCTTACGAGAGACTGGAGAAAGTTTTGCGAGAGTTCTAAACACCTTGAGCCTCATTTTGAACACAGTGAAATTGATTCTTTATTCTATGAGTTTTGTTCCTAGTTTTTGAGTTTCTCATGTAATTTTTGTGTGTTTATGTAAATTCTTATTTTCTTATTTATATATCTATAATAAAGATGTGATTTCAAAATGATCAAATTCATAACAATCAAATAGTTTTAACAATATACAATACTCAATGAGCTACAACGTTGAGATAGTTAATACAAGGAAAATTCAATGTATACAAGACTACTACAACTCCAGAGTCAAAGGTCACCAAAAAACATACATCGAGTCACTGGAGAGGAAGAAGACTGGTAAAGTATCCTGTTAGACGATATTTGAAAATAAGATTATGAAAGATAGTTTAGGGGAGTCAAACCCTTCTGAGTAAATTAAAACTAGTTATATTATGCACTACTAAGGATTTCAAATGATACATATATGTATATATTTATAATGTATTACATCCATAACTACAATTTCATAACATAATGATTTTGTTCACAAACATGCATGCATTGCTCATATTAATATCATGTCATATAATCATCACAATCATAAATAATAGTGGAGGATTGACGAATGACCCTATAATATACCCCTTACCCATAGACTATAGTCATAACAGTTCTCTTGTTCTATACTAGTCACTTGGTCCAAATTTTGTGGATTGCCATTCGAGAGCCACCCCCAACCAAACTGCCACAGCCTTACTTCGACATGATTGTCGTTCGATTTCAACTAAACTGCTACAAACACAATGAGCCATATCATATACTATATATCGGTTGGTATCTGAGAGCAAGCTCGATCGAACTAACCCAACCGTCTCATATCTTAATCAATAGATCCATCTAATAGTAACGTAAATCCAAAACCGACTAATTAACTCAACATATGCACAACCTTGTGACACCCACTAGGTAGCTCATACCATAACAATCCTCCACTTTATCACATATCAAGACAAGCATAACATTGCACAATAAAAAAATGTATACATGTGTCATAAAGTATCATGTGTGCATATGATAATGATGATGATTTCTATTGTAACATCCCGTTACCCATGTTAGGGCTATAATTGTGAATTATGGGAAATTATGAGAAATTAGAAAAATGCACAT
>JAOSBK010000205.1:18745520-18755977 GCA_027568895.1 Erythroxylum shatona | reverse complement strand
GACAATGCCATTAAACTTCATGAAACAAATTTAACTACAAACACGATCCCTCAAGTTATTCTAACTTATTAACTTGTTAAATCTGTGTCTAAGTATTTTAGACTAAATATACATACTAATCAAGACTTAATGTCACATTTATTCTTTCCTCTCACTTACACACATACATTGATAATTGTTCGATCAATCAAAATTGTAACTATCCTTAAGTAGCATTTCATGAAAAATTGAGCTATTCACTAAGATCGGTAGGATTTATTAACCAACAAACTATTTTTGTTACTTTTAATTGACATGAACTTATCCTTTTGATGCGAAAGCAAACATTTGTGATGAATGTCCCTTGGTTATTCATCTAGGTCATGTTTTTATTAAGTAGTTTGGTTGGAATGTCATTATAGCCTTTTGACACGAAGGCAAACATTTGTGATGAATATCCCTCGGTTACTCTGCTACATCACGTTTTCAACTAGCTACTAACTCTATTCATAACCCGATTTGTTTCAAAAAGGGCCAACATAATAGTTATTAATTAAATAGAACACACATTTTTATTTTATTTTATTGCCTACCTCATATCTTTAGTTAATCATTCTTATGAAAAGGTACAAACAATGCTACGTATTTAATTGACCTAAAATTATAAATGAATGTAATAAATTCTAGAGTGAGCGAACCAACATCATATCCTAATTAACATACATATTTGGCTGAAACAACCTAGAACACTAATTTCATAATCTCTTATGAGTCCTTACATTGTTAGACCAATAAAAATCTAAGTAGTTCTGCCAACCCGGATTGTATGCGTTCAAATACTGATGATGACTTTTACGACCAAATTGTACCTCAGTAAAGTCTGCAAAGGTCCTTTGCTCCCTATAATATGTTTCCTCCATCATCGTTCTTTCTATATCTTCTTGACATTTAACTTTTGCATATTCCTCATTGTTACCCTGTGATGTCCAAATTAATATGTTTTCTACTTTGTGCTTAAATTTCCTTCTCTTGTTTCTTTTTTTATTTTTTTAAATTTCTTGTGATTGGGTGCCAAAATCATAAGAGGTGGTGAAAATTCCTTAGACTAAAAGAATTAAACTAATCTTTCTAACTCCTTAGCCAAATGCCCCAAAACTTGGTGATGGGCAAGTTTTAAAATTTGTAAGCCCTTAAAATATTACAAGTGCACAGGTCATAGGTGTAATATGTGAGATGTCGATCCCTTGAGGAGGGGTGAGCTAATATAATTATAAGTTATCTAAGGCCCTAAGAATTATAAAAATGAAAATAAAAGTAGACAAAAAAGTAAACATATGAAGATAATTGGCAGAAAGTTAATTTTAAATTAACACAAAAAGAAATTAAATTGAGCTATACCAAATTCATAATGAGAAATCTCACAAGAAGAAGTTCCAAATTATAAGAAAGGGAGATTTTTTCTTTCATTAATGTTAACCTAGTCATTTATGTGTTAATGAGATGTTGGTTCTAGACTATCAAAGGGAGTCTTACTCTCTCTCAGGTCATAATCATAAACCCTAATTAATAATCCCTAGTTAGGTTAAATAACGAACATGTATTCTCTCAGTTACGAATAGCTCTAACCCTAAGAAGTTCTTCATCTTTCTAAAAAATAACCTTGAGATTTCTCTCTATATAATAACCAATTTGATTAATTACATGATTTATTGGATCGCTTAACTCTAATTAACCCAACTTAATTATTTTGTATTCGATTCACTCTCTCAATTTATTATCGAAGCATAAAGTTATAACAATTAATCACAACACCCAAATGATTAAACACAAAAATAACTAGATTAACATTAAATCAAGTCAAAATCCCTAAAGAAAATTAAAACATCACGATCAAACCCAAATCCATCAACATATTCATATCCATCTCAACATTTAAAGAAAAGAACAAAAAGAAGGATGAAATACTTTTTGGAAAGGATTGGGATACCTTAGGAAAGCAACAATAGCAAAAGTCGACTCCTCTCTCCTCTTCTTCATCTTCTCTCTCTTTTTCTTCTCTCTTCTTAGAGTTTTCCTAAAAGTGGCAAATTGGAGAGCCCCCTTAGGGTTTCTCCTTTATCCTTTTTACTCTTTTCTATCTTGGGCAACCTTAGGGTTTTTCTATGTCCAAAAAATCCCTTGAATACTTGAATCCGAAAGGTTATCCGTGTCTATCCTCACACAGGCCACGATCGTGGCATTTGATTTTCCTTTTTGTCATGATCATGGCTGACTAGGCCACAATCGTGACGCATTCTAGTTGGTTCTGTCATGATCTTGGCTTACATGATCGTGGCCTGGGTTTGGCTTTGGGCCTTCTTTGAATTTCCTCCGTTCTTTGATATTTACCCTGAAACACTAGAAAACACATCAAGGCATCTCAAACACATAAATTTGAAGCTTAATCGTGTGCTTTAACCCATAAAACACAAACATCTAACTAATATAATCCTAACCTAGACATGCACTAATCATTTTATTTAATAACTAAACACATACTAAACTATGTACTAAAATATTATGTAATCTAACTCTACCACTTACAATATCACAAGCAAACATAATTGAGTTTGTTTCATATTTGAGGCTTTTACACATTGTTTCTATTAATTAATATTTCTCAATTTGTAGCTACTTTATAAGTATTATCAAGGGCACTCATTTGACGTTTTTGGGTACTAATGTCATTTCCCTCCTCCACATTACACATTGAGTTTTGGGAGATTTTTATTTAAAACTTGCCAATAACCTTTATATTATTGTGTGATATAAAAGGCCCCCAAAATACTTTTCTCTTTTCTTTATCACTCTAACGAGAAACCTTTTCTTGTTACGCTAAAATTTTTATGCTGCAAGAGTTTAAAGTCTCACAAATAAGTTTTGGAGTTTTTAATGATTCTTTTTTTTGGAATTTAGATATACTATGTAAAGTATACTTGTCCATTTTGGTTTTCCCCTAGGGCAAAGGAATTCATATATAAGATACCTAATCCCAATCCTAAAACTGTGACTAATCTCATTCATTTGATCAGTGTGGTGGTAGGTTTTCATTTCTAATCTTAAACTTATTATCACTAAATATAAAGTTTTTTTAGTTGCTTGAATCAATTGCTAGTAGTTGAATCAAATGCTTTACTGGCAATTGATTTCAACCTCAATTTCCATCTTATCTTTATAAAGTTTTTTAATTTTCTTGTTGTTTTATGGATTCCATATATTTATGCCTTAAAATTGCTACTTTTATCCTTTATTGTCCTTTTCTTAACTAATCACCTAACTAGGAGGGTATTAATTGTACGATTTACATTTGCACAGTGAATAGAGTAATTGGAAGTTTTGAGCTTGGACAACATGAAATTGTTGCATACTTGAAAGGCCTTACTTATCTTCTAGTGACAACATAAAAAAAAGCTAAAAATAAAAAAACAATTTTTATAAAAAATTTTCGCTAGGTTTGTGACTTTGTTCCTTAAATTTTTTAATTACTATATTGAGAATTTCTTGGAAATTGGTTTTATGTTGTTGTTAGCAATGTTATTTCAACAAATCCTCATAGGAAAAGTTTTTTTAAGGTATTAATATTATTTTAACTTAATGCAATTTATATAGTTGCTTTATAAAATTTTGTTTTTGTTAATGCAATAGTTGACTCCTAGTCAAAGCTTTTAGAATGAGAAACTTTTGAATATTTGGGCTCTTTTTTTGCTCTCTACTATATTTGTGCTTTATATCTATTACGTGTTTTTGTTTTTATTGCATTTTTAGAATTAAACCATTAACATAAACTTATTGTTAAATGTTGACATGACAGATATTTTTTGACACCAAAAATGAGTTCCAATGGGAGGTATTAGATGTAATCCTCCCTACTAAAGAACGAATCGGTGCATAACAAATTTGTTCACTAAATTCTAATCACCATTTACTGTTGATAAACCAACAGCTAGGGGAAGATCTTTGTTTGTTTTAAGTGATGCCTTTAAACATGTAAGGAGAATTCTTAAGGATCCAGACAAAGAGAATATCTTTACTTTATCTACCAAGTCCATGTCAAAGTATCTTGGAATCTTTTGTGAATTATCTAGAAAAATAATTATATCTTTTTCTCTTTGATAAAATAGGTATGGGATTCATTATTTTACATTTAGTCTAGATAGACACCAGATTGTATTATTCAATACATCCATTTTACTTGGGATTTAATTAATTACTAATATTGATATTCTAATATGGAACTTCGAGAAGAATGACCACGAAAGCTTTGTTAACCTACCTTACAAACTTACTTATTTTATTGAGGAATACTCTTGAAGAAAATGTGAAATTTGTTTATTGGTTATCTAAGTGCTTATAAATACATCAAAGTAATGTTTCATCTTCCAAGATAAAAATTAATTATATTTAGATAGATATTAAAACATAATATTATTTAGCAAGTTAGATTGGTACTTCCACAAAATAGCTAAAAATGTAACTAAAAACATACATAGTTAAAACAATTTGGCTATGTTTATAAAACGCAACTAAAAATATTTGTCTACTTTTTTTGAAACGTAGCTAAAAACATTTGGTTATGTTTATAAAAACAATTGCATACGTTTTTTGAAACACAGCTAAAAACGTTTGGCTACATTTTTAAAAATGTAGTTAAAAGTATTTAGCTACTAAAAAAGTAGTAAAAACTATTGACTACGATTTTTGAAACATCGCCTATAGTTTTTAGTTATAGGGATTTAGCGACATTTCATTTGACAAAACTAGACCATAGCTAAAAAATATAAGTGACCCTTTCTAGAAATTTAGTTATGTTATTTTAGGCAAAAATCAACTTTGTTGTAGTGGCATATAAAGCAACTAACACACAAAAGTCATATAGCTTGAGCATCATAAAGAAGCCACCAAACTGCTTCTCTTTGTCAACATCCACAAGGATTTAGGCCACCATGTTTAGCAATTTACAATCACATCATTGCCAAAAATTGCCTACTTCTCTAAATTGGCAACAATTGTGCCTTTATCCAAACTCAACATAATAACTAAAACTCTAGAAGAAAGCTAGCTTGTGTGTTAGTTTTAAGGGATTTTTATCTTACTGTCTTTTCTAAAAATGCTTAGACTTTTAAAACCAATAATCTAATTCTAGGTTTTGTAGTTAAGGTTTTAATATGAACTTTTTCATATTATTTTTCAAATCTAATTTGATTTTAGGTTTAAGGTTTAGATATGATCTACTTTAAAACTTAAGGTTTGCAAGTTTTGCATAATCAATCTATAATTCTTCAATAAAAATCAAATAATTCCAACAAAATTATAACACTCTAAGAAAAATGGAGTTTAGTGATGGACATTATTAACAGAAAGCCTACACATTCTATCGGTAAGCTAAGTTAGAGACGGCATTTACCGACGAACAAAGGTGGCGGAGACACAGTCGTAGGTAATAATTTGCGACAAACTACAAATTTTCTATAACTAATTTACCGACAGATATTTTGTGTTATCATTGGTGAATATATCAACAGTTATTTTGTGCTATCAGTAAGTTTAGCGATAAAAAGATTGTTTCGGTCGGTAAAGTTACTGACATATAAATCCTATCCTTCAGTAATTTTACTGACAAAATTGTTTATTCCATTGGTAAGTTAACGATTAACATTACCGACAATTCTTAGTTATTTGTCAGTAAATTGAATAGATTTTACCAATGAACTTTGTTTTTCTGTTGATATATTTACTAAAACTTTTTTAATTTTTCTCTGCATTTAATTTTATTTGATAATCTGATGGTTGATATATAATTTATACAGTTGTTTGTTGATAATATTTTGATTTGTTTCTACATTTAATTTGTTAAAACATAATGTTGATTGATGATATAAAGTAAAAATTATCTTAATTGATAATAAAAAATTATTTTGTACATAATAAGTATTTAATTCAGATGAAATGATTACATGTACGCTACTCATTTGGTGAACATGAATGCTCTGACTAGTGCGATAAGGTGTTGGCCCTCCCCTTAAACTCATCCACCTCATTACAGAGTTGGGTTATGTATTTCATTGACTGTTGTAGCTGAGTTGCCAATGTCTGTATTGTGCTTTGAAGCTCATGGACTCCATTTGGTGCGGACCGTCTACTAGATGTTGCTATAATAGATGTGGAGGATTGCGAATAATATGTGTTCAAAATTGAACATAAGCTGAATATCCTTCCACGACAGTCCCTACCACCCACTACATGAAGATAGGTTTGACTTACATCTTTAAACTACTGAGGCTGTCGTTGAATGCTTTCTTATATTTGGCTCGATCAAAAGGCAATGTTTATGTCAGTAAGTTTTAATTATTAAGCATTAATATTAAAGCATAAATTTCACATACATTTAGTTCTCTGCATCGGGTGTTGACAAACGTCACTTCGTTATGCTTTTTAGTGTGAGTGTGCAAAAAGAATTGACAAGGTGTAGGCTTCATGTCGATAGACTTTCCTACATCAGATTAAAATGTTATAAGTGAACTACAATTTACAAAAATTTCGGCAGAATTTCCTCTATTTTTATGATATTCCACCCCTTTTGAACAAAGAAAGTAACTCAACAACATAACCATATATGACACCAGACATTTATAATATTATCGCTTTCCATAATATACATATTTTTGTTCCAAAATTCACTTATCAAATTAAATTGAAATACACCAAAGTAAAAAAATTAGAATATAAATGTAAAGTGTAAATACTTGCAAGTCTCTCTATATGCTCGTGGGGGGTAATAGATCCTCCAGTATGTATGGGAAGACTCTCTCCCCCTGATCCTCCACGTCTGTTGGTAGAACTACACTCTGGAGTGGACATTGTCTCGAGTGATGTTCAATACTGTTGCCAATGACTCCATATTTGTACAAGAAAATAAGGTAGTCGTACACCATTCTTATATATTGCATCAGTAAAGTCTCGATAACGTGTATATGCTCATCTCTTTCATACTTTATAAAGGACTACGTCAAATTTAAAATTCTAAAAAATTCTTTCTAAAACAAGAGCAAAAACATACAATAAGTACTTATAGTCTACAATATTTATCTACTTAATATATAAAGTTCAATTAAAAATCCTGATAATAAAATTCCTTTTCGCCTAAGATATTATAACCCTCAAGATCAATCTTCTCTTTGAATTTGGATGCCATGTTTCTTGAGCACGATCCAGACAGAATCAACCTAATATTAAAGAAATTAATTTTAAATCATTTTTAAATTTAAACATATAACTTTACTATAAACATATGGCGTTTCATGTATTTTCACTTACAGATTATTGATAATTATGATGTAAGTTCTTCCATCAACTCTCTTATCTTTACGCTCAAGGCTGCCTCCTTCGTTCGCATCATTTACCCCTGATATCTCTGTTGATATAGGGGTGGTGGTGTATTAGTAGGTACGGAAGGTGATGCCTCATCTGCAAATGTAGTAGTTGAAGGGATAACATCTGATTCGATTGCAGTTGTAGAATGTGATGTTTCACCTAAATGGTAATTGGCTCCAAATTGTGGTCTGAATCTTGGTCATATCATATCATGTTTTCTCTTTGGTGGCATATGTAAACCTAAAATTCATATTTTATTGAATATCCCAGAACTATAACAATTTCAATTCAATATTTCACGCAATATATTGAAAATTAAATAATTGATTTATTAAATATAATATTCTATTATAAACACAAATTAATCTCTATCAGCACTTGATTGTAAATCAAAATCATCATCATCTTCTTTTTCGTAAGAATTAAAATCAAACTCAGACTCCTTTTCAGACCTCTCGTCCTCTTCATTCTCTCCAAATGAAATTTCAACATATTCATTATTTGGATCATTCAAAGGTTCATTCTCGGCATATGTAACAGATGCATTTATTTTATAAACATCTTTCTGAAACGTTTCACTTTCAATTCTCTGTTCTCCTTTTCCATATAATTCAAAAACATCTCTAGGTTTAACTTTGCAAACAACCAACCAATTTGACTTATCTTGTTGTAAGCTGGATAGGGACATAATACACCTAGATTGGTTGCATTGCTAACACGAAAGGTTCAAATTGTCTAAATCTTCGTTGTTGGTTGATTTCAACTAGATTGCATCAGCTAAGCATTTTTATACCAACATTTGGATTTGGATCAAACCAGTCACACTTAAATATCACAATTCGCTTTATTGGCAATGTAGGGTATGTAATTTCAAGTATCTTAATAATTTTACCATAATAATCTATCAATTCTCCTTGTATGCAAACTCTACTATTTACTGTTATCATACTATGACCATGATATTCTGTATGATATTTGTATCGATTAACAAAATACATTGGATATGATTTAACAGTTTGCAAAGGTCCCTTCGTAAGATCACATATGAACTTGTTCTCTATTGGATTTTCTAAGGCCTACACAAAAGAAATTATCATATTAGATCGTATAATGTCATTTGAACAATTTAATCTTATAATTCAATCATTTCAATAATTGTAAGTGAAAACTTACATATTTTTCGAACCATCAAGGCAAGTGTCTCCAACTTCTTTATTAATATCAACCTTTGTTTTCTTGGGCATTAACTCGTGTAATCATTCCTCATATAATCTAAAAATATTATTATGTATTTCAGTTGTGAATAACACTAAATTTGAAAACCTAAATAATCAATTTCAACTTATTGCACGAAAGGTTGAACCTCTTGATAGTTCAATAAAATGTAACCATAAGCAGTCTTAATTTCTTCCTCTGTTAACATTCTTCTTTTTGAACTTCCATATGTTTATCTAGGATTTGTGAAAATGGATAAGTTACCATCAGCATCACTCATTCCCCCCCCCCCATTACGAGTAGCCTTTCTTTCTCTTGTGTGAACATGCGGCTCAAACTAATGTGAACAAAATATACTAGCTTCCTCCACTAAATAAGCATTACATATCAAACCTTCAACTCTAGCCTTGTTTTTGACATTTTTCTTTAAGTGATGCAAATACCTACATTAGAGAATAGGATTATTATAATTATGTTATTAAAATATGTTATTACTTCAATTACAATCTTTTTATTGAATACCTCTCAAGTGGATATATCCATTGATATTAAATTAGACCAACAATTTTAGCCTCGTGTGCTAAATGCACAGGTAGATGCTCCATACAGTCAAGGAAGCTTGAAGGGAAAATCCCTTCTAATTTGGACAAAATTACTGAAATTTTCCTTTCTAGTTTTTCCATTTCAGCCAACTTGATTTTAGATGATGTTAAGTTTTGAAAACAAATTTAATTATGTTATAACTTCCCAAACCTTATTTGGTAGCAACTCCCAAAATTAAATTGGAATTATCCTTTGCATAAACACATGACAATCATGACTTTTCATCTCAAATAATTTGTCCTTCCTCATGTCCACACACCATGCCAACTTTGAAATATCCATCAAGAAACTTTAGACTTTTCAACCGTTCACACAAAATTTCCTTCTATTTTTTTGTGCAATGTGTAATATGCTTTCAGATATTTACCGATGCAAAGATATTTATGCAACTCATTCCTTCTACAAAAAAAGTTTCAAATCAGCTAGTGATTTTACATTTTCTTTTGTCCTCCCTTAAATTTTCATTATGGTATTGAACAAATTGTCAAAATTATCTTTTTTTTTAATATGCATCACATTTAGATTATGATGTATCTAATTAGTTTTCCAATATAGAAAATCCTAAAAGATGTTTTGTTTTCTCCAGCCAAAGTTTTAACTAATTCTTTAACTTCGTCAATTTCAAATTCTGTAACTTTCAGCAACCTCTAATTCTTCAATCTTCTGCAATATCTCTTCACCAACTTTGTGAGGGAGTGGAGGTTCTTAATGAACTTTGGTTTATTGAGTCTAAATGGATGATCTAAAGGAAGAAAATGCACCAGAATCATTGTCACAATAAGGACAAGCTAATTTTCCTATTATGCTCCATCCAGACAACAGAGCATATGCTAGAAAATCAATAATGGTCCACCTAAAAATTCTTTCAATAAAAAATTTTGTATCAGAGACACATCACATGTCTCATCACCAAAGTTATGAATACCGTACCGGGCTTGGTATCGAATTAGATTCTGGAACGGAACTGTACTGGTACCGGTCAGTACTGAGTACCGTTTCGGATAATTTTTTAAATTTATAAAATAGTCCCTGAAATTTTTAAAAATGACAAAATAGTCCATATTAGTATATTGTACAGTTGTACTGTATACTTTACTAGTTTACTATTTACATCAATCATGCTTTCAAAAATCTTAATAGTAAATAATAATGACAATTAATATGAAATAAGTTAATAACAATAATTTTTAAATATTTTACATATAAATAATAACCACAATTAATATAAACAAAGACAATCATCATCATAC
>JAOSBK010000205.1:18733334-18745456 GCA_027568895.1 Erythroxylum shatona | reverse complement strand
TCAATATCAATTCATAAAATAATGAACACCAAATTAATGAAATATGCCTTTCTTTATTTATTCATAAAGTCTGTACACAACTTTGTACAAAATGTGCTAAAGGCGATTGCCTTTAGGGCACTACTCTAACATGACAGAGATGACAATGCTGGCTCGCTAAGGATAGTGGTATGCTAAGGATGCACGATGGCACGACGATGACTCATGGTGGGACGATGAGGAGGCATGGTCGGACAAGGACGACAGAAGAGAGAAAAAAATGGGGTTGTGATGTACAAGGGGAAGTGGGGGGAGGGAAAGAAACTGGGTTCAACTTAGGTCATAAGAAAATGGCGTCATTTGGTGTTAAACCAAACAATGTCATTTTCATTTTTTGAAAACGCTGAACCAAAAGCAAACGACAATGTTTGTGACTAAAATTTGTCAACAGAATCTACTGACGAACTACCGTCAATAAACCTAAAACTCATTTCCTCCACTAAGCATTCCCGCTTTCTTTACCAACTAACATTTCTTACCTGTCACTATATTCCGTTGAAAAATTTGCCGGGTTGATTTCCCTCCATATTTACTGACGGAAATTTTTTTGTTACAAATTGAAAATTTTCCCAATACTTGTACCTACGGAGCATGATTTTTCATGGTAATTTCCATGATTCCATTTCCGTCAGTAATTGTCCATTGCTAATAACTAATTTTCTTGTAGTGCAAAATTAAAGATGACTCAAGTACCACTATTAAGAAATCGGTGCAGGATCCAATCGCACGCATAATGGAATAAGGAAAAAATTCTTTGTTTGGCTTTTTAAAGGCTAAGATCACTTCAAAATTTTATAATGTGTTTAACATATAAAACGTAATAAAGAATAAATCATAATTTGTACCTTGTTATGAAGCTTGATTCTTTTCCTATCATTTTCGATGAACATTTTCGAAATTGGTTGATTTCAACCATCCTCTAATGGTATATATAAATCACGTTAGGAGAACTCTATAAATATTATAGAGAGTGTTACATAAGAAGTTTTAACTCCATTAGATCCTAAACCTACTTATAATAGGTTTAGGACATTTTTAGTAATTTAATTAAAAGAAAATTCTAGCTTTAGTTAAATTTTAACTAGAATTATTATTAGTTTTTATTAAATAAGCCAATATAAGATCCAATATCTCATATTGGTCCTTATTTACTAAATATCTTATATTTATTATAAAAATTTTCAAACTTTACAATTAAGTCTAACTTTATTAAAATACAATTTCTTTCTTCACTATGCTTTTTCTATGTGACCCATTAAGTTCTCGAATTTGGCAATTGATATAAATTACAACCCTAAATTGTATTTGTAATTAGATAAATTAAACTCCTTTAATTTATGTTTAATTTTCTAATTAAACAATTTGTATCCATACATAAATATTAATGTCTAGCAATACATCATGACTACTCAAATATTTAGGATATCAAAGTTGTTTTTAAATAACCTTCTCTTGTATAATATTTTTGTATAATGTAATCCTTTCATCATAAAATATTTTGATTAGACATATAGCATAAAAATAATGTCTACTATATTTGAGACCAATCATATTAGTTCTCTATCATTAGTAATTGATTCTCTTAATAACATTTATAAACTATTTTACAAAGTGTAATTTCATATTAGTTAAGAATTTCTCGAATTAATACTAATCAAGAATAATGAAACATTGTCCCTAATTACTTTAAGGTGATGAATCCTTTACTGATAAGTCATGTACCTCTATATAATTCATTTTATATGCGATGACTAACGATAATTTGATAATTGACACTCTTTAAGACTTCTCGATAATTTACCTCAACTCCAAGACTCTCAATGATAAGAATGTTAAGAAACTAGTACTCATCATTTAATGACATGATCATCATTATACTTTTAGAGTACTCCCCTAATTTAGACGTTGAAGACAAAATCTTTTGATTAGACACAATTTAAACAAGTTTACTAATAAATCATGTTGGAAATCACTCTCAAGGATCTCATATTTGGCACTTTGGAAAAATATACTTTGGTTTATAGAAAATCATGCTAAATCCTTGTTTATAATTTGGCGAACAATCGAGTAAAAGTTCAGAACTAGAGATAGAATAAAAGGAGGGACCTCTAGCAAACTCACTTATGTCTTCCATAAAACTAAGAATCACACAATTATCTATTTTTTAATTGTCAATCGAATTTACAGCTGCAACCAATATTGCCAAGCTAATATGTGGAATGACGTTGTCTCTTGGCCTTTATCAGGGAGACGTCAATTTGTTCAAAATTGTTTCAGTAGTGTTATTTATTTCAAAGGGGAGCGGTTAGAGTTCACCAATTTAAAAAAATTAATCTTTTTGAATGGATAAGGGAACTAGTCTTGAGAAAATGATTGGAAACTTTCTTAAGCCCACCTATGGCAGCAAGTTGTCAGGAAATTGCCAACAACAGTAAACTCCAACTACTAATATCAACGTCACCAACTTTCTATACTCCAGGGATAAGCAAAACAAGCTCTAGATTTACTCGTGGTCCCTCAGGAATTGAATGCATCTATCCTGTCCTCGGGACAGTAGTGACAATTGTTCTGTTCTGCAATCGAGCTCAAGATCATTGAAATTTATTTTTAGATATGAGAAGATCATACATTGTCTGGCCCTACAGCCTAACCTGGAACATTCAACTCCAAATTCTTTCATAAGCCTAACTTTTTGAAATAATTATTTCATATTATCTTCTAATGACCTTGGTTATTGTCTTGTACGCGCTTTATATGGTGACTTCTAATTTATTAATTTAATTTTTATATTTCAAAAAATATATAATTTTCTTTTAAACTAATATTTATTTATTAATACATTTTAATTGTTAAAAATAATTGAATTGCTTAAAATTAAATTGATTTAAAATTTTTTTTCATAAATAATTATTTCTAAAATTTTAAAATGCATTAATGTCAGGTATTTAAATTTAAAATATATTTACTAAAACTTATCAAATTTTAAAATATGACATTTTAAAAATTAATTTTTAATTAATTATAAAAGTAAATTTAATTTGATTTAATATAATTACTAAGCCCGATTAACTATCTTCTCTGACACAAAATCTTACAATCACTTTTGAGCATTTGGTTGTAAGATTTGTGTACTCAGATACGCCTTAGCAGCTTGGTCCATATTCCCCGTGTCTTGTTAATAACCAGACTACGGAATTGTTATGCTATAGATAAGTTTTTGCTTGCTTATTTATGCTGGTTTATCCTTTCTCGTCTCTTTCGATCGTCTATCAAGCATCAACGCTTTTGTTTTAAAGAACGAAAAGGACAAATATTTGTAGGAATTGGCATATCTTATGATTAGCTTTTTGAACAAAGAGTTGTAACGAATTGAACAAGCCATAGTTTCTTTACAGTTTGACAAGTCACAATAAATCTAAGTGCAGTTAGACCCGGCCCTGGACAAGGGCAGACAGGGCACCTGCCTAGAATCTACTTTTATGAAGAATAAAAAAGGCAATAAAAGAGCCTCATTTTATTTCATTTTGTTCTTTATAAACGTCTTGATCTTCGTAAAGAGCAACAAAAGGACCCTTATTTTACCTATTTTGTTTTTTATAAGAGTCCATTCTTGATTATTAAAGGAAAAAAGATAAAATAGCATCCTTTTTTATTTATCTAGGGCCTATAAAATGTCAGGACCGGCCCTGAGTGCAGTAATTAGTGTATTGATTTTTTCCTTAAAAAGGAGTGTGTGCAGGTTGTTTATTTTAAGAATAAGCTAGATTGAACCACAATTTTTGTCGTAATATTGTATTGTAATATGATGATCAAAAATGAGTGGCAAAAGCAAATAAGACCAAAAAAAAGTCATTATATCATTCTAAGCAATCCAATCCTTTGCTTATTAAGGAGAAAAAAACCTAAACAAAAATGTGGATTAACAAAAGAGAGATAATTTTTAAGATATGATCCATCCGTCGCGGACATATCCATTTCAAATATTGAAAATAAAAAGAGAAATTTTTATTTTATAGCTTATTCCAAAATTCTTTGTTTTGACCTATAGGATGTGGCTTTTTTTATTTCAATTTTGACTTGTTTTTTAACTAACTTAAGTGGGTCAACCTTTGTCTAGCCCAAGCAAACCTTTGCACGCTTTTGTTACTTATTAGGAGGCCTACGCCTTATAAAAACTATCTACCTGAGATTGTCTCTTGGAACGTAGGTTTGTCTCTTGGCCCGTAGGTTGTGACACAAGGTTAAAATTCTAGTTTTTCTAGAGTGGTATCTCACTAACTCCCCCCACCTCAATCGAAGGAGGCCTTCTTTGCCTTCCACCTAAGCTGGGTAAGAAATGACCAAAGCCAATCCTAAGGAATAATGAAGTTACATAGGACCTGTTTTTTTAATCCAAGTAGAGGTATTCCACATCTTCATAAAAATGTCCATTTCATTGAGCTTCTCTTAGAGACAGTGCCCAAATCATTATTCTTTTGTGTGATTCAAAACTTACCCTACAAGGAATTTGGCTTCCTTAGGACCATTATAGTTACCATCACTATTTACCAGGGTTTTGATCATTGACTTCCCAATCATTAGGTCACCAACTTCCTTGAACTTTCAATAATAGGCAGGTGTTAGCCCCCATATATAGTCTTATAACTTTATAAAGACCTATATTTTTAGTAAACAGTTGCTCGGGCTGGTCATTATAGCCTCTTTTATAAGGAGGCATCTCTTCTTCTAAAATTATAGGGCTATTTTGTAAAGTTTCTTAAAGAGAGTTGTCTCGCGCCCTTAAGTATTTTCCACCTACCTCCCTTTATTGGTTTTAGGTATAGGTATCCTTTTGTTGAAGGTCATTTGAGCTTTTACTAAAAGTATGGCATAGGTTACTTCAGCAACATAGAGCCAAGTACTCAAACATTGGCTTGAGGAATGTACGTGTAATTTTTGCAATGAAAATAATTGATGTTTAAGATAAAAAGGTGGTTTGGTTCAATTAAATTAAGAAATCAAACTAAAATTAAACTAAAGAAAAAAATAATCAAAAATGATGAATGTGTTAGAATCCAGTTCAAGGATCAATCTCAACCTACACATAATTAAACATATTTCATTGTCATAATGTTTCCACACTTCTCTTAGAACTATGGATCTTAGATTAACAAGTTCTGTTAATCTCAGTTTTCCTTTAGGTCATGTTTAATTAGAACATGCTCTTTAATCAAACCTAGCTATCGAATAACCTAGAACAAATTCTCTAGATTTAATTGAACAACTGCATTACGATATGGAAAACAAATCAATATAGGCAGTGACTATATAAGTTTGGGTTATTAAACCAAAGTCACATTATTTCTAATGATTCAACATCATTAGTATCTACAAACGAATTTAAAACATAATGATTACGGATTATTATTGAAGATTCTACCAATCGGTTTACTGTAAAATGATCCAACAAACACATTCAAGTCATCTTAACAATCCATAAAGAGAGGGATTCAACATTAAACAATGAAAAGATATGCTTAACAGTGATCCTAGATGCCGGTTTTACCTTCAATCTAAGTTTGAAAAGTTTAGCCCTCCATAGATGTCTTGAAAAAGTAAGTTTCTATCTTGCATGAAGTCCCAAAATGATTCCCCTTTTTTTGCCTTCAAAATGTTCTATTTATATGAAAAATTAGGCTTTTGGGCATATGCACGGTTTGATACATGACTGTATATAAAACCATATAAATCGAAAAAAATGTGAACATTGTGATGATACACAGTTGGATACTTAGCCATGTATCCAGCCGTATAAGTCCAAAAATGTCTTTCAAATGTTTACACGACTGTATAAGTGTATAAATAGCTGTTTATCTTCCAGTTTTTGATGAAATGTTGTTGTTCTTGTGATTTTTTTCCAATTCTTACCCTAATCCATCTCCTTTTTGTTCCAAAAGGGTAATTGAGTTTAAGCATCTAAATGTTGGCTCAATGAATGTGCTTTTAACTCATTTTAGCTTTTATGTTTCCAAATTGTACCTAAGATAAAATATGAACTAAATGAGTATCTTAAGTATTTCAGAACAATAATCACTAAGTATTAAGAAGTGAATGTATAAACAATTAAGCACACATTAGGAATTTTTCTACCCCTTCTTACCCTAAAAAAGTAGGGATATCATGTGTCCTTGAACTAATAACCATCTTTCTACTAACTTAGCCTTCTCTATCCTTTAAGGCCAACAAGGGGTAGTATAAGAATACTAACTATTGTCCATCAACTACACCTTTTGGCCTAATCTTAGGCCTTGACTCACCCTCTATAGACAAACCTTAGGTTTTTGGGACATTAGATTCTCAACAATATTTGTTTTACTCAAGTTGACAATCTCGCTTCCTCTTTATCCATTCCTGCTCATGTGAGTGCTTCCCTCTAAGGTGAAAGGCTCTCTTACTAAAGCCTTTTTAATCCTATAGCTTTAGCAGATCGCTTACCCCTATTCATCTTCGACGCAAAAGCGCTCGATTAGTGAGCTATTATGCACTCTTTCAAGGGTGGTTGCTTTTAGGAATACCTCTTGACTGTCTCTAGGTCCCTACCTCCTTTATCACTGAGAGATCATTTAGGAGCCTTAGTTGGTTATTCTGGTTATTTCCCTCTAAATGATGATGCTTATCCCCCATCACCTCACTAGTTGGCCTTAACCCCTATTATTTTGAGGTCATATATAATCTAGTAAAATGCTGCTCCTTGAGGTATTTTAGGGAGAACTAGTTAACTCTACGTTTGATTGGCATTTTACCTCTATCCACAACTCATCTGTTGATTCCTCAACATCAATCAGTTCAAACATCCACTTAGTTTCGCCCAAGCTTCATCTTGGTTATGGATAGACTACCCAGGTTTGGGTCCATAAGTAGTGATAATTCCCTATTAAGACTTACTTTCGCTACTACTCTGGTGGTTTCTATAACCTAGCCACTCCCTGTGAGTTGTCGGCTTATTTTTCAATTAGAGAGTGATTAGAGCCCAGACTCCTCCCATTACTTAGGAGTTTATAGTTTCATGTTCTATTTAACTCTTTGATAGGGGTTCTTTTCACCCTTCCCTTATGGTACTACTTTGCTATCAGTCACCCAAGAGTATTTAGCCTAGCAAGGTGGTCCTTATTGATTGACACAGGATTCCACGTGCCCTATGCTAATTGGATCCGAGCACAGGCTAGTGATGTTTTCGACTATTGGACTTTCTCCATCTAAAGTGTTGGACCCTGAACTTTTCTTAGAAGATTAGAACTAATAAATGAGAAATATGGATAGATTCATATTTTTGCTTTGGTACTTTTAGTGGATAAGTGATTCGAAATGGGAAGAATTAAGGTGAAAGTTAGAAGGAGAATCAAAGCTAAAATAAAGTTTAATTGTGTAGTAAGTTGATGAAGAATATGTACATATATGTATGTTCTGTTATTGGTGTCCATGATTAATCACGGACTATATTTTCTTTTAATGATATTGATTTAAAATGGAGTTGAGAATGAGGAGTAAATGAAGTAGAAAAGGTGATATTGGTATGAGTTGTGTTAAGGAAAGATTGTGAAACAAAATGGATGGTTGATCTGGAAAATATTCATGGCGTATGCTTCAGTCTTTTAGCCATAACTTTTTCTCTAGTTATCCAAACAAGATGATTCTTAATTTGGATTAAACTAGAAACATATGGATACATTTCTTATGAAGACATCGAATTTAAATTCTGTATTTAAGAATCTCAAAATTTGTCATGAAGTTGAGAACTGGGTGTAGTACATTGACGGATGAATGTAAAGTTCATATTTTGAATTCGAGGGAAATTCTGGATTGTTATAGCTAAATTAGAGAAAGTTGTCTTCTAGGAAGTTGTAGGTCTTTCTTTTAGCTTTTCAAACGATATATAGTATGTAATTTTTGGACTTCTAGGCTGAAAGTTATGATCCTTATAAAGGAAGATGTATCTTTTGTCTTTTCGCTTCTTCTATGTTTTGCTCCTTCTATATTTTGCTTCTTTTTCTTTTTGCTTCTTTTGTATTTTGCTTCTTCTACTTTTTGCTTCTTCTGTGATGACGCCATCTTCTTCTGTGTTTTGCTTCTTTTGCCTTTTTGCTTCTTCTGTTTTTTTTGGATGGCCTATATTCTGTTCCAATTTCGACCCTTCTAACGATAGAATTTGTCTTTAAGGCCTTCATGAAAGTTGTAGATCCTAAAGTTCTCTTTTGAACCATATAAAGAACACCTTAATCCAATATCTTTAGTTAAAGTTATAGCAATTTTTCCACTTCTTTTATCTTTTTCCATTAGTCTGCTTTTCGTCTATATCTATCTTCTGTTCCATTTTTGACCCTTCAGAGGATAGAATATGTCTTTTAGGTCTTCATAAAAGTTGTATATCTTGAAGTCCTATTTTGACCCATATAAAGACTAACTTAATCCGATATCTTTAGGGAAAGTTATAGCAATTTGCCCACTTCTTCTGTCTTTTTCCACTAGTCTGCTTTGTACCTATCTTCTGTTCCATTTTAGACCCTCCAAAAGATATAATATGTCTTTTAGATCTACATGAAAGTTGTAGATCTTGAAGTCCTCTTTCGAACCATATAAAGAACACCTTAATCCGATATCTGTAGGGAAAGTTATAACAATTTTCCCACTTCTTCTATCTTTTGCTTCTTCTGTGTTTTGTTTCTTCTATCTTTTTCTTCTTCTATCTTTTTCTTCTTCTGTCTTTTGCTTCTTCTGTCTTTTTGCTTCTTCTGTCTTTTGCTTTTTCTGCCTTTCGCTTCTTTTGTGTTTTGCTTCTTCTGTCTTTTCCCTTCTTCTGTCTTTTGCTTCTTCTGCCTTTCACTGCTTTTGTCTTATCGCTTCTTCTGTCTTTTGCTTCTTCTATGTTTTGCTTCTTCTATCTTTTCACTTCTTTTGTATTTTGCTTCTTCTACCTTTAGCTTCTTCTATGTTTTGCTTCTTCTGTCTTTTTGCTTCTTCTGTCTTTTGCTTCTTCTGTCTTTAGCTTCTTCTGTGTTTTGCTTCTTCTGCCTTTCGCTTCTTCTGTGTTTTGCTTCTTCTGTGTCTTGCTTCTTCTTTCTTTTCGCTTCTTCTGTGTTTTGTTTCTTCTGTCTTTTCGCTTCTTCTGTCTTTGGTTTCTTCTGTCTTTCGCTTCTTTTGTGTTTTGCTTCTTCTGTCTTTTCATTTCTTCTGTCTTTTGCTTCTTTTGCCTTTCGCTTCTTCTATGTTTTGCTTCTTTTGTCTTTTCGCTTCTTTTGTCTTTTGCTTCTTCTGCCTTTCGCTTCTTCTATGTTTTGCTTCTTTTGTCTTTTCGCTTCTTCCGTCTTTTGTTTCTTCTGTCATTCGCTTCTTCTGTGTTTTGCTTCTTTTGTCTTTTCTCTTCTTCTGTCATTTCGCTTTTTCTGTCTTTTGCTTCTTCTATGTTTTGCTTCTTCTGCCTTTTTGTTTCTTCTGTGATGACGTCATCTTCTTCTGTGTTTCTTCTGTGATGACGTCATCTTCTTCTGTGTTTTGCTTCTTGTGTGATGACGTCATCTTCTTTTTTGTTTTTCTTCTTCTACCTTTTTGTTTCTTCTGTGATGACATCATCTTCTTCTATGTTTTGCTTCTTTTATTTTTTCGCCTGGTCTATCTTCTGTTCCATTTTCAACCCTTCAAACGATAGAATCTGTCTTTGAGGTCTTCACGAAAGTTGTAGGTCTTGAAGTTCTCTTTCAAACCATATAAAGAAAACCTTAATCCAATATCTTTAGGGAAAGTTATAGCAATTTTCCCACTTCTTTTGTCTTTTTCCATTCTTCTACTTTTTCATTTGGTTTTGTCTATACCTATCTTCTGGTCCATTTTTAACCCTTCAAAAGATAAAATCTGTCTTTGAGATCTTCATGAAAGTTGTAGATCTTGAAGTCCTATTTCTAACCATATAAATAACACCTTAATCCGATATTTGTAGGAAAAGTTATAGCAATTTTTCCACTTCTTCTGTCCTTTTTCATTCTTCTACTTTTTCATTTGGTTTCGTATGTACCTATCTTCTGCTTTTTGCTTCTTCTATGTTTTGCTTCTTTTGCCTTTTGCTTCGTCTGTGTTTTGCTTCTTCTACCTTTTACTTCTTCTGTGTTTTGCTTCTTATCCCTTTTGTTTCTTCTATGTTTTGTTTCTTCTGCCTTTTGCTTCTTTTATGTTTTGCTTCTTCTGCTTTTTGTTTCTTCTGCTTTTTCATATGACCTATCTTCTTGTCCATTTTTGATACTTCAGAATATAGAATCTATCTTTGAGGTCTTCATCAAAGATGTAGATCTTTACGTCCTCTTTTTAACCATCTAAAGAACATCCTAATCCGATATCTGTAGGGAACGTTATAGCAATTTTTCACTTCGTCTATCTTTTTCCATTGTTCTGCTTTTCGTCTGTACCTATCTTCTATACCATTTTTGACCCTTCCAAAGATAGAATTTGTCTTCAAGATCTTCATTAAAGATGTATATATTGAAGTACTCTTTTGAACCATCTAAAGAACACCTTAATCCGATATCTATAGGGAAAATTATAGCAATTTTCCCACTTCGTTTGTACCTATCTTCTGTTCCACTTTTGACCCTTCAGAAGATAGAATATGTCTTTGAGGTCTTCATGAAAGTTGTAGATCTTGAAGTCTTATTTCGAACCAAATAAAGAAAACCTTAATATTATATATGTAGGGAAAGTTATAGTAATTTTTTCACTTTTTATGTCTTTTTCCATTCGTTTACTCTTTCCTTTGGCTTCGTCTAATCCTATTTTCTAGTCCTTTTTGACCCTTCAGATTATAAAATCTGACCTCAAGGTCTTCTTCAAAGTTGTATATCTCAAAGTACACTTTGAAATCATCCCAAGATAATCTCAATCCAACATCTCTAGTGAAATTTATGCCATTTGTTTCGAGACAAGTTTGATATAATTGAGGACCAAATCTTGTTTGATTCTTTCTGCCATAATTTTGCTATCCGGCCGCCAAATGAAGTGATTCTTGAACCCTTAGATTCCTAACACTTTTATTTTTACATCTCCATGAAAGGTTATAGATTTTGGTATTGATGTGAAAAAATGTATTAAATCAATTAAGGGTATCAATTGGAAGAGTAGGAATTAGATATTTTACTAACATGCTTCAGTATTTTTATGATTTCTGGATCGGTAGAACTCCGAATAAGATGATTCTTATTTCAAGATAAAATACAGACATGGAGATACAAATCATATGAAGAAGTTGAATTTTAATTCAGTTTCTAAGATGTTTAAATTTTAGATAGAATTTGAGCATAGTATACTGATTTGGACAAGAGCAGTCCAAAAATGTTTGAAGTGTATCTTTCAAATTACTGAACCAAATAGATTGATTTTGGTGCCATTGGAAACTTAAGACAAGGGAGAACATTTTTCTAAAAGAAAGAGTTATGTCAGAATATTAAATGGTGCTTTTGGCAAGACTCTTAAGTATAAAATACGTAACGCATAAATGGAAGGGCAAATGGGACATTTCTCAATCATTAAGGGCATACTTGGAAGAAGAAGTGTTGTCTTTCATTTTAAGAAAAAATGTTGGGACCCGTTTTCGGAGCCCAACTCTAAAACGAAATCGAAAAGTGTACGTGCAGAATTTTCAAAATACAAACGAAATCAAAAACAAAGTGGGCGAAAACGAAAGAAGTCAAATCGGATCAAAAAGCGAAGGAATCGAAAGCATGCGGAAACGGAAGGAAATTGAATGGCTCGGAATCAAAGAAAACAAAACGGATTAATCACACTGAAATCCAAATTCCGTCATCCGAGAACACAAACTTTTTAAACAAGAAAACGTGTCGCATTGGAAACTATAAGACAATCTTGGTCTACGCAATTCCAAAACGGTATAATTTTTTTTCATTTTTTAATCAGAGCAAATTCAATTTTCCATTTGGAATTCATCAATTCCATAACCTCAATTCATTTTATCCCTCATATGTGAATCATAACCATCAATTTAAACAAAATCTTATTTTTCTTTTGCCATCAAAACTCACACATGCTATAAACCAATCAAGCCA
>JAOSBK010000205.1:18681035-18695762 GCA_027568895.1 Erythroxylum shatona | reverse complement strand
TTCATAATTTGTCTCACCCATTTCTTTCTCATTTAAATTCATTTAATATTTCTAATTTTCATCAAAAGTTCGGGGTCTAACAAAAGATGCTTTCTTGATCTATGTAAGAACAAAACTGAGAGTTCAAGGATATTCAGATGCTAGTTTGCAGTCATGTCCCAATGATAGTAGATCACCGTCGGGGTACATCTTCACTATAAATGGTGGTGTAATAAGTTGGAAAAATTTCAAACAATCAACCACTGTAGATTCTATGATCAAGGTAGAGCACACTTTAGTATTAGAGGTAGAAAAGGAAGCAGTTTGGATCAAGAAGTTTATTACTAAATTTGGAGTAATTCTTGGCATTGTTGAGCCTATAGTATTATATAATGACAACAATGGTACTATTGCACAGGAAGAGGAGGTCTCATTAACGATCCAAATACATACTTAGGAAGTTTCACTTGATTAGGGAGATAGAGGAGTAGAAAGATATATCATTGGAGCAAGCTCCCACTAAAGATAATCTTACAGATCCTCTCACTAAGTCATTGTCTCAAAAGAGACACTATCGACATATAGATGGATATCGTATTAGATACATAGGCGATTGGCTTTAGTACAACTGGGAGATTATTAGTTTATGCCTTTTTAGGTAATCAGCTAGTTGTAATTTGGTGTGTGACATTATTATTTAATTAATAAAAAGACATTCTTTATCTTTGTGTATTAAGTGAATTACATTTGATGTTTTAATACTAAAGGTAAAATCTTGGAATAATTATCGTGTAATTGAAATTATGATGATATCATAATTATAAAATTCAATTTACATTTATGCATTATTACTAAATATTCCTAATTGTAGTTTTATCAAGATGGGATATTGTTGAAAGGTTAAAACTAGCACACATTATGTTTCTTTCATATGAAGAAAGTAGTTGATCTCATAAATTAAAGTATAGAGATACTTAAGCTCGTGAGTGGGTGCTTATTAGAGAATAATTCATTGAACTGACCTAAATATGAGAATCCCAAATGAAATATTAATTATGTGTTTGCATAATGATAGTTGTATAATTGATCCTTAGATTTGAGATTAACAAGGCAACTTGTAAAGGAATTACTGTGTTTTGATGCTAGTTATGAACTGGCTTAAGATAATTTAGTCGGTAGTACCTGGATGTAGTATCAACCATACATAAATAGTCGACTAAGTCAATAAAGGATTCGTCACTCTAAAGTAATTAGAGAGAATGTTCTAATGTTCTTGATTAGTAGTGATTTATAGAATTCTCTAAACAAAGTGTATCGACATTTGAAAAGGCATTTTTAAATTTTAATTATAAATCAATTACTAATTAGCAAGAACGAACATGATTGGATACAAAAGACTAAACTTTATATCCATACTTTATCCAATTGGATCATTGGATAATGAAATGATTAAATTATACATCATAACCATACGTGGACAGGTTATGTCAAACCATTTTGGCATTCCTGATATGTGAGTGGTCATGACATGTTGCTAGACGTCAATCTTGATCTACAATTGTAAATTGTTCAATTAGAGAATTAAAGATAAATTAAAATAATTTTAATTTATCTTATTTTAATTATGAAATAGAATTAGAATTTATAATCATTGTTAATACATTAGGAACCTAATGGGTCACACATTAAAGAGCAGTTTGTGAAGGAAAAATAAATTATAATTAAGATGAATTTAATTATAAAGTTTAAGAAACCTTATGGATCAAATATGAGAAATTTTATTTTATTAAAATTAACTTGATTATAATTAAGGTATTTAATTTTAATAAAAAATTACAAAACCCTATTACTTTTTCTATAAATAGGAATAAACTTCATAGAGTTAGCAGTCTTACTTAATTTGTCTCAAGAGTAGAAAAGCTACTATATGGATGCCATTAGAGGCTTGATAAGCGAAAAGTTCATGGTTGACACATTAAAAAGCTTTTAAAGGATTTCAATAGGAAAATCAAATTAGTTACAATTTTTATTTTATAATTCATATTTTTATTATAAAAGTTATTCAATTATTGGGATCTAAAGGAAACTAAAAAAAAAATTATTTTTCGCTGCGTCCGTGATTTGATCATCGTTGGTTTCTAGCATATGCTCGTATTAAGTTTGAAGTGCTATTACTATAAAAGCATTTACAATTCAATTATACCAAAACAAATACCTATAAAACTTTCTTTCCTTTTTTGTTCAAATTAGATATGTAATCAAGATAAAATAGGTTTTCACCACATAACTTAGTTGAAAGAAGACTTCATTCTTTTGCTTCTTTGAAATAAGCAATGACCAGAACCTTGTGGAATAAGTTGTCTTGGATATAAAAGTGAAAAGGTAAAGAATCATAACCTTTTGTTGACATAAGTTTGATTACTAATTAATCTCTTTATTAGAATTATTAGGCTGTATTATTTCCCTGCTTGTTATGGCTACTTTTACTCTCAAATGAAGATCTTGAAAGTTAAAGGAGAACAAGGAAAATAAAAGGGGAGAAGAGGACTCTCATTTAGTGTACACATTCTACATATTTGTAAAGTCTCAGAAAATAAACGATATGCAATTCATGATCCTATATTATCGTTTGAAGGGAACATAGATGAGAACAAGATAGACCTAAAAGAGGGGCACTCTACAATTTTTGTTTGTATATAGATGCAGTAAGTTCCATACCAAGTAGTGGTGTTTGTGATGGTGGACTTACTTTGCCACCTTCGTAGATATTGAATTAAGAGGTTGTTTACGTAATTTGTGAATGTGCTAAATATGCTTAGCTTTTGGAATCTTGGAAATTTTGCTTCCTATTCACCTTTAATTTGTAATGATGATTAGTTATATTAAGTTATGCCTAGAGCACTTAAATGAAAAAGGCATAGCTTCTCGTAAGATCAATAACATTTAAGAGGATAGACTTTAATCAATTGTGGTTATAGAGTGTCTCCTATCCATAAAAAGGACAAAGCATATAAGGAATAATTAGAGAATGAAATCCGTGTAATTTCTTGACACAACCAACAATCATGAACAAGGTTAACATTTAAATATGCTTTTGGAGTTTTGTCAAAAGTTGAATCGTAAATATTAATCAAGAGAAAGTATTATGTAAATCGTATTTAATACCTTAAAAACGTAAAACACCTATTTATTGAGTGAATATATTCTTAAATATAAAAAGAAAATAAAATTGTTTTGAAATAAGAAAAATAGTGAATTTTAACCTAAAAATGGATGCAATCGTATTTACGTAGTTGTATTGATATTGTTAGTATATTGTACTGCAATAACTATTAGTAATTTTCTTAAGTTAGACAACAATTAATTAAGAATTTTCAATTTATAAGGATCTTACAGTTAAGCAAATTAAATTTGATCTAATTAAAGATAATAAAGAAGCCCAATAAAGGATCTGGTTTAATGGCCTAAAGTATAGAGAAGAAAATTGACCCTAATCAATGTGGGCCAAACATGCATTGGGCCTGTGATGGGGAGGCCCAATACGGTTACTATATATAGTTGCTAAGGTCTCCTATTGTCTGCTTAAATCAGTTGTGAACATTCGAATTTTTTGACCTATTAGGAGGTTTATGCATTAAGAAAGGTGTAGAAAGATGTTAACAACGTTCAGGTGATCGACTTTTAGAAGGGTTGTTAAGAAAGTTCAAAGGTTTCAGCATAAAAAAGCTCATTCAAAGATGTGGAAAGCAAATCATGTATTTTTACTCATTTGCTCTGTTTATTCACTTTTACTTTTGATCCTAGGGATATAACTAAGGCTCGTGTTATGCATTACAGTAACTTCATACACACACACACACACACACACACACACACAGAGTTACTAACATTACTTATTATGGTTGTTTGAAGTTGACATGTTCATTTAGAACCTACGGATCTTTCAATTGAAATTATGACACTCAGCTCGTACTAAAAACTCATATATTACATATTGTATATTTTTTATTTTAAGATTATAATTTTATAATAATTAACATCTTAATTATGTGTATGAGACATTTAAGTTATTTGTATGATGAATTAAATGCTAATTGTATTATATGTTGTCAGATCCATTCACCAATCTCACACAAGCTTATTTTGGTTTGTGAATCACCATAAATGTATTTTTAGTCTAAGATAGACCTATAACTCCCATGTGATTTAACTAAATTTAAAAAGACTCTTCAATATTCAAAATTTAAAAGAAATCCTTATAAAATTTTAGATTAAAAAGACTCTTTTTCTTAGAGTTTTTTTCTTTTAAAATAATAATGAAACATATATAGACATGAATAACACACGTTGATTAATCAAATATTACTGATATGATGATTTAATCAGATCTTAAAATTGACTTAACCTAATTAAACTCGACTCTACCTAATAATTTAAGATAACTGTAATAAATTATTTGTTTGAATCAAATGTAATTGATTTGGATCAATTTTAGGAGTTGGGTTAAGTCATCATGTGAACAACATTTGATTGATCTAGAGATGTCTTTCATTTCTTTTGTGTTTTATCGCTTTTTTTAATATTAGAAGTCTAAGAAAAGGTGTTTCCTTGAAAATTAAAAACTATAAGAAGTTTTTTTAGATTTTTAAATATTAATTTTTTCAAAAGTTTCTTAAACCATAAAGGAGTTTTGCGCCCTTTACCTTTTAACCTAATTAATGTATTTTTGCCTATTATCAAGTTAAGAATTATGTGATGGTGTGAGAAGAGGTTATAAATAGGATTAAAAAATTCATAATTTTCTTCTCCATTGTATTGGTTCCTATTCTACAACAATTTATATAGGATCAATGGCTTCCAATCAAGTTTTATTGTTTTCAAGAGGTAAGTTTCCTAATCATATTATATATTCGTGCTTCAAAGATATGAAAGTTATATTGGTTAGTTGTACCATTGAATATTGGATGTGTCTATCAGAGCCACTTTCATAAGTTCTAAAATTATCTTTGTCTATTTTTTAATATATTTTTATGTTCTTTTACACACATTCTTGAACACCTTTGTTAACAATGGGTATAAAATTTTTTTCAAGCACATCATGTATCATTTGTACATGCATTCATAGGTGTTTTGGGTAATATTTTTTAATAAAAAAAGTTTTTAAAAACTGGACTTTTTGAACCTCCACCATAACCTACTGCTTTTTTGTGTTTTATCACTTTTTTTGACATTTTTTGTTCAAATTGTTCCCATGGATCACTTAATTTTTCGAAGGGGACCTAAGCCCATCTAAGATAATCACAAATGGCTTCCTTGTTAATAAGATATCACTAGGTCGAGTCATAATTTACTCACTTTTCTAGAGATTGAAGATAAAGTATTATAATTTTATTACTCCTAAATATTTATAATTTTATCATTGTTATATTTATAATTCTTCCATTTTAAAATATTTATAATTATGTCACTATTATTATCTCTACTTGTAAATTTATAGCTTTGTTTATGATTGTATATTTATAGTTTTGCCACTCAAAAAATTAAAGAGTAGTTAAAGAAAAGTTTTTTAAAAAATACTATCATTTGAGAGGAGTGTTTTGCCATGTTTTTGTTACAATGAATATTTTATCTAATTACATGATAACTTTGCTATATTTTGGATAGCTTTATGTCCTTTCTAACTAGTTATCATTTGTTTATTATAACATTTTGATTACATTGATCTTATTATCATGTTTTGGACACAATTAAATATTTTATGCTTATAAATTTACCTCTTTTAATTTTAAGAATTTAAACATTTTTGTTGATATCATTTTCTTCTAATAATAATTAATTTTGTTTGTTAAGATTCATAAAGACAATGAAAGTATTCTATCGATGAGTTCGTTAATTAGTAGGATGGTTAGAACGGTGAAGAGAATCTTTGGAACATTATAAATTAACACAATTTTACTATCCTATCGATAGTTGATTATGCATTTGCTTGTGATATTTAATGTATTGCTATTATATATAAATGAGTGTTTTTTATGCTCAATAAACTTTAGCATTCAATAGTGACTTTCATAGATCATTTAAGGAAGTAGACGAAAGAGAAGATAGCACGATCTTGTTTTACATGTATATTAATATTGCTCTTATGATTTTTTCAAATCTAAGCAATCCTCAATCATATGCTATTTTGAAGCTTAACAGGACTAATTACAAGCAATGGGTTGAATCTCTAGTGATGAATTTGACAATCATGAAATTGGTCTTCACTTTGAGAGATGACTCTCCTACTAAACCTACGATTAGGACTTTTGTTTGTGATAAAAAGCTCACATTAGTGCAAACCAAGGACCTAAGAAACTTATGTTCAAAGAATAATCATTATCCTTGGTCATGTTGCTTTTAATCCATTAATTTGTCCTATAGTACAAAAAGCTTCAAATGTAATCACAGAAGATGTGTCTATTAATTATATTTTAATGATAGCAAAACATAAATATTACAAATGAGTTTTACTTTTTTTTTTATAAAAGCAACATGAGATCAAGTTGTACCTATGTATATATCAAAAAATATTTCATAAAATTGCTAAGGAAATTTTAAAGTTTGCATCATTCGAGTGAAGATCAACATGGAGTATGAAAAAGATCAAGGTATATCAAGGTCATAGATAATTTGTAATGTTCATTGTAATTTCACCTAGCCAACTTGATAATGTTAAATCCTCACCATGTATAAATACATCGTTATTTTAATTAATTTCATGATTATTTTCATTCATAAAGAGGATTAAAGTTTTAATTTTATGAAAAACTATTTTGAACCTTAAAACATTTTCTAAAAAATATTTTGAAAAGTATTTGTATTAGGAAAATGAAATTGAGCATTTGAAGATGTTATGATTATGATTTTGGGGGGATGGTTGACTTAAATGGATCATTAATCAATTAATGTAGGTTAAAATTATCAAAATTGATGAATTGAGAGTTTTTTTTTGTGATATTAGATGACATATTCATCGAACAATAGATAATGACTAATGGATCTTATGTATTTAATGCATATTAGTTGACGTATGTGCTTATAACAACTACTTTTTAACTCCAACGACTAATGCTTAAAAAGTCTGTTGTTATTATTAAGTACGTGCCTACAAGCAGCATGTTATACATCCATTAACTATAGACTTACCCATCTGTCTTGTAGGAATATATCTCAAGTGTAAGCAATAAGTTTGAATTTCTGCCGTAATGCTCATTGTATTCCATACCATACATATATACAATAGTTACAGATGTGAAGAATTAATGTAGATTGTCCTATAATCTTGCTGTAATAAGTGAGAGGAGCAAATTATGTCATTTACAGATTTCGTTTGACTAGCTGGAGCTAAATATGGAAACAATATTTTTGAATTATCCTAACATCCAGTATAAGATTGTCATGAGCCTAGTTTTTCTTTGTTTTATTGGGAGTTTGAGTTTTTTTTTGCACATTTTGTGATGATTGCTTAAATTTTGTGTACTCTATGCTTATTATGGATGTTTATCATTTTTAATGATATTTTATAAATTTATATTTATGATAAGTGATAAATTGATGATATTTATTACGTTGAAATCCATATTGTTGTTCTTATACTTTTGGATTAGTAACGCCTAATTATGTAAAACTCATACACTATAATAGTGTGTTGGTTATACATGATTAGTTTGACCACGAAAATTACTCTAAAATCACTATGATATGATTATGTTGTCCAAGTGAGAGAATGTTAAATTAATCAATATGGGCTGATATAATCTTATGATAAGTAAAATTTTAAGATGTTTAGTCTATTTTTGGATGGACATTATATTACTAATTGTATTGCAGGTCTTTGGGTCCATTCAACAATCTCATTCAAGTTTACTTATTAGACTTATGGCATACTATCGTAAATTATAGTTTAACCTAATTGACATATTATTAGTATATTTTTGCCCATTATCAAGTTAGGTATTGTATATTAATACGGGAAGGAAATTGATAATTAAGATTCAAAGAGTCTTAGTTTTCTATTTTATTGTGTTGGTTCGTATCTTGCAACAATTATAATGATTGATAGCGCTAAATTATTTTTTTTTTCACTTTTAGAATGTAAACTTTTTAATCTTATTATATGTTCATACTTCAAAATTGATTGTGGAAAATTGGATGTGTGTATAAAGTATATTACAAACTATATTAATTGACTGTTTGATGCCTAAAATCCAACATATAAATAATAATAAGAAAAGGGTACCTCATGTGTCAACATATCTTGCGACCATTATAAAATTTGCTCACTTTTCTGCCATCAAAAGGAATCGGGACCTAGATTCTGTCGTATTCAATGAAGCCAGAGCTTTAGATAGCATTATTTAACAGACTTATTTAGTGATTGAGTTAAATAATGGAAAATTTTGTGATCTGTCCAATTTTGACTGCACTATCCTCGTGGCCACAGGCGCAGCATCCACTGATCAGAAATATCTGTAACAAAACAAAAGCACTTGTTCTCCCTGAAATGGAAAATATATGTTTGGTTGAGTGGCTATACAACATAGCCATGCAAATCAAATCGAGTTTTTGTGTTCAACCACCAACTTCATTGAGATTTGAACCTTTTCTTATCTGTCAAGTAATTCAGATTACCAAACTTAGTCATGGAAGAAGCGAAAACTTTCCAGTCCTCATTATGGACTCAACTTATAATTGATAATTAAAAGATAATCCCATACTATATTATTAGTTGTTATTAGGCTAACATGAAGTATTGAGCAAGAATTTAGGCTTCGACTATTAAGTAAAGCCTCAAAAAGAAGTCACCCATATACAAACGCTGATACTTATCTCCGGACCATATATCTTCAACTTGTCAATGCTTCTTAATAATTTTTCATTTTAAAATATACTACACAAGTTGTTACTTGGTTGGTAACCAAGTGATGGAAAGTGTTGGATTTGAGTCTACAAACTAATAAGCGCATGCGTAAACCAAAAGGGTCGAAGCCAATGAAGAGAGTATTGGGTTGGATCACTAACATAAAGTATCACTAGCTCTTTTGATAAGTGATGGTGGAGCAAGAGTTGGTGCCAATGTGGGATAGTTAGAAAATGGAGTAGGTGCATCAACTAAAAATTCTTCTACAATTCAAAGGGTTGTTAAATTAATATGTAGTTGGTACCTTGCCTGTATTGACCCCAGAAGAACATGATAATAAGTTCAGTAAGTTGGTTCTACACACGCTAAAAAAAGTTTTACAAAGTTTATTTCAATTTCAGTTGATAAGATTCAGTTTTGCCTTTCTTTTGAAGGTTTGTGTTCTGTTAAAACAATATGTTCCTTTTCCACTTGACATCATGCAAAGATAAGTAATAATCTTATTGTTTCGGAAGGGCTGATCAACTTGTTTTCATTTACATTTAACAAGCATTTTCAGTTAACCTGGTCCGCTGTTTAGAAAGAGTAGCATCGGAACCGCTTCGACAATGCATCTTCTTTCATTTGGGGCTGTGTCATCTCTTAAACCAGAGTTCTTTGGATTGAAGGATGGTCCGCCATTAGACACAGACTCTCTATATGGTGCTGAGTGAATTCAGCGTTTGTTTAGTACCAAGGCAACTCTATGTGTAAGTCATCCTGCGTGTCTTCCAACTGCTGTGGTATGCATTTGGTGCATGCAAAAGACACGGCGGTCTAATGCATGGTGTTTACTAATGAACCATATGCATGCACAAGAACAGGCATAAGCGTAATAAGTATTTTCTTGTTTGGTTGGATTCACTTGTAATCATTATTATATTACCTAATGAAATCTGGAACACTCCGTTTGCGTTAATGGGATGAAATGGAGTCTACCACGGGACTCATAGTTAAGTCAAGGTCTTTTAGGCTTCGCCACCCTTAAACCTAATGTTACGTGCCCCGTTGCAGGCACAAGATAAAACGTTGTCCAATCATCTGAAACAGGAGTGATGCTGGTCTGCCAGTCGGCAGAAGAGATGCCATGATTTCTATATACCAGTTGTCATTTTCATGTAGCTGTAGACCACAACAGATAGGCTCACTCTAATTAAACTAGGCTCTCAAATTTAGCAGAAATTGGAAGGTATATATGCTTATAGTAGCAGGCAGCACGATCTGAACAAGGTCTATACCCATTTACCTTGTTTCTTTGGACTATTCCAACTTTTGGTTTTAGGATGTCGATGGATTGGGAATTCACGTACCCTGCAATATCATGCAGCAGTCTATCTTTCAGGATAATGCCGTAGATTGCAAAAATATAACATCCGCGATAAGATTTGGAGCACGATTATTCATTTTATAAAATATTCTGAAACAAAGTTGCTTTCAGATATATTTGTTTACTCTCGGTGTCGGTACATTGAAAAAGGTCTTCTAAGATTTGACCTAACAAGAGAGGAACGAGTATTATAACATCGTGGCCAACAAAAAAAAGAAAGTATTATAACATCTTCCATTGTTAGAATGAAAAGTTTTGTAGTGGGTCTTTTTAACGAGTCCAGATTTTCTGTTCAATTTTTATGATGTCTTATTGTGTTTAGTGAATCTCAGACATTCATTTATACGGGCTCCACGTTTATTTATGTAGAGTTCATATAAGACTCACATAAATAAATGACTGAGATTCACTAGACACAATAAAATATCATAAAACTGAACAAAAGACCTTGTTCCATTTTTAATGTGTGCCGAATATTTTTCTTTTTTTGGTTGAAAGTTAAAAGTTTGATAATATTGTGAAGGCCTCACTTTTTATGCAGCTTGGAGTCCACAAGCCTTAATCAGTACAGCTGCAGAACATAACATATCATGTGTGCATCCTGGGCTGGACTCAACTCTTCTGAGGTCTAGGGATCCCTCGAAAATTGCCTACATGAACTGGATTCAATTCAATTCGTTAACATGCAGCTGTGAGATCAGCGAGAGACAAACGTAACCACGTTTTTTAAGGGATAAAAAATTTTAAGGTGTTCAATTTTTAAAATTTCTTCTATTACATAATTAGTATTTTGTAATCTTAATAGCTTAATGTAAAAGGTTAGTTTTGTTAATATTTTTGCTAATTTGATTAACATAATCTTTTTTGTATATGATATATATATATAATTTAATTATCAGCTAATCATTTATATGGACTAAACATCTATCTAATAACCTCTTTCGCACATTAAGTTAGGTGTTTTAATTCATGTTAATGATTAGTTTGTAATCAATTTTCTACATTATCGAAAACAAGATTTTGTTAGTCAAATCAGTAAACTATTAATAAAACTAATTTTTTTGAGTAGATTATTATGTTTATAAAAGGTAACTAATTAATTGAAAATTTTAAAATTTTAGAAATTAAATTTAGAAAACCTTAAAAAAATTTATATCTATTTTCAATTACATTATTTGTGGGACAAAAAAGGTGGGAGGAAGGCAAGAGCCGGAGCACTGGATACCTCGTTGCTTTTTCTTTACTAAAAAGCTTTTGTAATCCGAGCTAAGTCCCTATTCGTTAAAAAAGAAACAAAAGGTTGAACTAGAGTTCGAAACCAACCTATAAGTGTTCATGGTAAAATTGAGAAAAGCATAAACTCCAGAGAATTTCGCCGATTTCTCTCTGTGAAAGCACATTCTCACAAGAAGCTTACAGTATTCCAGTTTGTGAGGATTACTGTTCATCGCTCCTACATCACAGCCAACTCATCGGATTCCGATGGAACATGTTGCAAAAAAAGTCCAAATTCGAGAGAGGGATGAAGACCCCCCTCCTCCCTCACACAGAACAAGCAAATAAGCTATAGTGCGATGGTCACAAGTCATTCCAACAGCACAAAAAAATTGACTGGCTTGAAGAGGAACAGATTGAAACTGCAGAGGGTGATATTTCTCTCATTCAAGGAGAGTTTGGAATGGGTATAGAATTGTCAAACACTTTCAAAAACAAATTGAATCAAGCTTGGGCAAATGCTGTGATTATAAAATTACTGGGCAGAAGAATGGGCTTTAACATGCTCAAATCCAGACTACTTTTACTATGGAAACTTACAAGAGCTATGAAAATAGTTGATCTCGACAATGATTTTTACCTTGTAAACTTAGTGGAAGTGGAGGACTATAAGCAGACCCTCACACAGGGTCCATGGATCATTTCCGGACATGTCCTATCCATTCCGCCATGGTACCCGGCCTCTTACCCTTCCAATGGTAAAATCACACACATTGTAGCATGGGTAAGGTTCCCAGAACTCTCGATAGCGAGATACCATCCATCAATCCTCATTGCCTTGGGTAATTTAATGGGACGCACGATTAAGATCGACAGCAACACACAAAAAGCTCACCGCGGTAAGTTTGCTCGGGTGGCAGTCAACATCGATCGCAACTCTCCTTTTCGATCTATCGTCGAGTTAGATGGTGAACAAATTAAGGTAGCGTATGAAGGTTTGCTTCAAATTTTCTTTGCCTGTGGATTAGTCGGTCATGGCATACCGACTTGCCCCTTCCGTCTCCACGAGCAGCCAAAAACGACGATCACCAACAACAGCTCACCGACAGGAAATACCCCCACCACCGGCGAAGCTCCTCCCACGGGCGACCACTGTCGAGTAGACTTCGGACCTTGGATGCAGATCTAGCGGCGGCAGCGCATCCCATCCTCCGCCCAAACGACTACCACCAACGCCAGGAATCCAAACTCCTCCCACGTGGGACTACAAGGCTCGAGGTACTCGACCTTGTCAGAAATTGACCCGTTGGAGCCCTATCAGGACCGTCCTCCAACAGATAACGTGAATTAACCTTCTGTCACCTCCACTATGTCGAGTTCGCAGCAGATGAGGGAGAAATCCCTAATTCTAGCGTCAACTAAGGGGATGCGGTAGAAATACACTTCATTTAATGGCCAAGCTAGATCCTCCTCGTCTCGTCACATGTCGACGCCATTTACTCCTCTCTGGCAGTAGGCTAAGGCCCAACAAGCCACCCATTCCCTTCAACCCATGGTCCCATCTCACCAGCCTTCCCCCTTGCCACCTACCCGGCCCACAGCCCCAACTACCCAAAGCCTAACGCCAAACCATGTGGCCCTAACGATCCCTTCCCCATATTGTATTGATAATACCATATCAAAATATTACTCTATCCACGCCTGAGGAATTGGGTCGCGAGGACATGGAGAAGGATCCTGAAGAAGCGTGCCTTCCTAACCCGTTGCCATTGATAAACAATACATCCATAGTACACCCACCGTGACCCCCAGATTTGGATCAGGACTTCCCGAACACATCTGCAACCAATAGTATATCTGATACTCAGATGGTGGAGACTCCCCAGAAACACATGGCGGTCCCGCAATAAGAGCTGATTGATAATGCAATCAACGCAATTGCTTCCTCCTGATCCATTGTCATGTCGATATTCATCTGGAATTGTCAAGGGACTGGAGGATGAATATTCAAACCCATCATTAAAAACTATATTCGAATCCATAAACCGCTCCTGGTTGTTTTAATGGAGCCATGTATAAGTGGGGCCCGTGTGCTAAAGGTTATCTGGAACTTAGGTTTTGTCCATTCCTTCAGGGTGGAAGTCGAAGGCTATTCGAGCGGTATCTGACTTCTCTGACAAGCTAATATTGTGGTCTAGATTTAGTTAGCTCACCGTCAATTTGTGCATGTCAGTATTACATGTGATTAAGTTTCATTTGAATTTACGACTATTTATGTCAGCCCAACGAAGTCGTTACAAAAGTGCTTATGGCAAAATCTGAGGAATCTTGCTCGGCACACCTCTACACTTTGGCTACTAGGTGGGGATTTCAATGCTAAATTGGAAAACCAGGATAAACGAGGAGGCTCTTGCCTCTAACCTATAGTCAACTCTCAATTCAGGGACTGTGTGACCAGTTGTCAACCCCAGGATCTGGGATTTAATGAGCCAAGATTTACTCAGCGAAGAGGGCAAGTTCTAGCTAGGCTAGGTCGGGCCCTCTGCTCCAACTCTTGGCAGTTTGAATTCCTTAACACCATTGTTTCCCATCTACCCTTCCTACAATCCGATCATCGACCTCTTCTGATTACTTTCAAGAACAACTAGCATTCTACTCAGCCAAGTCGATCCTTTAAATTCCAGTCAGCTTGGCTTACTCATACCGACTTTAAGCAATTTGTAACTGAGAATTGGAAACCTTCTTGCTTGGATTTTAGTGGCATGTTAAAAAAGTTCTCAAACAACTTACAGGTTTGGAACTCTTCCACGTTTGGCAACATTTTCCACCATAAGAAGAGATTGATGGCTAGACTCGAAGGCATCCAAAAACATCTAGAGGACATTGAATCGTCCTCTCTTAGAGAGCTTGAGGATTACCTACGATCCGAATTGGAGCAGGTCTTATACCAAGAGGAACTATTCTGGCATTAACGGTCCATAAGTCAGTGGCTAGGCCAGGGAGATAGGAATACCAAGTTTAATCATGCTATCATAAAGGCCAGACATCGGCAAGTTCGGATTAATGCCTTAAAAGCTACATTTATCAATTATACATGGTCGAAAGCCAACGACCTCCAGATTGGCAGTCCTATGGCCAGTCCTGTACCCTTCTTCAACACGCGAAAGATGATATGATCAGTGTTGGATCGGAAAAACAAAGCATGCTATATTTGGAGAAACGGTAGATTTCAAAACTTTTAAGAAATCATTACTTGCAGCGGAAGCAA
>JAOSBK010000205.1:18639771-18653161 GCA_027568895.1 Erythroxylum shatona | reverse complement strand
TTTATTTCATTTTTCAAACCACAATCAATCAATCTTTTCTTTAATTTTTATGTTATTAGCTTAAATTAGAAGTTATTTCGAGTATTACTATTTAACTAACTTGGTCTCCGTAGGATCGATATTTTTACTACTTGACGATAGAAACGTGCACTTGCGTTGACGTCCAACAAAATACTTAACCAGTTTAGTCGGTTCAACCTTAAAAACCTTAAACTGTTTAACTTTTCAGTTCGGTTTGCAACTTTTCGATTTGATTTACTTTTATAACTCTTATTATTAAAAATCAATCAATTTATTAATTAATAGGCCAATTTTGATAAATTAATAAAATTTTTATTTAACAATTTTTTTATAATTAAACTTCAAATTCTTTAATAAGTAGGAGCAATCTTTTTCAATCACATTTCAAATTCTTTAAATTTATTATATTTTAAGCCGATTTTATGATAGTCAAATACTTATGATGCTTCTAAACCTTAAACTTCTTATTTTATTGGTTTAACTTCTAGTTAATTTTAAAAATATTGTTAAAAACTTCAATATAAGTTGCAGTTTACAACATAATATCCTCGTGAAAAGTTAGTAACTTAAGTTGATTTCAGAAGATTTTCTCCCAGTTATAGGAAGTGTGCCATGTTGGTGAATTAGAATTTGCTCTCCACTGCCCACAAACTGAAACACACTCATATACAAACTAGTCCGAAAATAATTGGGCCTGGTTAGTCTGGCTTCTAATTGATGCACTATACTCCAGTTGGCAATCACCATTTTTATCTTAAAATGGATAGTGTTTAGAATATGCCTCAATGCTAACACAATTATTTAGATATAGGTTACTGGGATCCTCTTGTATTAGTTAAGTATAAGTAGATGGTGTGAATCAAGGGATATCAGTGATATTACTTAATTGTAATTGTATTTCCTATATAGTTTAAGGGCATTTTTGTAAGTATGCATCTTTGCACATATGTAACATAATTCTATGAGATATATATTGCAGTAAAGGGAGTGTTAGTTGACATACAACCACTCTCCACCAAATTCTTTGTTTCTTTGTTGGTTTTCATGGTATCAAAACAAGGGATTTCCTTGTTTTTTTAATTTCTTCATCTATTCTTATGAGATTCTACTATTCATTTTTGATATGAACTTTGCTTTCCCTTCTCATCATTTATTTTAAATTAATTTGTTTGATTAGAATTTTTTTATGGAATCTAAAAAGGGGGATTTTGTTACCATCAAATTTGATGGTGGCAATTATCCAAATTAGAGGTTCCGCTTTTAGTTTTTTTCAAGGGAAGGGTCTTTAGGGACATATTGATGGTTCTATCACAAAACCAACTACGAAAGGCAAAGAATTGGTAGATTGGTTAGTTGATGATGCAAAGATTATCTCTTGGATTTTGAGTTCAGTTACCATGTACATTGGGTCATCTATAAGAGGTTTGCGTACTGCAAAAGGAGATGTGGGATTATCTTGCCAAGGTATACCAACAATCTAATCTTGCCCGTAAGTTCCAAATTTAACATGACATTTTTCAATATTCTTAGGGAGATAAAAAATATATATCAATATTATGCTGGGTTCATGACATTGTGGTCTGATCTTGAGGTTGCTAGTATAGAGAATATTACCAGTAATTGTTGTGTTCATAATTTGTATGCATTATATGATGAAAGAAAAGTTATGCAATTTCTCATGAAGCTCAGGCCAGAATATGAACCTGTTAGGGAGAATATTTTGAGTCGGACTACTATGCCTAATATTAATTCAGTCCTTAGTGAATTATTGTGTGAAGAGACTCACTTGATTACTCAGGCATCTTTAGAGAGTTATAAGGGAGTAGAACCAGTTTTCATTGCTAGAAAAATTAAAGGACCTTAAGCTTAGAGGGATTGGTCTAAGGTTCAATGCCACAAATGTAAGGAGCATGGCCATGTGGTTTCTCATTGTAAGAAGAAGATGAATTTTTGTGTTTATTGTAAGAAACATAGGCATATCATTACTAAGTGTACTGCAAAGGGATTTAAGGGAGCATCATCTCAACATACTCCCAAAGCTTTCATGTTCTCACTGATGGGAAAAGTGAGGCGTCCTCGTCCTCCACTCTAGAAAGTACTTCCTCTAATATGCTCACTATAGATGTGAAGACCTTGGTAGAAAACACGATATCCATTGCAATTTTCTCTGCTTTTTCTACTATTGGGTTGTCTGGTAAGGATTCATTTCCTAATCACTTGCCTTGGATTATAGATTCTGGTTGCACTAATCACATGATTGGTACCTATCCTCTAAACATGTCATTTAAGCCTTTTACTAGTACAAAGAAAATTCTTGCAGCTGGTGGTGATGAGATTGATATTATTGGTACCAAGGATTTCTCATTATCTCTATCTCCCACATCTGGCTTATCTTTACCAAATGTTTAGCTTATAAACTTACTATCAATCTTATTTCTATTAGGCAATTGGTTGATGATACTGATGATAATGTTGTCTCTTTTTTTGCAATAGATGTCTTATTCAGGACCTGCAAATTGGGGAAGTGAAAAGGGGCATAAGATGGGCCGTCTATATGCTTTGGATGTGCATCAACCTGCTCACAATTCTGAAAATTCTTTACATTGTTTGTCTGCCTTTTTTTCTAGTATAGGTTTTAATAATATTTGGCACTTATGGCATAAGCGCCTTGCCCATCCGAACTCTGAGAAAATTGATTTTTTGTTTTGATCAAGATTGTTAAATGCAAAATTCACATCTCTTTCTTTTGTTCACAAGTCTTACTCCATATGCTCTTTAAATAAAAGTATTGTTTTGCCTTTTGTTTATAAAACTAGTACTACCATTGCTCCTTTTGATATTGTGCATACTGATGTTTGGGGCCTACTCCTTGTACATCATGTTTGGGGTTCCGGTATTTTCTTATTTTCATTGATGATCACACTTGTTACATATGGATATATTTTCTTCGCAAGAAGTCTGAAGTTTTTCCCTACTTCAAAATTTTTCAAGCTATGATTGCTACTTAATTCTCTAAAAATATTAAGGTACTACGATCTGATTCGGGGGATGAGCATATTGATGGGGAATTTAAACAATTCTTAGATATAAATGGGATTTTATACCAATATTCGTGTCCTGGCACACCACAACAAAATGGTGTGTCGTAGAGGAAAAATAGACACATCCTTATTATTGTTAGAACCCTCCTAAGTAAATCTCATGTTCCTCCTAATTTTTGGGTTGAGGCAGCTACCACATCCATTTATCTCATAAATCATCTTCCTACCCGAATCTTAAATCAAACTTCTCCTTTTGAGGTTCTATTTAAACGTACACCAGATTACTTCGATCTCTATGTATTTGGGTGTATGTTTTTTGTTCATTTACCTCCTCATGAGCGTACTGAGCTTTCTTGTCAAGCTACAAAATGTGTATTTGTGGGGTATAGTCCTAATCATAAGGGATTTTTGTGTTATGATCCTAACCTTCACCGAATTAGAATCTCTAGAAATGTTTTTTTCTTTGAATCTATTCCTTACTTTACTTCTATGGATTCAAACAATATTTCTACTATTACTTTACATGACTTTGATACTTCAGGCTCCTCTAGCTTTTCTCCAGATATTGACGATTCATCCAACACGCCTTCTCCTCCTTCTTCAAGTAATAGTTCACCACCTAGTATCTCTTCCCCTTCCCTCCTGTAAGTGTTTCTCCTGAACCTTCACATGTTTTACCTAGTCCTCATGTAGATGCACATATTGTTCGTTGTTTTACACAAAACTCTCATCCACCTTCCCATTTTGTTTACTCACCAAATAGTTATTTATCTGTTGTTCTTGTTGTTCTTAAGATAACACAAATTCCTAGAACCTACAAGGAAGCTGCTTCTCAATCATGTTGGCAAGAGGTTATAGATGCTAAAATACAAGCACTAGTTAAGAATGATACTTGGGAAATGACTCATCATCCTAAAATGCCACAGCAATTGGTAATAAATAGGTTTACAGTGTCAAATTGAAGTCTAATGGAAGTCTTGATAGATACAAAACTTGACTAGTGGCTCAAGGATGCAAGCAAGAATATGGAATTGATTATGAAGAAACTTTTGCCCCTATAATTTGGATGACTACCGTTAGAGTTGTTCTAGCTTTGTCTACCATTCGTCATTGGCTGATCTTTCAAATGGATGTAAAGAATGCATTTTTACATGGTTACTTAAAAGAGACAATTTTTATAAAACCTCCTCTAGGTTATCATTATGATGGTTCTATTGTGTGCAAATTAACAAAATCTTTGTATAGTTTGAAACAAGCTCCTCGAGTTTGGTTTGATGGATTTCATGAACTTATGGTTAATGCAAGCTCCGTTCAAAGTGGCTATGAATCTTCTTTGTTCATTGGGTCTCAAAAAGGGGGGTATGACACTTCTTCTCTATGTTGATGACATCCTTATTACTGGTGATGATACAATAGGAATTGAACAGTTGAAGAACTTGCTCAATCAATCCTTTAAAATGAAGGATCTTAGTCCTGTTGCTTACTTTCTTGGTCTAGAAATTTAAAGCTCTTCTCATGGTTATTTTATCAATCAAATAAAGTACACTCAAGATTTAATCCAACTTGCCAATCTCACTGATGCTAAAGTACTTGACACCCCTATGGAGCTCAATGTGAAATATTCTAAAAATGTAGGTACTCCTCTTTCTGATCCTACTTTGTATAGACAGCTAGTTGGCAGTCTCATTTATCTTACAACAACTAAACCAAATATCTCTCATGTTGTTCAAGTTGTTAGTTAATTTGTTTCTTCGCCTTGCCAACTCCATCTCAGTATAGTTCATCGGATTATTAGATACCTTAAAGGTACCACTTCCAATGGGATTTTCTTTTTTCTACTTCTCCTCTTCAACTTCAGGCTTATGTAGATGCTGATTAGGTCGGTTGTCCTAATACTAAACGGTCTACAACCAACTCATGTATATTTCTTGGTGATTCGCTTATTTCTTAGAAATGTAAAAAGCAACCGATGATGTCCAAATGTTCTACCGAATCTAAATATCGAGCAATGTCTTCTACATGCAGTAAAATAGTTTGGTTACAAGGTCTCTTCAAAGATCTTGGGGTTCAAATTCCTAGTTCGACACCTCTCTATGCTGATAATCTCAATGCTATTCGTATTAGGTCTAATCCTATGTTCCATAAGCGTACAAAGCATATAGAGGTTGATTGTCATTATATTCGAGACCATCTTAATTCTGGTCTCATTTTATTGCCTGGCATTGCCTCTAAATTTCAACTTGCGGATCTGTTTACAAAGTCTATGACTTGGGCTGGACGTGATTTTCTTGTAAGCAAACTAATGTTATCCCCACATCAGTTTGAGGGGGTGTGAATCAAGGGATATCAGTGATATTACTTAATTGTAATTGTATTTCTTGTATAGTTTAAGGGCATTTTTATAAGTATACATCATTGCACATGTGTAACCTAATTCTATGAGATATATATTGCAATAAAGGGAGTGTTGGTCGACATATGGCCACCCTCCACCAAATTCTTTATTTCTTTGTTGCTTTTCAGATGGAAGCCTTCATATGCATCTCTTGTTATTTCTATTCAACAGTAAAAAGATTCTAACGCTTGGATTGCATAGATGGCTTATTATGTTTCAACTTCTAGTCTTATCAATATTTTATGGAAAAAGGACTAGTAGGCTTAAATTGTAAATAATCATTGAATTAATATACTTACGTGCTCCTTAATCATATCATTCTAAGCTCACTGCGTTGGACCAGCAATGCAAGCCAAAGTAGCACCTAAGGGCTAAGGCACTCACGTGGGGTTACTGCTGCTATAATTTTGTCCTCCCTCGTACTATCATGATTAAGGAACTGAGTTTAATAAAGACCTCAGCTTCCCTGCTCAAAGGAAATTTTCACAAGCATTTAGGGGGTGCTTGGTTGATGAGTTTAGAAAAAGGTTAATGAGTAAAAAAATTAAAACAAAAACAAGTGGTTGGTTACTGATTATCATTATAAGGAAAATAGTTTGATATCTCACTTTTAGGGAATCATCTATACTCTCCATTTAGTAAAGAAATGAGACTCATTCTTTAGTAATGACTCTTTGAGTAAAAATATTTTTAATACTAATGAATTAAAATATAATTCATTAATCAATTATAATATAATTAATTAAAATAAAATTGATTAATTAATTACAATATAATTAATTAAAAATTCATTCATTAATTAAAATGTTATAATTATATTAATTAAAATATAATTCATTCATTAATTAAAATATTATAACTAATTAATTACAATATAATTAATTTAAATATTATAATTAATTAAATAAAATATAATTATTCATTAATTAAAATATAGTAATTAATTAATTAATTAATTAATTAAAATATTATTATTAATTAATTATTTATTTAAAATATAATTCATTAAAATATAATTCATTCATTAATTACAATATATTAATTTATTAAAATAAAAAAAATTATTTCTCTAACATTTTTTACAAACCAACCACTGTCATTGTTAATGGTAATTATTTCTTCTTCTTAACCAACAATCATAATTATAATGATAATATTCATTTTCATTTTTTACTGTATTCATTCTCATTCTTATTATCATTCTTCCATGTGAACCAACCGTACCCTTAATGTGGTAACATATAAGGGTGTTTGTTCTTTGAGGATTTGAATCTTGCATTGTTTAGGACAAGACTTCTCCGATGTAAATGATGTTAGTTAGTTTGATATCTTTAATACTAAAAAGAAGATTCAACTAGTGAATTATGACAAGGGTAGGCAACGCAATCCCCTGATTTAGATGCAAGTTTAAAAGAAAGGTTGAGGACGTGGCTAGGCCCTGCCATTAGCATGACTCAGGAGTTATTCATAATGGGGCACTCCTGCTATATGATAAAACAATCACATAAAAGCTAAGATACAGCTAGCTAAACCAGGTTAACAATTTCTCTCTTTTATTCTTTTTCTTAGTGTAACGCCACCTTAACAGTGTTTATGTTTAACGATCAAATTTAGTTGGAAAGCTTGAAGAAAATAGTAATGGGAGAACCTGTCTTATACAACAATATGTTGAACTGTAGGGCATTAGCAGGCGTAATCTTGATGACACAAGCAAATATTCAATACAAGAATTTAATTGTAGGGTGAAAACTTCTTTGAACTGAGAAGCTTCTCTACTGTATGAGGGTTGTTTTGCCTGTTCCTACGTAATACCTCAATGCCTATCTCTCATATCTTGCCATAGTCAATTAACCCTGTAGCCACTGTGAGTCTGTGCCTGCACTACTGCCATTTCAACACCAATAGGGATAACCTGAGTTTTCTTTTTTTTTTCCAGAGTTATATGTCATAGCAGGGATAACATGACTTTTTCAAATCTGACTTACCTTTATGTTTTAGGTGGAACAAATAACAAAGATAGGGAGTTGTAGTTTGTTAGAATTTACAATGAGCCTACGGGTCCACACGAGAAGGAAAGTTAGACCACATACAAATTTAAGTGAGGTTCCACCCTAAAACCAATTGTGATAGGTGGAGTAGCCCACTAGATTTATATGTTAGTCTTCTTTCTTCTCTTTTTCCGATGTGGGACAAACTCTCACTTTATATTTCAACATACCCCCTCACGTGTAGGTTAATTTAAAGCCTAACACGTGACATAATCTATCATTTCGAGGTGTTAACGACTAACATAAGAGCAACCTGCTTTGATACCATGTTAGAATTTGCAATGGGTCTATAGGATCACACGAGAAGGAAAGTTAGACCACATACAAGTCTAAGTGAGGTGCCATCCTAAAACCAATTGGTGATAGGTGGAGTAGCCCACTAGATTTATATATTAGTTTTAGCCCACTAGATTTATATATTAGTTTTCTTTCTTCTCTTTTTTCAATGTGGGACAAACTCACACTTTATATTTCAACACAATTATAGAGGGTACATTTTGTTTTTGGATTTTTTTTCAATAGTAAACCATCCAATGCACAAACATCACTCCTCATTCTCTTTCTCTCTCCAAAAGGCCAAACAAGGGGAGAGATTAAAGGATGTGAATTGTGACCAAAAGTGGCAACAAATGGCAATTGAAAAAGAGAGCTTGATGGCAACAAAGTTTTTTTAAGGGAAAATAGGGGGAGATAAACTTATATTTGCTTTACTTTCCCAAGATAGGAAAAAGAATATGTGGGAATGCAAAGATAGTGTGACTGAAAAAGGAAAGTAAAAGAGAGAGAGAGCATGATGCACCCAGCAAAGGAGAGAAAGCAAGTGAAAAAAGAGAGATGAAACAGGAATAACGTATTGGCCTTTGCTTCAAAGCGAGGTGTGAGAGAGATATAATGTGTTTCTTTTTAATATAATTTCAGAAACAATATGTTCTTATGCAGGATCATGAACTAGCCATGTCTTTCAATAAGTTGTTTATTCTTTCTATCAACTTTCTCTGTCTAGCTAAAAATATAGACTCTTACGAGCCTCAAAATCATAAAGGTAACTAACCATTCAGTTGGAATTAGACATGTTCTCGTGAAAATTTAACATAATCTCCTTTGAGTTTGTTTTTAGTGGAGGCTCTGATAAGTCTGAGGGAAGCATTGTATGATCCACATGGAGTGTTAAACAATTGAGATGAAAACTCTGTAGATCCATGTAGCTAGGCTATGATTACTTGCTCGCCTGAAAATCTTATTATTGACCGATGAGTATATTTATTTCTCAGTTCAAGATCCTTCCTTTTACCTTGGTTTCCTCTAAAACTAAACGTGTTAATTGTTTTGCAAACTTTTCGGAAACTTCTTTGACATGACCAAAATAGTAGCAAACAAAATCGAAATAATAAAGACATCAAAAATTTGGTAACCCAGCTCAACACACCTTACCTACGTCTATAGGGTCCTCACCTAGCTTAATCACTTTCTCCGAAGTACAATAGATTTACTTAGGGCTTTACTAAGCTGACACTACTCAACCCTTGACACTATCTCTTAACCTCACTTCCCATGAAAGAATTTCACACCTAATAACATGACTGACTCGTGTTAACCTCAACAGAGGATTTTCTCAATCAATCTTTTAATGAAAGAACAATGAACAAATAACTTAAGTGATTAAAATAATAAAGAACAAAAAATAAATACACTTGAGATAGATAAGAACAACTTCTCGATAAGTTCCGCTCAACTGAAATAGATCTGGAAGTCGTCGCAACAACAATGGATTGATTCACGTAGAACTCATAATCAAGTCACAAAAACTTGTATAAAAATCACAGCTGCAAAAATACCCAATTAACGACAACATATCAAAGAAAACACAACATAAAACCATTTAGATCAGGTGACGTGATCCCCAGAAATTCCAGCACAAAGATAACCAGTTGATTCTCGCAATTCCTAAAAGAAAATTACGACTGCACTCACAAACCCATTAACCACACACATTCATGAAAAGTGCAACATACAGATGCAGCTTGGAATGCGTAAAAACCCTCTTTCACGTACAATCAAGAAGGAAAAGTCTTGATTCATCAAAACAATTAAACCACCACCATGGATACTACACCATTACTTGTCTCACCCATCACATAAAAATTTATTCAACTATTGGCCAAGAGATACAAGATTATCGCTGGGTATTTCCCAATAACAAATAACACACAGTCGCACTATCATCGTAGTGTATTTCCCAATAACGAATAACAAACACCCTCACTTACTTTTTCAATCACGTGAGATTAATTTCTGCTCAAGATAAAAGTCATGCACAACGCTCAAGCAAGAACACACACTCACGTTAGAGACAGAGCACACCTTAGAGACCGTGAATGCAATCCTTCAATTAATTAGAGTCCCATTGCAACGTTGATTTCAATCAATAATAAATTCACTCCATAACTTCAAGGACTTGTCTCACACACAACACATGTATATTCACCTCTCTTCAAAGACATGCACATATATTGTAGTGTTTGTTCTCTTAACCATTAACCCACATGAAACCATTGCAACACACTCACATTAGAGATTCACTTCAATAACAATAGGAGACATGCACAACACTGAAATACTCAAACAAGCAGAATTTCACTTCAGCCATGCAACGACTAAAAGCTTCCCAATTGCCAACATGCATATGATGTATTGCACCCCCTCTCAAGAAAGACTTCAAATCAAGATATGATTCTTTTTCAACTAAAAGATTATCTATATAGCTTTTGAATCCAATTCGTTGTCCAATTAATATCTTATATGTCCAATTAATAAATAATGTCAAAACTAATTACTTAGATATATAACATATATCCTAACAATCTCCCCCTTTTTGGCATTATTTGTCACAAATATGAAACTCCCCCTAAGTAATTAATTAGACATACAAGATATTAATTGGAACTGGATTCAAAAGGATGTTTTTGTTACACTTATAGTTGTGAAAAAATCCTACAAAAAATAGAAGTCTATTATTATCACATGCGCACCGTTGGATTTTTGGGATAGGAATTAAGTGAATTGGTTTTACGTGTTAGAGTGTGGCTCTTCATGGTTAGTATTGTGTATGTCTCCAGTATGGCTTATGTGAATTTGGTGTGTGCTGTGTCACTGATACTGGCTTCTTGATTTTTCTATGTGCTGCACGGTTGTGTAAGAACAGTGGTGAGCTTGGTTATTCGTTATATTCATCTTGGCTAGAAGAACTTATATCTTATTAATTAGTTACATGGATATGAAATCTTCCAGCTGGTTCACGTGCATGTATTGACTTTTGGTGTGTTACTCATTACTCTATAATTGTCTTGTGCGTGTGACTTCTGGCCATTGATCAATTGTTGGGTGTGCAGTTGATATGCTTTTAGTTTATATTTCTTGGGTGATTTTGGTGAAGACTTAATTGATTGATTTATCACACTGAATATGTTCTTGGTGCAGTCGTAAGATAATTCAGAGTATTGTGTGATTTTTCCAATTTTTATCGACAATTTTCAGATCCATTTTAAAGAAGCAGAACTCATCGGGATGTTGTTCTTATCTATCTTAAGTGTATTTAGTTTTCGTTCTTTATTATTTTAATCACTTGAGTTATTTGTTTATTGTTCATTCATTAAAAGATTGATTAAGAAAATCCTCTGTTAAGGTTAGTACGAGACGGTCGTATTATTAGGTGTGAAATTCTTTCACAAGAAGTGAGGTTGAGAGATAGTGTCAAGGATTGAGTGATGTCGACTCAGTAAATCCTTGGGTAAATCTATTATGCTTTCATGAAAGTATTAAACTAGGTAAGGGCCCTGCAGCTGTAGGCAAAGTGTGCCAAAATGCGTTACCAAATTTTTGATACTTTTTGTTATTTCACTTTTGATTGCTTTTGTTTTTATTTGTGCTAGAGACGATCACAATAAAATTTGAAAGTTTGCAAAACTAATTACCCTTTCATTTTATCAAGAAATAATGACTTCCTTCTGTTCTACTATGTTGGTCTTTGGTTTTAGAATAGTTAGTGAGAGAGAGGAAACAAAAAATAAATCACACAAATGGGTGACTGACAGATTAGTGTAACAACTTGGATGGTGATTTAAATTATTTTGATCCTAACTTTATAATCAGGACTAGCGACCAAATTATCTATTTTGTACTCTGTTGACATGTTGAAGTAATGCTGTGATCTAACATAGTGAAGCTGGTTTTGTCATGTACTGAGAGTAAGAGGCTCAACAATAATAGCTTGTCAGGGCCTTTTCTTGTCTCGTTGGCTAAAATCCCAGAGCTTGCTTTCTTGTGAGAATGATTTTATCTTTTTGACTTGTTTGCTCCAAGTTTGAGTTGAAAATTGAAACAAACTGCAGCCAGCTATGATCTTTTTCTAACTTTAATGTGGTTGCTTAAATATGAGGGTTCTCTGTTTTGATTATTGGTCTAATGTTTTAGAGATTTGTCTTACAACAATCTTAGTGGACTAAAGCCTAAGTTCCTAGCAAAAACATTCAAGTAAATACATATGTATTTTCATTTTAGAAACATCTCTTTCTGAAATTCTCTATCTAATTGTGAATGGTGAGTTTTGCACGTGAATTTCATTCACAATTATGCTATTATAAATGCAGTGTTGTGGGTAATCCACTGATTTATAGAAGCAGTTTCAAGGAAAGTTACTTGAGATCAGCTAATGCTAGATATTTTTCCTTCCCTTTTAATTCATCACTTGGTACCCTTTTCTTTTCACTTTTCTTTTATCCTTTAAACAGTATTTCCCTCTGATTCTCTTTCTTCTTAACCTAGGTGAACACAAGTCCAAGCAATTAACTGTTAGAATAGTGCCCTAAAGGCAATCGACTTTAGCATATTTTGTACAAAGTTATGTACAAACTTTATTTTCAATAATAAAGAAAGGCATATTTCATTAATTAGGTGTTCATTATTTATGAATAGATAGTGATTTATAAGCAAATTAATGAAGTCCATGATATATGACATAGCATGAAGGAAATTATGATGAGATCATACTACTGAGATTCTTATCATATGCAATTATGCCAGTATCCAAAATTATCCCTAGTCATAGGATTAATGAAACTAGACATCGTTAATCCGGATAGACTAGCACATGTCAAACTCCTTAATTTGATCAAGCAGTGGATCTTAGAAACTGTAAACATGAGATGTTTAGAGTTGAGATGTAAATTCTTGCTAGAGGTAATAAGCACATTGGATGACCTACCATGAGATCATCACATGGATGTCATATTCTAATGTTAATGATAATCTCATCATAGCAATGGTGCAAGTATCCTTAGGCTTGAGGTACTCAAGGATATCTTGGATATTGATTCTGTGCTTTGACTCCATTCCTTGTTGCCTTACAGAGGTCACTTATAGGGTGGTGATTGGGTACAACTTGAGGTATTCAAAGGTAATTGAGTAGCCAATAGAGGATTCACCACTTATATGATAGCAGAAAATGATACCCATGGCCTCTTGTCGGGGTCATTACTTGGAAATATCTGGCCAGAGTATATATATGTCATAAAGACTTTCTTCATTGACATATAGAGTAATGAGTCCCAGGATGGGAACTGATAGCACTTGGACTAGATTTGACATATTCAATCTAGTGAGGGTTGACACTTTGCCCATACTCATAACCAAGTGGGGTATAGCATGGTGAAAGGATGAATTGCACAATAATTATCTATGAGAGGGTTCGCGAGATGGTTCATGGTGAGCACAGGTTCATTCATCAAACCACTTACTTTCCAATCAATTGGGGTGTTGGACCCCGAACCTTGAGTGACAATTTGACTTAGTAATATGACTGATTAAGTGGATGAGTTGATTGAAATAGA
>JAOSBK010000205.1:18610275-18635698 GCA_027568895.1 Erythroxylum shatona | reverse complement strand
ATTATTATTATTATTATATTTTATTTTATTTTTATTTATTCTTGATGTTGTTATTGTTATTATCAGCATTTTTTGGACTTTTTAGAATAGTACCTACAGGAAGCGTAAAAGACACGAGGTAGGAGGGATGACTTTAAATCGTACGGATGGAATCAGTGTAAGCGGTTTGGTGCGTGCAGTATTCAAGAATAAAAAAGTAGATGACTTAATAAGAATAGGCTTTTGGAACATTGGAACTCTCACGGGAAAGTCCTTGGAATTAGTAGAGATTTTAGACAAGTATAAGATACAAGTAGCCTGCATTCGGGAGACTAAGTGGGCACAAGCTAAGGCAAAAGAGATAGGGGGATTCAAACTATGGTACTCGAAAAATAAGCGGAAGAAAAATGGGATAGGTATCTTAGTGGTCTAGGAACTTATAAACCGAGTGATGGGAATCACAAGGGTCAATTATAGGATTATGGTGGAAAAAATTGTTTCTAGCAATGTGGTTCTCAGTGTAATATGTGCTTATACACCTCAAGCTGGTTCGGACGTACAACAAAAATGTCTATTCTAGGAGGCGCTAGATGGGTGCTTTTACAAATCTCTAATACTGAGCAGATTATCCTATATATGAGGTGATTTTAATGGGTATATAGGGGTTGTTTCAGACGGATACATAGGAACTCATGGGGGCTTCGGATATGACATTAGGAATGATAGTGAGAATGCTTTATTAGACATGGCCTTAGCATATAAGTTAGTAATAGCAAATTCCTTATTTAAGAAAAACGAAGTGCACTTAGTGAAGTTTCAGAGTAACACGACCAAGATGCAATTGATTATCTCTTTGTCAGGAAAAGAGCCAGATCATGGTGCAAGGATTGTAACGTGCTTCCTGCTGCATATCTATCAACTCAACATAAATTGTTAGTTTTGGATCTAGGAATTAAGGGATAAAGGTCATAACAATTTACCAATCAAGGTCGTAAAATTAGATGGTGGAGGGTCAAAGGGGAAATTGTGGAACAATTTAGGAATCAAATTCGATATAATACAATATAGTTTGTAAGTGGGAATGCGAATCAGATGTGGGAGGGAGTAGCCTCCATAGTGAGAGAATCTGCCACAAAACTCCTAGGTGTATCTAAAGGGAAGGGGGTGGGTGAATAGAATCTTGGTGGTGGTCGGATGAGGTTTAGGGGACGGTAAAGGCGAAAAAGAGAGCTTTTAAAGATCTTTTAGCAAGTACAACATAGAAGGAGCGAGAAACTAATAGAGTCAGGTATAGATTGACAAAACAGAAGGCAAAGAAGACAATTTCAGTGGCTAAAAGAGAAGCATATGAGACTATATACAGAGATTTGGACATGGTCAAGGGAGCATAAAAAATTTTCAAGCTAGCACGTGATAGGGCACGTAAGACGAAATATTTTAACCAAGTTTATTGTATACGTGACGAAGCAGGATAGGTACTCACAGAGGCCCAAGCCATTAAGAGGAGATGGCAAAGATACTTTTATGGCTTATGTAACGAAGGCATAATGGTCAACATAGAGTTAGGCGAACTCTCCATATCGAAGCATGCTCTTAACGGGTCCTCATGTGGAAGGATCACATGGTTAGAAATTACAAAGGTTTTAAGGAGGATGGGGAGTGGAAGGGCCATAGGGCCGGATGAGATCTCTATAGAGGTATGAAAAAGAATAGGAGTTGCCAGTATTGAGTGGTTAGTTCAGCTCTTTAATGTGATCCTTGAGTCAGTCAAAATGTTGGATGAATAGAGATTGAGTAAGTCGATTCCCTTATACAAGGCCAAGGGGGACATCCAACAATGTCACAACTATAGAGGCATTAAATTACTAAGTCACACCATGAAGTTGTGGGAGAAGGTAATTAAAAAGAGAATCCAGAGAGTTGTTTCTATATCGGCCAACCAATTTGGATTTATGCCTGCTAGATCCACGACAGAAACAATGCACCTACTCTGTAGACTAATGGAATGCTATAGGGAACGAAAACAAGATTTGCATATATTTTTTATTGATTTGGAGAAGGCGTATGACAAGGTTCCTAAGGAACTCTTATGGAGGTGTACGGAAGCAAAGGACATTCCTATGACTTATATCAGCATAATTAGGGATATGTATGAAAAAGCATTGACTAACGTAAGGACGATAGGAGGAGACACGAAAGTATTTTCTATTGGTATGGGACTACATCAAGGCTCCACTTTAATCCCTTTGTTGTTCACATTAGTATTAGATGAACTTACCAAACATATTCAAGGAGAGGTACCTTGGTGTATATTGTTTGTTGACGATATTGTCTTGGTAGATTTAGTCCAAAGAGGGGGTCAATTTCAAGTTAAAATATTGAAGAGAAACGTTAGAATCGAAGGGTTTTAAAATGAGCATAACTAAGATGGAGTATTTAGAATACAACTTTTCGGGAAGCCATATGGCACATGAGATGGCGGTAGCAATTGGTACGGATGTCATACCACAGAAATCAAGTTTTAAATATCTCGGGTCCATCATTCAGAGAGATGGTAATATCGATACCAATATAGTACATCGTATTAGATCTGGGTGGGTCAAATGACAAAATACATAAAGGGTCTTATGTGATAAAAAGATTCCTTTAAAACTCAAAGAAAAGTTTTATAAAATGGTGATTCGGCCAACCATGTTATATGGGGTAGAATGTTGACCTGTCAAACGTAGACATATAAGACAGTTGTTGGTAGCAGAAATGTGCATGTTTAGGTGAATGTGTGACATTACCAAAAGAGAAAAGGTCCTGAATCGTGTGGTGAGTGATAGACTAAAGGTAGCTAGTATTGTTAATAAGTTGAGAGAGATCAGGCTTAGACAGTTTGAGCGTGTGCGCAGGAGGCCCTATGATGCTCCAGTACGATGCTATGAGAAAATAACCCTTAGTAATTATAAAAGGAGAAAAGGGAGGCCTTACAAAAACTGAAGAAAATTTATCAAGAAAGATATGTCAAAGTTAGCAATTACTGAGGCAGTGATTAAAAATAGAAAAGTCTGGCGTGAGCGGATAAGGGTAAAGGACACCCTTTAAAGTTCACCAATACAGTTGACTTAGTTATTAGGAGATGTTTACTTTAAGACTCACGCTATGTAGTTACAACGTAGGAAGTCCAATCCAATGTGCTTTCTATCTTTTTTAGTTGCAAGTCCCTGGGCAAGGCTTTCAGACCTACAACTTGATTTTTTAAGACATGTGTACGGGGAAAAAGCTCGTGAGGCTGTTTAAAACCGTAGGATTTGTCATGCATTTAGCGTTTCTGAGCGATGACTCCTAACTTAACTAGAGACGAGAAGAACCGAACTTTGCAGCTTATCAGTTACTAGCAGATCTGGACACCATATCAGGTATATCCTTTGGTTATATTTTATTTTTATTTATTTATGTATTTATTGTAATTTTATTTACTACTCTTTAACGTTGGGTCTACTAGAAACAACTTTTCTACTATGTAAAGATAAGGCTGCGTACTATCAAACCTCTTCAGACTTCGTTTCATTATGGGACTTCGAATTGAGTGTGACGATGAAGAAAGAGTATGTTATGTTGTAGAAAACAGGATATAGATTCTTAAGAGTTTCCAAGTTTGACCGGAATAAAAAGACAACGTGAAGGTGAAACACAGCAATATTTAGTGAAGAAAGAACGCTATTTTAGTGAGCTATTGAATTCTGCATTTGTTCTTTCGACTGCAGGCCAATTGCAACACTTCCTTCTGTTTAAAAACTGTTAATTTCATCTATGATTCCCGGTATTAATCACTGCAGGTAAGCCTGCACTGGACTGGAATACAAGGAAGAGTATAGCAATCGGAGCTGCCAGGGGTCTTCTATATCTTCATGAGCAATGCGACCCAAAGATAATCCATAGGGATGTGAAGGCTGCTAATGTGTCCTGGATGAGTTTTGTGAGGCTGTAGGTGGCGATTTTGGCCTTGCAAAACCTCTTGACCATGCTGATTCCCATGTCACCACTGCAGTCCATGGCACGGACTGGCACATGGCGCCAGAGTATCTCTCCACAGGCCAGTCATCTGAGAAAACTGATGTTTTTGGATTTGGCATTCTGCTTATAGAATTTATAACTGGAATGAGAGATCTGTTGTTTGGAAAAACGATTCATCAAAAAGGAGCAATGCTAGAGTGGGTAAGTGTCATCCTGTAGCTTAACTAGCTATATCAGCGTCCTGCACAAATTACGTACTTGCCTATGATTAAACAGCAATAGACTTTTGAATTGATAGCTTCAATTTAGCGAGTTAAAGAGTAACGGATCCATTTATTTATATGAGCATTTTGATCTATGCCTTTTTTGGTGTGAATATTGTTACACTTGTATTGACCACCTTATTTTGGTAAGAAATGCTTTTGTTAGTGTTTCTGAGAAAAAGATATAGTTTTTCAGTGGTAGAACGTTTGCTTCAGCTAAAGCATGAAAGAAGTATCTGTTTTGCCTGGCAATGTTGAAAGTCGAAGAAGACACAGGAGGAAGAGAAAGTGGAAGAATTAGCGGACAGAGGGTTGGGAAACAATTATGACAGAAAGAGGTAGGTGAGATGCTGCAAGTAGCCCTTTTATGCACTCAATTATGTTCCAGCCCACCGTCCCAAGATGTCAGAAGTGGTCCGGATGCTGGAAGGAGATGGCTTGGCCCAGAAATGGGCTGCTTCGCAAAATCATCTCAACACCACCTTCACCTTGAGCCTGTATAACACTAATTATAACATCAACGTTCCTACATCAGATGATGATGACATCAATGTTCACAATCGCTCCAGCAGCATTTTCGGCGATGATGATCATTCCATTGATGCCTATGCCATGGAACTCTCTGGTCCACGGTGAAAAAGAATAGAAGTAGGAATGATTTGTTTTCTGGAGAGCAATTCTTTTACAACCCCAAAAACCAACTTTGCTCAAGAAAGTGCAATGTATTGTATAGGTTTTCTTTTTTTTTTTTCTTAAACACTATTTAATGTAATGTTTCCAAATTGCGTATACAACAAAGCAGGAAGATGAAGATGAAGATGAAGATGAAGGTGGACTTGAAGTGGGGGCGTGTGAGAACTGAGCGATATGTCGTGGAAAATTGGAAAATTGTTTTCTTGTTCTCTATTCTTCTTATGTTTTGGTTCTTCTAACTTGACCAATGAATCATTGAAGAAAGGAATCTTGTATTTTTTAAAGCTCCAGAATTTAATTTCGTAGCACATATATGATATATCTATTAATATCTGCTATTTAAAAATTTAAAAAGTTGGGACCCACTCAAATATCAAGAAAGATGGGAACTTTGGCCTTAGGAGGAGTCGGTACCAAGCAAGAAGTTAAAAATAAAAAGGATTCCCCGGACAAAACAGAGGCGGAGAAAATATATTGAGAAGCAGCCTTGTTTCCTCGACCAACAATTGGTGTGATGACCAGCCAGTCTCTGCAATATCCAATCATCTGTGCTTCTTTCAATCAAGACAATAGGTGAATGACTCCGCATATTTCAAAAAATCCCATTTTTAGTTTCGAGATTTTTAACGTAATTTATGATCTTTTCAATTCTTCTATAGTGGGTTTGCAGTTAGCACGAGGGATGGTTTTAGAATATACGATTCCAGTACAGGGCGTCTTTGTTATGAACGAGGCAAGTTTTGAAAGCCGCTGCTTTTTACACTCTATTGTCCTTAGGATTTAAGTTTTTTGTGCTCTGAAGCTTCTGATTTCTTTTTTGGCTTTTCCTGACGATCAGATTTTTTTTCTTTGTAACGTTCTATTGCTTTTTTTTTAATGGGATAGCTGTTGGAGCATTTATTATCGTTGAGATGCTTTACAGCACTAGTCTTCTTGCCATTGTTGGTGCTGGTGAGCAGGTACTAGACCAGTTTACTATTTAGGTTCTTGAAAGTTACTTGGATCTTTTTTTTTGGAATGCTTATGGCTGGTGGTTTTGATTGGATTTCAACAGCCACCCTTATCCCCACGACGTCTCTGTTTTTTCAATACTACGGCTGGAGCTGCTTTGCGGGAACTGAACTTTTTGACTTCTGTTCTTGCGATTCGCTTGAATAAGAAAAGGTACTGTATCATTGACCAATTTGCTAGGAAACTGTCGCTGCTGATTTCTTAAGAGTTTGCCAATCACGTACGACTTAAATACGCACTTTCATTATAAGAATTAAATGAAATTATGGAATGTGCAAACAACTTGACTTCTTTTGATGCCACTTTGTGCATCAGCACATGATCAACATGACAAAGGATGAAATTGCCTATGTTTTATGTACATCTAAGAGTGAGCTACCTAAATAATGTCCAACTAAATGAATGCCTTAACAATTGCAGGCTTGTTGTTGTTCTACAAGACAAAACTTACCTCTATGACACAAATACGCTGATAATATTGGATACGCTCGATACAGTTCCAAATGCAAAAGGTAAGTTTCAAAGTAACTTGCTTATGTGTGTGTATGTGTGTGTGAAACAGAACAACTGGATGATCTTTTGGACTTTAGTCAAATATATTGCAGCATTAACTGCTTTAAGATCATTTGTTATATTTAGGCCTTTGTGCATTCTCTCCTAGTTTGGATGGTTGCTTCTTGGCACTTCCGGCAAGTACAAACAAGGGATCTGTCTTAGTATACAATGTCATGGAACTCCGGTTACATTGTGAGGTTGTAACATGTCTATTCTCTTTTCCTTTAATTGAGTGGGACATACTATGTGCTAAGGGCTGGCTGCTGTAACATCTTTGTTAATCTCTCTCTCTATCTCTCTCTCGCTTGCTCTCTGTCACGTGCACACAAACATGTATACCTTGTGAATCCTTCAATATCATTTATACTTCATTTGAATTTCCTTGCAGATAGAGGCTCATCGGGCACCGTTGGCAGCAATAGCTCTTTCTTCTAATGGAACGTATATTGCGACAGCATCTGAACAGGGAACAATTGTCAGAGTTTATCTAGTTTCTGAAGCAACTAAGGTGAATCAGAATTCATATCAGATGGTTAAGTAAGCCAGCATTGTGGTGTGAAACATGCAAATGTGGATCATATGTACCACACATAGGACAGACAGATTGAATGCTTACCATCTCATGGATATCATATATGAAGTCCCTAGGAAATAGATGATTCCTTGATATTTTAGGATTTGGTGCAATATCAGGAAAGAATTTTTCGTAAAGTAGGACCGTTACGATCCAGTTAAAGCTTCACTTTGTGTTTCTCTTGTCTTTTACTTGGGCTTGTTACAAATTCAATTTTCTGCGTGCACAGATTGAAGTGTGGTTTTCTCATTATTATCCTTTCTGCAATCTGATTTATTTTGCAAGTTTACCTATCAAAACAGCAACGCTCTTTGTACTTCCACTTACCTGCTGAGTAATACTTCTGGTGTATTTGTTAAATTCTTTTCTTATTTCTTGCAGTCATATAGCTTTCGCAGGGGGACTTGCCCTTCAACAATATTTTCCTTGTCATTTGCCCCATCAGTGCAGCTTCCAGATATTCTTGTAGCTACTAGTTCTTCAGGTTCCATTCATGTCTTTTCCCTGTGCTTTGCCCTAAATCAGAGGTGAGAGCAACAGTTTATTTGTAGATTAGATTGGACCATTTTGTTGCTCAATTATTGTGTAACTTGTTCTCTTTGCATGGCCTCTATTCATCAACTTTCAGGTCATGCTGTAAGACAGTAAATTTACCTCGTAATTTTCTGAAGTTTCTTCCTCATTCTCCAATCCTTCAAAAACTAGATGCACATTCTAATCCTTATTTGTGTTGATATTTTCTTGTGTTTTGTTTAAAGAATAATATTCTTGAGCCGAAAAAAGTCTCTGTTGCATTGACACACTCAAAAACTGCACATTGTTATCTACCTCTCTTCTAATAGCGGCTTGGTGCTGAGACTGAAAATTTGTTTGGAATGGATGCTTCCTCTTAGCTAACTTCTTCCTTTTCTTTGATTGCTCCCTTTTCTGTGATGTAGCCAACAAAACAAACTGTACTACATTAAAGACGAAGCCTTTTCCATTTAGCTTCAGTTTCTTTTAACTTTTGATGTGCAAAGAGCTAATATCTAAAACAGATTAATTTGAACTTTCTGAAGTAGTTTATCTGATCAGTGAACAATAATGGGCAAGTGTAATTCTTCAAAACCCAGAGTTCTATGAGATGTTGCAATCCTTAAAAAGTTTGTTTTATTGCAAAATAAACAAACTCACTATTCTGTTTCCCATTGTATCAGGCAACATTTTGCCTGGAATTTTCTTATCTGTACCACTATAGAGCATCTCATGTTCTTGATTTTTTCCCTTCTTAACATTGTTTCTATGTTATATTTCCACAAGATTAATGCCAACTAAAGAATATGAAGGTTGTTTATTCTTGTTTGTAATTTAGTATTTCCAGAAGCAGAAGATCAAGCAGTCTTCTTGGGTTAATACTACCTGATTCTGTAAATGATGCATTTGATCCTGCCTATCACCACGTGCTTCAAAATGCTGTTCCAGCAGGAGTAAAAAGGTTGAACAAACTTTGGATCATTAATTGTTCATTAGTCATGTAATTTGGCACAATCCTGTCTGTAGGATTGTAGTTGGATCGTTGTGTTTGCAGTATTGTAGTACACGGGAGACTGAATATTGAACACAAGCTGCATTCTTCCTTGATTCATAATTGAAAACACATGTATCTCTCCAACATGAGCTTGGTTAACTAATCATTTGTTTGTTGATTGTTGATCTATACAGCTACGTGGTAGTGCGCAAGATAGATAAGGTTTCTGACAGATCATCAACAGAGATTGAAGCATGCTTGTAAGTCCTTTGTACTATTTTACTTGTTCGAATGTATCATCTCTTCTCAATTGCTTCCACTTGATTTGTTACTGGATTTTTCCGGTTTTAAGCTTTGGGAAAATATTGGTGGGTAGTTGGACAAACTCCTTTATGCCATACGAAATAATTACAACATCATGTAGTATGTATAGAATACTGCATACAAGGATTTGGCTTGGTCATAACCATGGAAGTACAGTAGTTAACAGCATTCCATCCTGATTTCTTATTGCTCATTACACCAAGCATGCCACTACCAATGATTCGTTTTATACTGCAACTATTAGGAATCACATAACTTTTGTTTTTGGACAATGAACTCATATTGATTTTGCTGACATTTGTGTTTCATCTTCAGATCATTGCATTTGATGTGAGTGACTTGTGTATAATTCCATTTCCTATAATTAACAAAAAAGTTGGTGCATTTGTCTCAAGAGCATAAGTTTAAGTGGCTTTCTACTGACCTACTGTCCCTAATTTTGGACTTTCTAGGGCCACACTCTCGGTCATAACATATCAAGGCTGTTTCCTTGAGTACTTAGTAAACATAAACAATCACAGTGGGCCTAAATGGAGTTTGGAACGTGAATTTAATCTTCTGACAGCAATGCCAGGTAACATCTAAAGGTCATTTATATCACGTTTCTTTTGTTCGATATTTGAAGGTAATGCTGATTTTAGTATTCATCCTGCAATCATAGGCCAAGAACAGAATTTTCAGCTTGTCTGAGGTTTGTTTAACTGTTGCTGGCATAACTCTTCCTGGAACCTCAAAATGAAAGCTATGTTCTTAAAAATACAGTTCAGCATCAAGTGGTGATCAATCAAGACATATTATCAAGATCCAGGATGTGTCAAAACACAAAAGTAGATATATAAGCATAAGTTTCAATATATATTCTATAAAACACGAAATATACAATTGAAAACATGTAGAGCTGCAAATAATACGCTTGTCAAGTTTTTGATACTTTAAAAAGAATCTATTAACTTGTAAATTGATTGGCTATATCCGGTGTCCTTTTTTTTTCATGATTTGGTTCCTAAGTTGATAATTTTTTTATTATGTGAATTTATAGCTTCTTTTTTATGAAATGTTTGGAAACATATCTCAAACTTTCTATCTGGTTCTTATCTTTATATTCTTTTAACATTTTCTCTCAAGTCTTGGAATTTTGTTTCCTTTGAAATGTCTGGTCCTGTAGATTAAAAACGTATGGGAGGAAAGCAAGTGATTGTTGAGTAGGCCCAGAAAAGGACAAGCAGGCACCACCACATAATAAAAGAACTATTACTGATTAGAGTAAAAAAAGAAATACTACGTAGATCATCACTTCACATGCTATTCTAAACGTGAATCGTCTTTTGTTTTATGAAGTATAAATTTTTAAAAAAAAACACATATTTGATATGAAAAAGAATGTATTTGAAGTTTTGGGTCGAGTTCATGACCCTCTCTAGTGAGTTGAGATTATCAGGCTTTAGCGCAAGCACAGTAGCTGAAACAAATGATGAAATCTTTTCGTGAGACGATTTGGTGTGAGCTCTGGATGACTTTAAAACTGATAATTATGTTATTGACGAGCATTCTAATGTCTCAGGTACTAACTGTTAACATGTTCAGCGTCAGTTCGTTGCAATGGAAATGTAAAGCTATAAACCGTTGTTTCAATATTTCCTGTAAAGGTGAATATTCTATTTCAAATTTCACATTGTAGAAGTGCTCAAAGGACAATTTAGACATGATTTAGAACACTCATAATGATAACTATCAGCTATACTCCCAACAGAGTGAGAAACAGCGAACAAAACCTTGTAACTGGTATTACCAAGTTACTGGTCAAGAATCCTGTCAAATAAGGTTCTTACTTCTTACATCCTGATTCTGGAAACAACCTAAATAAAACTTGTTCATGAACTTTGAGGTTGAACAGACTTGAATGAAAAACTTGGATCAAGAAAGGGGTTGCCAAAAGGATTAGCTGAATCGTAGCTCGTCACATTTGGCTGTTGTTCCTGGTGATCCTGAAGCGGGAAGACAACTTGTTCTTGGACTACAGGTACTACTTGTGTGCTATTTGAAGGGGACATGCTACTGGTAGCATGAAATGATTCGCAGTTGTAAAATTCAAATTCGAAAGGATTAGATGCAACTTTTGCGGGAACTTGAGTTCCATTATTTGTTTTTCCGGATAATGCATCATTGTACAAATTGTCCAGTTTACCAACCTGCATTGGAAGATCCATATATTCGTGTGATAATGACACAAAACAATTGGAACTGGATAGAGCTGATAATCGATGCTAGACTTGATATATAATCTCTAGTTCTGTCGTCAGACTTCAAAAACAAGTACGACGATGCTATGAAACACTAACCAATTTAGTCTCTTCATATACAGCTCCACCGGAGGTCGGAGCTGTTACAAGCTCAAGCTCCCAACCTGTACTTTGAGAAGTTGAATTGATGCCATCCGATGCATTATCTGCGGCATTAATGGGAAGCACATGAAAATTCATATGCATGGACAAATAGTTTTATCAATAAAATAAGTAAACATACCAGGTGTGACAATTGTAAGCGCCAGGTGATTGCTTTCATCCTGCCCTGGTGTCTCTTCTGTGAAGTCATCCCAGCACTGGTAGAGCGATCAAATCAACCAATTGAGCATAGGCAGTATAGAAGAAAAGGAACAAAATTTTTGATAAAAGTATGTTCACACCAGAAGATCGGCGACTTCAACCGGCGGGGCCGTCTCTTTATGTTGATTCTTTGATGTGTCTGATGAAGTCATACACGGATCCAATTTCCATTCAACTTCATCAACTTCAGGGGCAGGCAGAGCTTTAAGTGTTGCATTTTTGTTGTCATTGATCTGAAAACACATGGTATTTATTGCAGACATGCAGGTAACATTAAAAAAACGCACAAGGTGGGGCACAGGAGAATTCATACTGGTATATCATTTGCAGTCTCTGTCACATAGGCTTCCATAGAAGACAGGAAAGAATCGGGGGGCTGCATGGTGTAAGACAAATCAACAAAATTGTTTGATGACATGAGCGAGCAAAAGTTAGGCCTTGTAACAAGTTATTACCTGTTCAATACTAACAAAGTTTTGGCCCCGAGCAGAAGGCATGATTCTACAGATATCATAATACTGCCCTAAACTTTTGGCCTGCACAACAATTTAAGTTTCCAAATAAAAATAAGCAATTGAAATCCTGATATTAAAACGCCATGAACATCAAAAACGTACCTGACTCCCTGATCTCCGATAAATTTCAAGTGCTTTAATAGCATCTTTGCGCTGCATATCAAAGTACTGAAACAGAATGAAACGAAATTTTAGTATTAGAACCTCATAGCTTCCATTGGTCAAGCAACCTCACCTTATCCACTAAGTTGTGAATTCCACCAGAGATTGCCATATAGAGCCCTGCACTATCAGCTGCAACCTAAAATTCTCATGGAAAACGGCTGTGGTCAACCAAAACCAAATTATAATGATAGCTTGAGTTCTGATGGTTCCTTACCATGATCAGAGCATAATGGACTAAGGGAGTGTGAAGAGCTGTCCCCTCTGGCTGCAGAAATGAAAATATCAATCAGTATTACTTTTCATAGATTTAATGGAAGCTTAACTTTTGGATGAGGCATGAACCAACAAGTTTCAGCTCCATTTCCTTTTTCATTCAAAACATGATGGTTGGATAGCTACCCTGCAGGCAAGAAGGCGAAAAAGAACCTCCTGTAGTGCTGGTAAGTGGTTCAGCAATTCTGGTGTTTCAAGGTTTCTGATAGTCTGCCAAAAATTGGATAATAGCATAGATCCACTGAACTCTGTTTGTTATATTGGAATGAAACTTAACATACAAAAGTAGTTCTCTTTACAAGACGTACTGGGTAATCTTGATCAATGTCATAATCAAAGATGCAAATACATTCAAGACGCTCTTCAAGATAACAAGCATAACTACGAATCCAAGCAGAGCAGTCCCATGCTTAAGACACCCAAAAAAAGAAAAAAGAAACAAGAGCAAACCGTAAGTCAGTTCCTCCCACTAAAACATTAAGGAAATTAGGGGAAGTTAAGATATACCATTTGGACTTGAATCATCCCTGAAATGATATAGATTCAACATAGGCCCTCTGCCCTGGCCATAGTTAAATAGCTCTCCACGGAATGAAGGATCAATTTCTTTCATTGCACGATGTATAACGATCATTGCCTTTAGTGCAACCTGAACGTGTTTTCACAATGATTTTTTTGAATGTAAAGGTGAGTTTAGCAGACGAAGGGTTTTATAGTTACCGTCCACTTGCTTGTCTTCTTAAGACGCTTCGTAAGGCGGTGTATGCAGTAGGCAACATCCATGCGAGGACTTGAGGCTGAAAGTGCACTGAAGATTTCTGATGACCGAACAGGAAACTGTATGTTATGTTATGCACAAACACTACAGACACCATGTTGATCCAAAGAGAGAGAAACAGAGAAACAAGGTTTTGGCTCACTTCTGATATGTTTCTCCTTTGGCATAGCTTCATCGTGTTTTGTGGCCTTTACAATGGCAATATCAATCCCCTGACGCACAAAACCCAAAAACAAATGAAACAAATTTGGCAGAAGAAAGAGAAATCAATAAGTTGCAAGAGTCACCTTGTATTCACTGTTTACTTTTGCCAATCCAACTTTTGTGGAGTCCTTCAAGGCACCTATGGCTTTTCTTAAGGTTTGAGGAGTGTTAACTCCAGCTGCCATTCTGTTGCAAGGAAAATGTTTCCTTCAATTGAATCAAACAGGCCTTCAATTCAAATTTTATATGAATTCACGAAGAATTATATTCACTTGCGAACCAGATCATCATATCATAACTTGCGTTAATCTTATCAACCGGAAAGAGAAGGACTTCACATACACATGCAAGACGTTAAATTATATATGTTGAAAATGTCATGAGCGTGTTTATCTATCCGTGCATGTGAATTAGATACAATGTCTAACAAGCATATGTTGGTGAGTTTCCAGAAACAGAAAGACAATTTATTGAACAAAACATAAACACTACCTGCCCTGTTATTAAGGTCTGGTGGGCGGCAGATGATAAAAGAGGAAAAAGCTGCCGGAGTTGGTGGGTGGGAAATTTAGAGGAAAAGCCCCTGGTCCTCCGTCTCTTCCTATTCCTACGCTTTGATGTCGGACTTGGAGGGACAAGTTTGTTTTTAAGTACCTACAAACTTATGTTCATACTCAAAATGACAAAGGGACTGCATTTACGAACCTTGGTTTTGGTTTTGCTGCTGAGGAATAAGAAGCACCAAAAAACAAGGCGCTTCTCGACTATTCTCCTGTGCCAAGAAAAGATGCGGTGATAGCTGAGTCGGATATGTACTTATGGGCTTGTGAAGGCAAAAGCATCAAATTTTATGTAACCAGCAAACGGGGCTTTGCTTATAAAGTCCTGCCTTTCTTACCTGCTTAATTTTAAGTAAACGGTTAAATGCATGATTCTGCTGTTCCAAACTTAAGTTTTTAGCTTTACTAAGATAAGACGATCATTGAAAATAAAAAGCTACCGTCGCTTTGGTTTTTTTTTTTTTTTCCCTATTTTAAGATTAATTTTATTAGCTTCAAACTATTTTTGCTGCTTCCACAGGCTGTTAAAATAGATATTCATAAAACCAAGCTAAGCCTCACAAATTGGATAGTTTTAGATGTTTACAGTAACAAATGAACGGCCACAATTATTTGCTTCTCACCTCATCAAGTTATGGTTATGGAGAATAATACCTGATGTCCACTTCAACCATCCAACTATGACAGTAAAAGGGGTTTTTCTTGGATTTCTAAGGTTCTTTGTCATGAGGTAGAATCCAACCAGATTGTATCCAGGATTTGCCAGTCCCTACGGACACCTAAAATATCTTCCCACATCCAATAATCCAAAGGAAAATCATATGATTTTGCGTTTGTGGCCTTTTGATCTATGAATTCGTATGTCCCTGAAAAGGAACTCTTTATGTTACATCATACAAGGTTTTATGACACGAAGCTGTAACAATGACAATCAATTACATTACAAGCTGAAGCTTAAGATTTGTAGTGCCATTGTGTTAATGCAAACAGCAAGTATTGCTTGCTTTATTTGCTTACAGTACCAGCAGCAATCGCATTCCCAGCTTGCTGTAGGAGCTAATTAATTGCTAACATTGCCGCATGCTGTTCCAGGTATTCTTTGCTATTCATTTCCGTCAATCTGCATATCCATTAGTGGTATTTGCAATTAAACTTAACATCTTACGGGAGGAGTAGGCAGAAAGGATATGGAGATTACGGGAATGGCAAGGGTAGATCTAGATTACCTACTAATGGTACGGTCTTTTGCAAATCCTAGTTCATTGTCAACACAAAGATTAGACTCGTCATTTCTCATTGATCTCGTAGAAGTCCTTGGTGCCATTTGCCGCGCATCAGAAATTGTCACTATCTTTTCAAAAAGCTCTACTGGACTTGCCTCAGCTGAACATAATAGTCTAGCATGGTTCTCATACATTACCTGTAGCCATAATAACATTAAAACCATTACAAGAAGTTGCCTACTTGAATAACTTCATCAAAAGAAAGAAAGGAATTCAAGACGGTTTTTTTGAGTCAAATGGATTCATAAAATTGCAAGCGACAAGTTTGCAACAATATTTTATACAAGAATGTGATGTTAGTCTTTCGAAGGTATAAGATTGTTGGCATTATCCAGAAAAAGGAAACAGGAAGTATCGCATGTCCACAGGGAAATAATAAAATCATTACAATCTAACAGCTTCAGAAGTTGAGGCAGTACTGGAAGAATTTGCCGAGACATTGCATCTAATTAACCGCTGACTGCTCAAGATTGCTTATGTTTAAACCATATATCCACAAAGGAAACATAACTTAAGATGGCAAGTATATGAACTATTCATTTCTATAGACTTTGTCCAAACAATTAATCATGTTCAGTTGAAAGCAGAAACTACATTAAGAACATTTAAGTAAGTTGTGTATAAGTCAAAAGCCTATACAGATATCAACTCTAGGAAAACATTCACTCTGGTCCAATAAGTAGTCGTCATGTTCCATAAATAGAATGAAAATAAAATACAGAAAATCAAACTACTGCTTGGACAAAATATATGTATGGATTCAGAAAGTATGATGGAAAAGGTAACAGTTTGGCATACATCAACTAAGGTGACAAATCGATATGCTGCTGTTCTGTTGTGGAGTCCAAAAATTGGGACACAATCCAATGCTAAGGTATGAAATTTGTCTGTGAAATTCAGAACATAAGAATAAGGATTATTCTCATTTGTTCAAAAGTAATTCACAATGCTTGTGAGCTATGCTTCAAAGAAAACAATTCAAACATTTGTTATTCAAAAGAAAAATTCTTTTAAAGGGGCAAAAAGATTGCAATCATACTAACTCTAGGTAACTACTAATATATGCTCAGCAGAACATAAGAGAAAATGGCTTCTGCATGTGAATTCTTTCTCTATTTTTCCTGGAGCATTATGACTTGCATTAACTGAAACCATGTCCTCCCTATTTTCTGCATCTGTTATCTCAACCTTGATGTTTTAAATAGTCAGATGTCAACTGTTGACTATGTTCATAAATGCTGAAACCAAAAATCTACAATGACTCACTAAAAAGTCCAAAATAATCTGCTGCTCCAAGAGGCTTGTCACAAAGTTCCTCAAAATGAAAATATGCACATCCATTAGCACCGAGGGGCACCTAACCAAGTTGACGAAGAAAGCAAGGTCAATAGAATCCCAGTAAACTTGTATGCCCGTCAAAGAATAAAAATAATAAAAATTACACACACCCGCAATGTTCTACCCATTACTACTTCCACTTGTTCCATAACTGCACTTTGTTCTCCTATCAGCTGTTGGAACTTCTGCTCAAGAATGTTTGATGAATCTTTTCCAACAAAATAGAAACCTTGCTCTGCCTGAATTTCAGTATAAATAAGCAATGTAAGAATTTGTCATGGATTTTCCTTATTCTAAAAAGTGAATGTTTAAATTCATACTGAAGTCAACTTCCGATAATCCACTGATGAACCAATTTCATGAACAACACACCGTTCCTGGAAAAGCAGTAATAATACAAATGTTATTGCGGCAGATGATCAGATTATGGACTGGTATGCTAACTGTGGATAAACCTTATATACTTAATTCTCTTAGAAAACAATATCAAGTAAATATCAGCATACCTTCAAAGTTGCAATGAAGGGTAGAAAAAGATCCCTCTGCAATCCACCTTCATAGAGATTACTTGGAGCACGATTTGATGTGGAAACAAGAATCTAGACTTGGCTCCATCATGCATAAACATATAAGGTCTAAATTTAATTTCAATTCCATCCATAAACCATTAATTCAGATTATCAATAGAAGTGACAAGACAAAGTAGACTTACAACGCCATTGCAGAATAGATGACCAAAAAGCCGGTTCAAAATCAATGCATCAGCAACATCAGTAACCTACAAAAGTTACATAGCATCAAAACTTGCAATCTGTTAAAAAAAACACAATGCTATTCCAAATTTATACCATGAATTCATCAAGACACAATAAGATGGCTTCATCTGATATCTCTGCTGCAACAACTTCAAGTGGATCTGACACGCCCTTATGCCTCTGCAAGTATTCCACATTTAAACTAAAGTATCAAACTCACTACAGTATCTCTATAGATTAGTTAGAATACAAACCAAACAGAAGAATAAGAGAATACTAATTCGAAACTAAAATTAGCATCGTATCCAACAGTCATCAAATTGAGTTTTAAAAGTGCCTGTAATATTTACCCACCACAACAGTGAGGAAACATGAGATGATCAATGGAAACAAAAACAACATAGCTGGTGGAAATGTCAAATATGTGTATGAAACTTAAAATATAAATGTGAGCAGCATTCTTACTTGCAACCGACTATGGACATTTAACATGAAGTCATGGAAATGGACCCTCCTTTTCCTCCAATTGTTGGGCCTGCAGATTAGATTGCAGGAGATAAGTTCAACAAGTATCCATGGGGCATACTGGAAGATGCCAAGATGATGATAGAATTATGCTCTTCTAATTTTTAGGCTAATGATTTTAGATCTCATTCTTCAATGCCAGAGTGACATGACAAGGAAACAAAATTACGTCCAAAATAAATAAAGATAGTAAGCGTACAATTGTTCATAGAATAAATCCATAAGCATAGTTTTTCCGGTGCCCACTCCACCATACAGATAAAGTCCCTTAACAGGCGAATATGAAGACTGGGGGATGAGACGAGACCACAACCATCTACTCCTGTGCATTACAAAAAAATTGAGTGACCAGCAAAGGAATTGGATATCTGGCAAAACCCAGAAATCAATAGAAACAGGACAATTCTAAAGATAAAGGAAACAGTTTGATGTTCATACAAAGCTGCAATAATAAATGAATCAGAATTGAATAGTCGACCTCCCAGATTTGTCTGAAGTTGAATAACGATCCAACTTGCAGGCATCTGCTGACTCCACAATCTCATCGTAGAGTCTCTGAAGCTCTCTTAAAGTGCCTACCTGCTTAAATTATCATCAATGCATCCTTTCATGGCAGCGAGTGGGTATCGCACTTTAGCACCCCCGATAATAGCAAACTCAAAAGCAATGAAAAGAGTTGGAGAAAATAAAACATAAAAGAAAATTCCCGTACCTGGCAGCTATCACCGTCCACAAGCTCACCCGCAGCTATCCTTCTTTCATACTCCACAAGCGGCCCCCCTCGGGTCACATCTGCAATTGCGATCAGAGAATTCAGCAAAAAACAATAAAGTAATCATAATCTACAATCTCTCACTCGCTCGGTATTAAGCCACCAACAGAATTTGAAAAATAAAAACCCAGGTAAGATCATAAGCTACGACCTGAAGGTGAAACTTTTGCAACGTCGGTAGACAGAGCTCTAGAGATAAAGAACTCTGGACGAAGAACTCTACCGTCAACTCCATGTCCATAAGCAGAAACGCAGTTGGCGTACACCCAATTCCGTTGACTTCGACTGAAACTAAACGAGTGGTTATATTCTTGACGTTGAATCGCAGACAGGAAATGGCGTATGCATCCAACACCTCTTCTCATCTTCTTCAAGGCAAAAATTCTTATCCAAATCCAATCGACAGCTTTGAAAACTGTACTTCAAACACAATTATCTAGTAGCAGTCCTGCAACAATTAAATTTTAAGATTCACAAAAAAAAAGTAGTTATCACGTTGTATTTGAGCCAATCGTGCTAAGGAAGTAAACAACCGAAATCCATCTTAATCACAATCAATAACTCTTTGTTTTTTTCATGACAATTATGGACAGGATCGGGAAGAGTAAACTGTCTTTCAAGAAAAGAAATAAAGAGAGTAAGCATACGTACGATGGTCGAAGAAATCACGAAATCCAAATCATTGAAGGAAGTAGAATTAACACTTGAAGGGTATAAGACGAAAGATTAAATCTTTTGGATAAAAAATATTTTAAGAGACTAAATTGTACAAAAAGTTGATTGATCTTTAATTTTGCTGTTGTGTCTCTCAATCTTGGTACAGAGGAAATTCCAAATTCTCGTGAGAGGGAGAGGCAGATAAGAAAGGCGGAGAGAGAGGACAATGGACAAAGCCTCCAAGTTTGTTTGAGGTTTGGTCCCCTGTGTTCTGTTAATTTTTATGAATAAATATGATTACGTGGTTCTGTACGACATTATCTGTTGAGATGCTGACTAAGCTAAAATACCCACTCATTCATAATGTTCCGAGGAGTTTGGTCTGGTTTTGATGTAATACCGCAAAGTGGGAAAGTTAGTGGGTGGGGCCGAGTCCCCACCAGTTCCCATAAGCCCATGACCACTAATTAAGAAGATTCAACCAAAAAAAAAAAAAAAAGAAGACTCAACAACCACATTTGTAATAAATATATAAATACTTGTAAGTTATTACTTTAGTTAATATTAAAATAATAAAGTTATAAGAAAAGAAAAAAAGAAAAACCTCTTTTCGCCCTTTTTCTTTGTCCCTTCCTTTCTCTCCGCATCTGCTTTTTCTTTGTGCCCTTCCTTTCTTTCTCACGTAATCCTTATCCATGTTATTAGCACGGTATCAGATTTGGTACCTAATTGAATTTTCTTAAGATATTATACTAATATTCGGTCAATATTAGGTATTATTTTAAGTAATTTTTAAATTTATAAAATAATAACTGAATTTTTTAGAAATTACAAAATAATTCATTTTCATATTGTACTATAATATGATATATTATATAAGTTTATATCAATCCTATTTTTAAAAATCATAATAATAAATAATAACTACAATTAATATAAAATAACAATAATTTTAAATATTTTACGTATAAATATTAACCATAATTAATATTAAAAAGATAATTATCATCATACAAATATAAAATTAAGAACAAAACAAATTATTTAAAATATTACAAATTTATCATATAATAAATAATAATTACATCAACATATCTAATAGAAATAATAGTAAATATCCTTAACTCTCAAACTATTACAATTTATGACAAGAGTTCGTGATGAGGAATTAACCAACTAGAAGTAAAATCTGTAACAAAAATATTTACAATTGCAGTATACACACACACACACACACACACACACACACGCACACACACACACATCAAATGCAAGTAAAATTTAAAGAAAAGGAAATCAAAAACCTAGAGCTTCATTCAATTGTCTACGGAAGGATACCCGCTATAACTACATTAACCCCAATTATCATTTGGTACAAAATCTTCATTATTGAGAGGAGTCTCATCATCATCATCATCATTCACATTCATTGCACTAAATGATATATCAATATTTTCTCAACCAAGATTATCTTTCAAGTCGTTCACATTTATCAAATCTATTTTCTATTATTAATAAAAATTGGATCTATTGAATTAGTTGTGCTATTAAGATTCCTAGTAAACAATAAAATTTAATTATTAAAAAATTATAAAGAATTATATCAAAATTAATAATGATAATAACATGCTTTTTCTGAAGCTTTAAATTGTAACGAACGAATACTAAGTTATTCAATTTCTTATACTCTAATCTAATTCTTTTTATTGGAATGAATGAATTCAAACGTATTTCAGTTCCTTTAATAACCTGCACTCACACATTGACTTAAAATTTGAATTGCAAACCTTTGCAATTTTAAAACGTCACTTTCGAATTGATCCCACCAAGAAATTATAAGTTGTAAGATAACGAAAAATAGCATTACAAACAAAATAAGGTGATAATTAATTTTCAAAAGATAAGAAAAAGGAACAACTAATATCTAGAGAAAGTTTTGTTCTTTGTCGAATAGCAATTGACAATCAAAATCCCTAGAAACACAGCTTATAAAGCTCTATTTGTGAGCTTAAAAGATCTTGCATCATTTCATGACCAACAATTGTTGTAACAGTGAATAGCATTTCTCTACTAACTTCAGCTTTCTTTGTAAAATTCGATCTGAAATATAGGATTTAAAAACGCCCATGCTGCAAACAACAGAGAAGAAAGTTGTCTTTTTCATCTCTCATTGTTGATTGCAAGATACGGTGTGTACAAAAAAGACCTATGATTCAAATTGACCTTGATTGCTTCCTTAACCCTTTCCATGGAATCATAAAAATATCTCATTGTAGCCTTTGTTTCACTATCAACTAAGCGAAGAACCCTCACCAAAGGCTCACAAATATTAATAACAAATTGGCATTAAGACTAAAATTCTATATCTTCTAGTATAATTCTGGAAACTTCCACTCCAACATTAGATCTGAGATGCAACCCACTTATTACTTGTAAACATTTGTTTTAACTTTTTCTTTATCGTAACAAAAGATTGAAGTGATAAAAAATTTGTTGCAAATCTCATCACAGGAGGACAACATAAGTTTATATCATTAGTAAATTCCTTTTTCATTAAATTCAACACACATGCACGATTATAGACGAACTTGGTCACCTTTTTAGCTTTTTGCATGGTCTCATCAATAATAGGAAAATATCTAAGATCCCCTATATTCTCCAACATTAAGTCAATACAATGTGCAACTTAAGGAGTCCAAAAAAAGAATTATACTTATTATGTAACCTTCTTCTTGCCACTTTATAAGCGGCATCATTGTTAGTAAAGAACTAAATAATATTTTCTAACTTTACTTATTCACAACTTCATCAAATATCTCAAACAAAGTATCAATATTTCTAATTAGGTCAGATGAATCAATAGACTTAAAAAAACATTAAGTCATTTGCAAAATAAACCAAAAATTAATAATAAGTTCTTGTCTCCTATTTGTCTAACCATCACACATGATTGAACATCCAAAAGTAGCCCAATTCACTTTTCTTTATGCCAAATAACTTCTAATTTCAGAAGATGAACAACTCATAAGTTTACCTCTTAATTCATCAACCAAAGCAGTTTTCTATCAAAAACCGTAAGAGGCTATTGCATCCACTATAGTTTAATAATAATAAGACTAAGAAGCATTGAATGATTAACCTGTATCATACCATCATCTAGTTACTACCATATTGACATTGTGAGCTGCATCTCTTGATTGCATTGTACTACGAATTGAAGGTTAGGCTCCAAGAGTTGTTCGTGGTGTAAAAAAACTAATCATCTACCTTCTTCTTTTCCTCACATCAGGTCCACGTGTAACATTCACTTCTTCCTGGGCCAGGGATGGAACACTACTAGTACCAATATTACTACTATCTTAAATATTTTCACAATCACCACAAAAACCAGTAAACAAACTTCTACTACTAATTTCAAAATTCAACTTTTCCCTTCTATCTTTCTTATGTTGATATTCTTCAAGTAATGTTTTCATTGTCACTTCACATCATGATCTACTTTTTTAAAGGATTCTACATCTCTTTTAACCTCAGCTAAATGTTTCTTCAATCGGGTGATTTCTCCACCTTTTAAATGCTTATTACAAAACAAGCAAATTGTATAATTCTTTATACTTAGGACCAATGGAACATGAGCCCAAACTGGATCATTATATATTCTTGAAGCAGTTTGATTATGAGTACTTGAACTTTCTTCCATTTATCTGTAACAAAAAATGAAGATATTAGTTTTCTAAGAAATTAATCCTTTAGTAGTTTCGTCAACAAAATTAGCACTGCTAATTGCTAAGTCCTTCATGAGGCAATGCATCATAAGTAATGTCTTTATCTCTTTATATTAAGCCTAAAAGAAGTAAAGATTCATAAAACTAGAGTAAAATTTAGAAATAAATAGACTTTTCTATTAGAGAGTAGTAAATTCATGCTAAATTTAAAGTTGATGTACCCTTCAAAGATTTAAAATGATGGCTTAACGAATCCAAAAATTCAAGTCATGACTTAAACATCCTTAACTTCACTTTCATCTTTATTCTTGCTTTTTTAAGGAATATGATTATTGCCATCGGCATATCTTTATAAATCCTTGTCTTTAATTAATATCTTGAAATAGAATGCACAATTTTAGCAATTTTTTTCATTAAGATGAACTTAAAAACTTTCACACTTATTCAAAAATATAATGCCAATGTACTATAAATGAGATAAAAATGGAATAATAAGAAAATAAGATTTTGAATATGCAAAGACTATGAGATGGACTAATTTTGGGATAAATAAAGATGAATATGCAAGAGGCTTGAATCCTTGATGAGATGAACTAATTTTGGAATAAAGATTAAAGACAACTTAGAGATATAAATTCTACCCTTTTTGTTACTTTTCCATACAATAATTACAATTCCATAAGGCCATAACCAAATTATTATTATACTTAATTAATTATGTACCCAATATCTAAATACCATTTCAATAATTTTAAGAATATGTCAAATAATTATTTACTTTGAATTCTTTACAATTTCCATTCTCAGTTTTAAAGTTTTAAGTTAAAAGACTTTCTAACTTTTAAATCATGCATAATGCATGCCGTGCGTTTCAAGTTTCAATGACCAAAAAATTTAAGATAAATCAAGACATTAAGTATCATCAACCGAACCACAACAATGAACCAAAACCAAACTCTTTTCATTCAACTCCAAATCTAATCCATTCATAATTGCATTCCAACTTCCAAGTTCAACCCATCCACAATCACAATACAAATGCAATTAGAACAAATTCAATTCAAAAGTGAAAACACACCCAAACAAATTCACATTCAGTTTTCGGGTTGGGTTGGGTTTAGATCTGGTATTATTCTAAGTCTAACAACTATGGATGCATGGGCGACAGGAGGAGAGCAGTCGATGGTGGCGTGGTGATATGGTGGTCCTCGTGGAAGAGGGCTAAAGCCTGCTGGAGGTTCGCTTAGTTGTGGAGGAAGATCCGAAGATGATTTGTGAGGTGCGGTGGTTCATAGTTGTCTTGTTACTAGAGAAGGAGGAGCACCACTAGAGATGGAGAGGAGAACAAGAGAGAGAGAGAGTGGAGATGAGATGAGGACATGAGATAGATAGAGGATGGAGGCGTGAGGCTAGTCTGAGAGAGAAAAAAAATAAAATAAATAGAGGATGAGTGTAGGTGTCAGGGTGGGGGGTTTAGTTTTTTTTTTTTGTTTTTTTTACAAAACAATCCTTAGATTTATCAAAATTACAGTATCGACTGGTATATGGACGATATTTTGAATATTGACTGGTACCAACAAAAAATATTCGGTATCGGTCGATATCAAAACCTTAGATACCGTTTCGTTTTTTGGCCAAAACGGTACCATTCGGTTAGTACAGAATGGTATTCTAGACAATGATCCCTGTTCAACCTCTAATTATGTTAAGCATGCTAGCAAACTGTTTGAATTGTTTTGACTCCTTTTTTTTTCACCCTTCCTTGTTACATCAAAGATTAAGGAGAGTTGTTGATAGATAATGGACCATGGTTGAAATGCTTGTCTATTGGAAAAAGATTTGATAGAAATTTCCTTGACTTGACTATATATGCCAACTTTCAGTACATGTATTGTAATCTAAAAAATTAGGAAACAGATCCTCTAGTCTAGTTAATCAAAATTTACCCTATTTTAATAAATTTCACCCCTAAAATTGATTAGAAAATAAAACGCCATTTTTAGCACAAATCCGTGCCAAAAATTACAAGATGTAATAACACCAACATCAGAACCCAAGTCCAATGATGGCATGTCTATAGATGTCTGAGTTTTAAAGGGGCCTCTAGTCTGACATAGTTGTAGGTTTGCTTATACCAATTGAGGATTGCTTGAGGCATTGGACTCCAAGTTTGTTGGGCCCCAAATTTATTTATTTATTCTTTGTTTTGCTTTAATTGTTTTATTATTATTTTTAGTGGAGTCTTTAAATTAGCAAGGATGAATGGGGTATTGAATGGAAATTAGAATTGAGAATGAAGTGTTAGAATTATATTAGGTGGTGTTAAGTGGGTTGAAAGAGTAGAGACATATAAGACAAATTA
>JAOSBK010000205.1:18570909-18586572 GCA_027568895.1 Erythroxylum shatona | reverse complement strand
TTTAGGATTATGATGTTCTTATTCCTAATAGGAATAGGGATTAGGTTTTCTCTATAAAAATAGAGAAACTTATGTCTCATTTGATAAGAGACGAAAACCCTAGCCACCTAGACCTAGTTGTTCGTTCTTCTTTCGAGAGAAAAATTATGTGACGTTCAAAAAGGGTTTTAGAATGTGCTAGCACACATTAGCCGTTTCCGGAATCATTCATCCTCGTGTGGATACCGATAGAGGACATTCGCGCATTGTAGTGTCTACAGATCTGAAAAAGAAACAAATGCCAATCCGTGTCAAGAGGTAATTTTGTACGTGTTATAATTTTCGGTTATATTTCTTGTTGTGTAGTATGGTCTATTCCGCTACGTATTGTGAATACCCGGGCCATAGGCGATCCAACTTATTGCCAGTAATTGTCATCTTCATATACATCATACTCAATCTAATTGATCTTTCCTAATTGTTAAAATGGATTTTCTCCTCATCAGCATTCAAAACATTCAAAGAATATGATTTCTTAGTTCTGAGTGTCAAATCCAAGTCCAAAACTCCAATATAGAATTGGATTTGTTCATTCCATTCAGAGAAGTTCAGTTTAATGGATAGTGTAACAGATGAGAGATATAGATGCATGACAATAAATGCTACAAGAAATTAAAAGTTAACATTAATGTTTTGAGTCATATAACAATATGCTACACATATTCAAAGAAAACTTCTAAAATTGTATACTAATGTTTACATTTAGGCATTCCATTAATACACCATATAACACATAATGATTCTCATGAATTGTATACTGATGTTTACCTTTGGGCAATCCATTAATATACCATACATAATGATGCTAATATATACATAATTCGGTAATCATACATACACCAACTAGAAATATATATTATCTTTAGATATCCAAACACAACTAATTATGCGTATTTATTACCTACATTCATTCTTATTAACTATAAAATAGACAAATCACTTTTTGTGGTTTCAAAAACGTTACATAGCAATGAGTTTCAATTTACCCATAAAATTACAAATTGTTAACATCAAATTAATTTAAATATTATATTTTGGAATAAAAATAAAAAATTACTGGCCAACAGTGGTAGAATTTCCCAGTGTTTGAGCACTTTGTCAAACGCCTGTCCTTGGAATTTTCTCCATTCTAATGCCTGGTAGTGGTTGAATGCCTAATTGGGACACTAGCATCATGGCCTAGTGCCTAGTGTGAGCAATCCCAACAATTTCAATTTTTTAATTCCATATATTAGATATTAGATCAACCTTCAAAATCATAAAATCCATGAAAAAACAAAAATTAGGATTTTTTCAAAATTTTATATTAGGATTTATAAGGTTCTAATAATCACGATAAATCTACATTAGATGAGAATCGTCAATTTCTTACAACCATACTCTGATACCACATGTAAGCACAATTTCATGAAACATAAAAAGATATATAAATCATAGAACTCGCAAATATTCATTAATATTCATAATTCCGTTCTTATACAAATATAAAGCTTCGAGTACTAACCTTTTTTATTGCTCAGTAATGCGAAAACAATTCTTAATAAGCCTCTTACCTAATTTATCTCTTTCTTTGAACTTTTCTATCTCACTTTTTGTATGTGATGATATTTTTTGTTAGAAGACAAAAGCTAATTATTAGACAAAATCAGAACCCTAATTCTCTTAATAAACTAACAACTATTAATCAGATTTAAAATTCCTCATCATAACAGGCTAAAAGCCCAAAGGCCCATTTATTATGTTATTAAATCCCTTAACTTCATTTTAACATATGAGTGACTTAAAGGCAATGATATAAAAACTAGACCGAACCAATCAGTTCGATCGGATTAAGCATTAATCAGATTGGTTTCTGGTTCATTTTTTACTTTTAATTGTTGAGGGTGAAAACTGGCTGGTTAAATAACCTTGAACTGTGAACCAGAGTGCGTTGTCTCTTTTTGCCTCTCTCTCATAGTTTTTTGCCTTTCTACCTATCTCTTTTGTTTGCCTCTCTCTTGCTCTCTTTATCTCTTTCTTTCTCATCCCGTGAAGTGTAACTAGGATTGCTACATGGTGGAGGACATCGTGAGATTTGGATCTCCTTTCTGGTTGGGGTTTGAAGTCGGGTCAAAACTAGAGTTGCCCCTGGCAATGAGTTGCTTGTGCAAAGGAAGCCTATAAGCTTTGCTGGTATACATTGAGTTCAAGGATTCGAAGCACATTCTCTTGCATTGCTTGCGAGGTAGTAAAGTTCGCAGAGTTCTCCATTTGCGTTGTTAAACTTTTTTTTGAAACTTTCCACCTTAACTGTTGTGTTATTTTCGTTGAAATTTATCATATTGGTGTTCTCTTCATAAGATGAGTCACCGGAGAAGGCATCAAGATTGAGATCTAACATGATGAACTCTTTTAGTTTGTAGCATTTTTTTTACGATCATCTAAAGCTTCAATCTTAAACCAAGCAAAAATAAGAAAATAGCATTCACATAAGCATATGTGTTTTCAGAAAGTAATTAAAAGGCACTAGAAAATGAACAATCACAATGGAAAAATAAAGAGGACTATTTCTTTTTTCGTTTTGTGTGTGTGTGTGTGTGAGAGAGAGAAGTTGAAGGAAAGATGGTTTCTTGTGTGTAACTTATGGAATCAACAAAAAAAGGACATGAACCTCAGAAGGGCTTGTGAAATTATATTTGTGTGTGAGAGAAGGAAGATTGGTTAAGTTTGAGGCTTTATTCTTTATCGGAGTAGGCTGTCAAAATCTTATAACTTGTCATTTTCACATTCTATGAGGCCTCTTGTACTAGTTTCCACTAATTAATCCTTGTTTTACTTGTCCATGTCAAAAATTCTTTAATTTTCACTTTGTCTTTCCTATCTTAGGACATTTATTTCTTCCACACGTTTTTTTTTCCCATTATTGATTTTGCACTTTTTTTTTAGTTTTGTAGACATTGATGTTTTTTATTTCAAGAAATATTTTATTTTTACATTCTATTATAAATTATAATTTTTCTTCTTATTTATTATATACAAGTTTTATAACATTTTAATACCGATTGAGCCTTTAAAGTTTTTAAAACATTACTTAAAGGATTAATTTCTAACATAACCACAATAGTTTTCACTAAAAAAAGCTTAAATTTTCTAGTGCGGCTTTCAATAAAAAACTTTGGCATACTAGGATGCGTGTAAAGGATATTTCATAGAGAGGTCCTTATCTTTTTTATAGATATTTTAAATGTTATCTTTCTATATCTTGTATTTAACCTAATCTTTTAATGTGTAGTTATTCCCCCTTAATTATTTAGTTTAAGCATTCTTTACTTCGCCTAAGCATTTTGTTGTAATAACATCTTTGTTTTTCTTATTTATGTATTTATTTACATATTTTTTCTTTTTTATTCTTTACCTTATTATGTATTTATTGTATTACTTATTTTTATATTTTATTTGCACGTAGTTTTTATGTCTAACCTTATTTTTATTTATTATTCTAATATGTATAATTATTAAAATTTATTATTATTATTATATATATTTTCATGTGAGTTTATCAAAATTTGAACATCTCCTATATTCAGCAATGCTTTTAGTTTGTTGTTGGATAAAAGCATAAACAAGAAAACAAAAGAGAAAAATTGCTTTTAGGAGGGGTGAATCATTCAAATTGTATGCAAGTTGGATGAGTTAGTTTAATGATTAGGGATAATTCTTTTAATTCTTGCACATCTATGAAAAAAACTAATTTACTTATTTTACTGAAGTTCGCATCCTAAATCATTTTCAAGAAAGAGGGAGATTTTCCCCCTTCAAGGCAAGTAGGTTTTTGGAGTCGAAATACACATATTTCAAATAGTCATGGGAAAGAAAGTACTCCTTTGACAAACAACTTATCAGCTATTTTTTAGCTTGTTGACACAAGTTAGCAATTTGACCATCTTAAAAAGCTAATGAATGTGTTTAGTAAATAGTTGATTGGCTGGTTTATTTAACTTCAATAAGCTAATTTTAGAAAAGGTCCATAAGGGGAGCATTTTTTATATTTAGCCAAAAATTAATAGGTAAAAAACTAATTATACTCTCCTATCATAAAATTTGAATTATGCTAATTATGCTATAGTGATATTATAGATAATTCAAACTAAAAATCATGCATATATTCTACATTGATAAATTTTTTTACAATAAAGTAAGTTTTTTAGTACAAAACTTGAGAATATGTATCATGTTAGTGACAAATTTTTTTTACGAATGAAGTAAGTTTTTTGGTTACAAAATAAAAAATATGTTGTAGTGACAAAATTTTTAAGGATGTTTTATGTTTTTTTATTAGAGTTAAAAACATAATTTTTGTAAAATTAAATATCTAATTATGACTTTATAATTTATTTAAGTCATGCCTTTATAAGTCATTTTATACTTAAGCAATTAATACTAAATAAATAATTAAATAAGCTAATAAAATCACTTATTAAGTGACTACCGATATAATTAGGTTAGAGTCAGTTACTCCCTCCGATTCATAATAAGAGTCGTTTTAGATACATTTTAATTATTCAAAATATGTGTCATTTTTGACTTTGTATACATGTTTATAATTTTTCTTCCAAAATTAACCTTTCATTTTTCTCTTATCTTAATTATACAGATCACAATTTCAAGGCAATTTAATACTCCAATGCAATTTCTCTCACATGCTAATTATTGCAAATTACCTTTTCAATGCACTTCATCATGTTTCTTTTTTATTTGCTTCAAAACCTTTCAGTTCTTAACAATATTTATTTATTATTTAATGGAAGTATTAATAAGGGCATATCTATAATTTTATTAGCTTTCTTAATAAGCGTATATTTTTCTAAAACGACTCTTATTATGAATAGGAGGGAGTATTATCTAACCGATATAATTAAGTTAGAGCTAATGCACAAAGTGCCAAAATCTGTTGGTCTTCTTCTTACACAACAACAGATGAACAATTAAAAGGGCAGGGCTTTAAATGAAGTGCACAACGACAAACAAAGCACATGAAGTCATGAAGTAGGTTAAAAGGACTTCCGAAGTTTAATGATATGGGGAGTCAGTAGAACGTGTAGTAAGATTGTTCACCCACTCGTCTCCTTTCAAGTCTCCATCTACCTTCAATTATCTGACGGTTTCTTCTTCTGTGTGAAGAATCTCATCAAAGAAGAGTTAGAAAAGAAGCAGCAAAACCAAACAACGGAAGCAGAAGTGCTGAAGCTTAAACAAGTACAGATGGACGAAAACCCACCTACAGTTTGTGTCCTTGATGCTTCAAACTATGTTGGTTTTTGGATTGTCAAAGGTTTGTTGAGCAGAGGCTACACAGTTCATGCAGCTTTGCAAAAGAGCGGTAAGCTAATTCCACCATCTCTGGTGTGTTTGAGACTTTTTTTTTAAGGTTCAGTTTTTGATGTTCCGTTCTGGGTTTGTTTCAGGAGAGGCTGAGATACAGAAGAAGATAGGGGACATGGAGAAAAAGGAGGAGAGATTGGTGGTCTTCGGTGCTGATATTTTGGATTATCAAAGCATATTAGTTGCTTTGAAGGGTTGTTCGGCTTTGTTCTGCTGCTTGGACAGTCCAGATGGTTATGATGTTAGTGGATCACCTTATTAATTTATATCATTTGTATTTTACGTCTGCATTTCTGATCTATATCTGAGTTAATTAACATTAATTCTTGCATTGGTGGCCTGAGCAGGATAAAATGGTTGATTTGGAGGCTAGAGGAGCAATCAACGTAGTGGAGGCATGTGCGCAAACTGATGGTATAGAGAAAATTGTATTTAGTTCTTCTTTAACTGCAGCAATTTGGAGAGAGAACATTTCTTCAGAGAGGGATGTAGATGAGAGGTCTTGGAGTGATCGAGACTTCTGCAAAAAATTAAAGGTTTAGATCTCTGCTCTGCATCGGGAAACAACCTTCATTTTTCCTGTTTTTGTGTTTCTCTCATCATGACATTACCATTAACATTTTTCTAAGCACTTGTCAGCCTATCCAGTTGAGAAAAGTATATTGGTATAAACCAACAACTATTTAAACTCTGATTGATAGCTCACAGCTTTATCCTCTGTTGAATTCTTCCCCGTGACAAACACAAGGCAATTTATCAGAGATCCAAAGTATTTGCAGATCCTTGACTTGACATTGCGGGAAAAAGAGAAGCTTGGAGTTGTAGGAATTTGTGCCTAATTTTCTTCTAAGTAGCTATTTGACTGTAGAAGGAACATATCTATATGTTTCAGTATTGGAGTATAATCTTCCATGTTGTTATCATTTTTTTATTTGAATGTTGATTGACGTTTATTGATCTTTTTGTTGATATGCAGTTATGGTATGCTCTGGCAAAGACACAATCAGAGCAGGCTGCCTGGGCATTAGCCATGGACCGCATGCTTAACATGGTTACCATTAATGCGGGACTAGTTTTGGGTCCTGGAGTCACTCAACAAAATCCTCTATCAACCATGTCCTACCTCAAAGGTACAGATGCTATGACCATCTTCTTTTATTAGAGAAGCCTGGCTGGAACTGAACTTATGTTCTGTTCTGTCAAATAACAGGAGCAGCTCAAATGTATGAAAATGGTGTACTTGCTTTTGTGGATGTCAACTTCCTTGTTGATGTTCACATTCAAGCATTTGAGAATCGGTCGACTTCTGGGCGTTACTTCTGCTTCAATCAGATAGTGAATACTGAGCAGGAAGCTGTCAAGCTTGCACAAAGCTTGGGCCCTTTAATATCTCTACCACCAACGTAAATATATACGTTTCTCTTTACCACCATTATTATAGACAATGTTCAAAAACACCAAGTTTTATGCCTCAGTAGTTGAAGCATTAGATTTGGCTAGTTCCTTTCAGCTAATTTGGAACTCAATCTGTGTAGATACAAGTACGAAGGAAGTGATGTACATGCCGAGAGGTTGACGACAAAGAAATTGGATAAGTTGGTGGAGGGTGCCGCCTACTAATTCTTATTAAGCATTCTTGGGTTGTGATTTTGCAGATTAAAAGATAAGGGAATGTACATATTGTATTAGGTTGAAATTACTATCATTTTTGTCCTTTATTTGACCATTGGCAGTAGAAGTTATCTTCTTAGTCAGAAGTTCCTGGTGAAGCTTCATGATTATAAGCCACAACCAAGAATTCAATGGTTATTTTCTTGTGATTTGTTCTAGAAGTTACCCCTTAATAAAAAAATGTACACACCAAGTTTATTAAACTTCTGGGAATGAAAACTTGCTGCAGTTGCTAAGCATATTTCAGCACGTAAAGCATTTTCACAGTAATTAAGATTGTTTCCTATGCTCCTGTTTTGTTCTTAACAATCTTGAATGGCTAAAGTCAACTGTGAGGAAATTTGTATCCCAGACACCAAATTGTAAATAATCTGAACAGAACAATGTGGATTAGTTAGTCAATATAAAGCTAAAAGGGTCAGTTTGTGCGATATCAAAGAATAAAATCTTACACCTTAAAAGCTTTGGTTTAGGCAAACGAGAACTGCCATACTATAGTCTCCAAAGTTCGACACAAACAAGCATACTTGGGGATTTCAGGCAAACATTTATTTTGTCGATAGTTAAATTAACAGAATCTGAAGGGTCTAAAGGTATTCAAATGTAAGATTTAATCTTTAACGTTCTAAGCAATATTTCAAGCATATAATTCACCTAAGAATATTTATGACACAATTAATTCAACACCTTCAAACCGTAAAATTAGTGCTATAAATAAAAGAGAGAAATACTAACCTTGATCTATACTCGTGTATTCTCTTCTTGTTCGCAAATACCTTCTTTACGCTAAAGCTCTATCCACTCTCACCTTCTTTCCTTTCTTTGTTTTTGTCAATAGTGCAAGAACATATATATATATATTTATATATATATATTTATATCTGTGAGGGTTTTCTCAATTGAAGGGAGAAGGAAGGGTTTCTTTATTAATTAACCCTAATGATTCTAATTTCCTTTAACAAGCTTAATTACTATTATTTTGGGCCCACTTCATATTAGAATTGAATAAAATAATATGAGCTACGCTAATGATTATTAAATTAATCTAACAATCTCCTACTTGGCCCATGTTACTACTTGATGATCCAAAAACTCAAGTGTGCACCATATATTGAATCTATCAAGCCATCAAACTTGAATGAATTGAAATAATGAGATCATGACGGTTACAAGTCATCTAACGACATGATTCCTTCCTTGTATCACACAATCACCTCAACTTAAATTTAACTATGATTGAGACACATTGTAATTCTCAACTTTAATATTTTCCCAAAACATAATTTATCATCACAATAAAACAATGCGTGTACACAACATAATGTAACAACTAACAAATAAGCAAAAACATAACATTATTAAATTGCCAAGTGTCAAAACAATAATATCAAATATCAAAACATATATACATACATAACATGATCTCATGCTAACAAGGACTTGTCTATAATGCCTATCCTTTCAACATGGCTACTAAATGTTTTAGGCAGTAATCCTTTAGTTAACGAATCTGCTACTATTAGATCAGTTCCAATATGCTCAATTGATATTTTATGTTTTTGCACTTCTTCTCTGACTGATAAGTATTTCAAATCCATGTGTTTAGCATCCTTAGAATACTTGTCATTTTTAGAGAAGAAGATAGCTGTAGAATTATCACAGTAAATGTTTAGTGGTCTAGCTAGTCTATCAACAATACCTAGTTCTAAGACAAAGTTCAACAACCATAATGCTTGAATAGTGGCTTCAAAGCATGCCATAACAGTGGAAGTAGTAATGACAGACTATTTTCTACTCTTCTAAGAAATTGCCCCTTCTACTAGTTGGAATAAATAATCAAAGGTAGATTTCCTTACGTCTACACAACTAGCATAGTTTGAATTTAAATAACGAATCACTTCTAAGTGATTTGATTTCTTGTATGTGAGCATATAATTCTTAGTGCCTTGTAAACACCTAAAACTTTCTTTCCAACTTTTTAGTGGTCCAATTTAGGATTACTTTGATATTGGCCTAGCATTTCAATAACAAAACTGATATCTGGCTGAGTACAAGTCTGAATATACATAAGACTCTCAACTACAAATGCATAGGGAATATATTTCAATTCCTTTTGTTCCAAATCATTCTTGGGACATTGCATTTCACTAAATTTATCTCCTCTTTGAATTAGAACTACCTTGCTGAGCGTTTTTCCATCCTAAATCTCTCTAATACTTTACCAATGTATCTTTTCTGAGATAACCCTAACAATCCTTGTGTCCTATCACGGAATATTTCTATTCCAATCACATAAATGCCTCAACCATATCTTTCATTTAAAAATCATTAGAGAGAAATTTCTTTACATCATGTAACTAGCCCAAATCATTAGCAGCCAAAATAATATCGTCAACATATAGTACCAAAATAATGAACTTGCTCCCACTAACCCATATAGATACACCTATCAATAGTGTTCTCTACAAAACCATAAGAGGTAATGGTATTATTGAACTTAAGATACCACTGTTGGGAGGCTTGTTTTAAACTATATATTGACTTCTTTAATTTACACACCATATTTTCCTTTTCTGCAATGACAAAACCTTCCAATTATTCCATATAAACTTATTCTTCTAAGTCACCATTCATAAAAGCGGTCTTTACATCCATTTGGTGAAGCTCTAAATCATAATGAGCTGCTAATGGCATAACAATTCTTAAAGAGTCCTTCTTTGAGATTAGAGAGGTCTCTTTAAAGTCAATGCCATCCTTTTAAGTATAAATTTTGGCTATAAGTCTGGCTTTGTATCTTTCAATATTACCTTTCGAGTCCCTTTTGGTCTTAAAGACCCATTTATAATCCACTTGCTTTGAGCATTCAAGTAACTCAACTAGTTCTTAGGCTTGATTATCATCCATAGATTTTAACTCTTATTTCATAGCATTCAACCACTTTTCAGAATTATTACATTTCATGGCTTCTTTAAATGAGACTGGATCCTTATCAATACTTAAGTCACACTCATGCTCAAGTGCCACATCGTCATTTGATATAGTTAGTCTTTTCTCCCTTATAGACCTTCATAATACTATTTCTGATGATATCACTTAATCATTTGCAACTTGCACATTATTTACTAGTTCATTATTGATATTCACTTCTTGTGGGTCTGGAACATTAACTTGTTATTTCGATATGTTGTGTGACTGTGATACAATAAGAGGAACAACAACTTGAGAAGAGACATTAGGCGAAGGATTTTCCACTTGAATCTCTTGAATATCCACCTTTTGTGGTCCCCCAATCCCACTGGTTTGTCCATTTTTAATGAACCTAGCATTACCAGACTCAATTATTCTTATACCAAGGTTAGGATAATAAAATATATACCTTTTGGATTTTTCTAGATAACCGATGAAATAATCAATAATGGTTCCTGCATCAAGTTTCCTTTCGTGAGGGTTATAAATCCTTATTTTGCTTGGGCAACTCCAAACATGCAGGTGTCTTAGGCTAGGTTTCCTACCTATTCACAATTCACAAGGTGTCACAGGAATCAGTTTACTAGGAATCATATTAAGTAGATATGTAGCTATCTTTAATGCATACATATATAAGGATAAAGGTACATTTGTATAACTTAATATACTCCTAACTATATCCATAAGAGTATGATTGGCCTTTCAGCTACATCATTTTGTTGTGGTGTGTCGAGCATTATATACTGTGCACAAATGCCCCAACTTTGAAGAAATTTTGCAAATAGACCTAGACACTATCCATTCTCATAATCTTTACTATAATATTCATAACCTCTATTAGACCTTCGGACTTTCACTATTCTATCTAATTGCCTTTCTACCTCATTAATAAACACTTTAAGAATATCCACTAATTGAGAATTTTCATATAGTAAATAGAAATAACAATGCTGTGAATAGTCTTCAATAAAGGTGATAGAATACTTTTTACTGCTCCAAAATGGGACATGAAATGGACCACATATATTAGTGTGTATTAATTTAAGTAACTCAGTACTTCTCGTGGGGCTGAATTCTTAGATAAGTGTTTGGTTTGCTTGCTTTTAATGCAATCCACACACACATCCCAATCAGTAAAATCTAGTTAAGGTAAGATTTCACTTTTCATTAACCTCATCACCGTTTCTCTAGATATATGGTCTAACCTTTGATGCCATAAGTAAGTAGAGTGTTCATTATATGCACTATGTTTATTACCAATATTATGTTCAACATGAAACAAGGATTTAAAATAATTAACATCAAGGTTGAAACGATATAAACCATCCATTAATGTACTAGATCCATAATAGTACTGTTGTTTATACATAAAAAATCAGCGTTTTGAAATTAAAACCTATCTGATTCAACTTTAACATAAATTAAATTTCTAGCACATTTGGGAACATAATGACACTTTTCAAGATCTAGAATACAACCAGTGTCTAAAATCAATTTGTACATCCCTATTCTTTCTATTTGTGCCTTCATTCTGTTACCTATATACAAGAACTCTTTAGTTCTATTTATGGTTCAGATCTAAAGGAATCCATACATAATATGTGAAACGTGAGTAGTTGCACCTGAATCTAACCATCAGGTATTATTGGGCACCTCAATAAGATTTGATTCAAAACATACTGAAATATATTACTTACCTTTCTTTTCGAACTAAGTCTTTCTCTTAAGACAATTTTTTTTGAGTTGACTAGCTTTCTTGTAGAAGAAATAACGTTGCTCTTTATGGATTTGGCCCTCATTAACCTTCATTGGGGCTTTATCCTTCTTATTGCTCATCTTTCCTGACTTTTCCTTTCCATTACTAGCTTCTTTGTGTACCGTATTATGAACAGAGTGTTCCTTCATTTTCTTTAATCTCCCTTTTTCCTACACCAATGTGGCCTTAATTTCTTGAAAGTTTCATTTTTCCTTTAACATGTTGTAATTCACTTGGAACTGACTAAATCCAGGAGAAAGTGAGTTGATGATAAACTGTAATAGGAAGGATTCACTCACATCCATACCCATTAATTTCAGCTTTGCAACCAAATTTTACATGCTTGTTACATGATCATAGATAGGTTATGACCAGTCAAACTTCTTAGTCGTCAATTTACTCATCAAACTTCCTACAATAGACTTGTCAGTTATATTTGATTATGAGTACTCTTTGATTTTCTTCATGAATTCCTTTGAATTCTTCATACAAGGCATTGATGGCTTAACATTTTCAGCCATTGTTAATTATATCAAGCTTAGACTTAACCTATTAGACTTTTCCCAAGCCTCAAAATATGCCCTTTCAACTTGGGTACTGGTCTCAGTAATGGTTGCAAGCTTCCCTGCAACTAATGCTAGGTCCTTATCTAAATACCCAACTGAAATTGGATTTTCTTATATCATTCAACATAATTTATCCCATTAAACTTGATCAGACTGTTGCTCATAGCTAGCAAATTACTAGAAATTGCGAATGTAAAAACAAACCCACACATTAATACTTTGAGTATAATTAATAGATTTAGACAATAGTAAACTTTAATATATATATATATATAAACTTTAATATATATATATATATAAACTTTAATATATATATATATATATATATTATATTTAAGTCCATCTTTCGATGATACTTAAACACATATCGTTAATCCTTGATGAAGCTTACATATATATACACACATTTTGATAGACAGTTAATCATACTCAACTTCGTATGCATTTTATCTTTGGATATACAAACATATTCACCAAGTAGGTTGAAAAGTCTCTTTAATGTTATTAATTATAAGCAATGATCCACCTTTAGATGATCTCCAAGAATTATAATTAATAATCTCAATTATTCAGTTCATTTATTATGTCATTTATTAGCATCATATAACATGAACAATTGAAAGAATTCATAATTAAATGTCTAAATATCTTTTCAAGTAAGGTCTCTTTGGTGACTAACAAGTTTTCTATGCAATAAACATTTAATTAAGTATAAATAAAATTTAAAATTTAACTATAATGTTGAAGGATGATACTGTAAAGTTCAAAAAAAAAACATTTAGGAACAAAATTGTAATTTTATCACCAGATTGTAATAATCCAAAAACTATAAGTACCAATACATAACTGACCATCTTAAACCTTTTATTTTCAAAAAATTTCTGGCAATTCCAACAAAATATGCCTAAAGACTTTTCAACAAAGAAGTCATGATTTTCATACATTTTAATCTCCAAAGAATTATGCTTTACAATAATACAAACCAAAGTCTTTCTATGGTGGGCCTTGCAAAACCTTGCTTTTTAACTCTTTTGTTTTCCATAAACATAACACATGTTACCCCAACAAGGTATGCTTTACTACTTCAGACGTAAAAAATTTTAATGATAGGCCCCATGCATACATCATGTTTTTCTAGATCTCATACAAATGCAGTAAATAACTAATGTAGCACAAATCCAATGCCTCTAATGGTGGGTCCCATAAAACTATTCTTTACTAATGTAATTATTATGTTTTTAACATATTATAAACTTAAAGCTTTGTCAGGTAGGCTCCACAAACAAAAAAACACTACTTTTGATTTATATTCTCAGAGAACCTAACTTAATAACTCTCCCATCTCAATTTAAAATAAAACAAGCAAACACATATGTGGAAGACATTAATGCCATCGCAATCTCTGACTTTTATTATAAAGGATTGTTCAATCGATAAAATCAAATCCAGAAATTGAGAAATAAGATAGCCTTAATCGAGATATTACAATGGAAACAATAAACAATATTTTATAACCTTAAAGTAATATTATTCGATATCGATAATTTTAGGGTTAACTCTAATGCAAATCAAAGTGTCATAATTTGCTCTGATACCACATGTAGGATTTAATCTTTAACATTCTAAGCAATATTTCAAGAGTATAATTCACCCAATATTGGACCTCGATTCCGAAGCCCAACTCTGATGTCATAAAAACGTGTGCTTATACTTGTTAACATGCATGGTTATTTCAATTAACCCTCATTAGTCATCCTCGGTTCATCTTCATTCTCTAATACCATAAGTATTACGCCCCATTTTCAAATTATTCTTATACTGAAACAAATATTCTGTGCTCAATTTCCATCTAGAAATTGAAAGTCTTAGGGATTGAATTATAATTCAATTCCTTTAGGAAATTTGTAGTTCTATCTCTATAGTTTATGTAGGAACAAGAATCATCTCAATTGGAGCTCAGATGATGCCGTTATGGTTGAAGGAATCAAGCAAGGTTTTGTCCTTAATCATATTGAACCTGCTTTGGGACAATTAGCATAACTTTCTCTATAAATGTTGAATTAAGGTTATCTTAGGACGGTTTGAAAAAGTACTTCTAGGTATACAATTTTGATGAAGATCTTGAAGATAGATTTTGCCATCTAGAGGATCAAAATTGGACCAGACGATTCTATTTACAGTGCATAAGAAGATACAGAAGGTCAATATAAGAAGATGTTTCAGTCTACACTCCTGAGCATATCCACTTATAAAGATTATAACTTTCGATTCCGTTTTCCAAAAATTTCATACTATATACCGTTAGAAAGCTAGAAAGATAAGCTCCAACTTTCTAGAAGACAACTTTGTTTAATTTAGCCTAGATCAATACAGTTGTTCTCCTGAAATCAGAACACGAATTTTACCCCTATAGAAGACTTGAAATTTACACTGTGCAAACTTGGAATGTCCTGAGTATAGCCATTCAGCTACCAAATTGACTTCATTAAACTCTCAAATCTCAACTCATTTGACTCATCACATTCAACTACATCTGATCAGCCATAATTCCTATCTTTCTTTTCCATAACATCTCACTTATGTATATATATTTATATATGAATAATTTATGTTCAAAAACCATCCGCTCAAGTTGATAACTTCTTCAAGTATATCTGATTCCAACTCAATATCATCTATACACAATTCTTATTTCATGAACATTAAAAAGAACACATTTTTACAAATCTTTAATGGCATTTCAAGCCACAATACATCATCGTCTCAAAATCTCAAATTACAAAAGATTCTTAAACAAATAAACCTGAAATGTGACTATAACATTGTTCTTTCCCAAAACCAACTTAAAATGCAAAATAAGCAAATTTGGAGAAATTCCTTTAGGCTCTTGATCACTTGATCTCTTAGCTATCACCTGAAGATGGGAAGAAAAGGAGGTGAGCATGAAAGCTCATAGGTAATAGTTTATAACAGAAAATAAACAAAATCATTGAAATGTTCATTTATCATATAAGAGTCATAATGAATTCATAAAACGCTTCATTCTCAAATCCTCAATTCTAGCTCAAAACTTATAACTATAAATATCATCACATCAACATAGCATCTACATTTAACCATCTATGCAGAACACTCAAATTATGCAACATACTTCACAATTAAAAGATGCAATATGCAATCAAATGGCTTAAGAGTTCCATGGAACAAAATGGAGATATCAAAATTATTGGACCCCGTCTCCGAGGCCCAACATTCGGACCACACACAAGCACACATAAGCATAGAGGACCCATAATTTACCAC
>JAOSBK010000205.1:18551637-18561969 GCA_027568895.1 Erythroxylum shatona | reverse complement strand
ATGTATTTAAATTTCACCCAAAGGAGAATTTAAATGCATAATCAAAGTGTATTAGTTAGTTTGAATCCATTTAGGTTTACTCAAAGCATTAATATGTGAGTTATAAGTTGTGTTTGCAGCATCTACCAATTTTTTTGTTTTAGGAAATGAGCTGATCAAGTTCAATGGTCTGAACTATGCTGATTGATCCAAATAACTCTAGTTCCAACTAGGTGTAATAGATTTAGACTTGGCCATAATTTCATACGCAAGGCCCTAAGACTAGTTCTGAAGTTGACAAATCTTATTATGAGGCTCGGGAACCGTCTAACAGGCTGAGCTTGAATTTGACACAAATGATGATCATCGAAAATGTAAGCCGTTAATGCCTAAAACAAACAATGCAAGGGAGTTCATGTTGAAGCTTAAAGAATACTCCTAATCTGATATAGCTGACAAGTCCACAATAGGGACTCTAATGAGTGAGCTGATGACCAAAAAGTTTAACTGGTTACAACTTATTCATGATCATGTAACACATATGTCAATTCTAACTGCAAAGCTAAAATCCATGGGTATGGATGTAAGTGAGTCCTTCCTTGTACAGTTCATTATCAACTCACTTCCTTTTAAGCTCGACCAGTTCCAGTGAATTATAACACCATTAAGAAAAATTGGAATCTTTAAGAAATTAAGGCCATGTTGGTTCAAGAGGAAGGGAGATTGAAGAAAATGAAAGAACACTCTGTTCATCTCACATTTCATCAAGGAGCTAGTAGCAGCAAGAACAAACTAGGAAAGAAAGGCAAAGATAAGGACAAAGCTCTCAACAAAGTTAATGAGGGTCGAATCCATAAAGATAAGAGGTACCACTTCTGCAAAAAGCCTGGTCACTTCTAAAAGGATTTCCCCTAAAAGAAAGGCTTGGTTCGAAAAGAAAGGTATATACTATATTTTAGTATGTTTTAAATCAAATCTTATTGAAGTACCTAATAATACTTGGTTGTTAGATTATGGTGCAATTACTCATATGACACATGTTAAACAAGGATTCCTTTCAATCTATACCGTAAACGGAACTAAAAATTTCTTATATATGGGGAACAAAATGAAGGCATAAGTAAAGGGCATTGGGACGTACATATTGATCTTGGATACTGGGTGTCTCTTGGATCTTAAAAAATCATCTTTATGTTCCTGAATGTGCTTGGAATTTAGCTTCTGCTGCAAAGTTGGATGATGATGGTTTTAACTTTAAGATTGGAAACCGTGTGTTTTCTTTCTATAAATACAAGTACTATTATAGTTCTGATACTTTAATTGATTGTTTATATCGTTTCAATTTTAATATTGATTTTGCTTTATTTCATGTTCACCATATTATAGGAAATAAACGTAGTGCACATAAGGAATATTTTGCTGTTTTGTGGCATGAAAGATTATGTCATATATCCAAGGAAAGGGTACAAAGGTTAGTGAAAAATGATATCTTAACTCAATTGGATTTTGCTGACTCGAATATATGTGTGGATTGCATTAAAAGTAAGCAAACCAAACATATATCAAAGAATCCAACCACAAGAAGTAACGAATTACTTGAATTAATAGACACTGACATATGTGGTCCTTTCAGCATTTCTTTTTAGGGAGGCGAAAAATATTTCCTTACCTTTATTGATGACTTCTCACGATATGGTTATATTTATCTGCTACATGAGAAGTCTATGTCTATGGACATCCTAGACATGTTTGTTAATGAGATAGAAAGGCAGTTAGATAGAAATTAAAGATAATGAGGTCTGATAGAGGTGGTGAATATTATGAAAAATTTGATAACAGTGGACAATGTCCATGTCCATTTGCAAGGTTTCTTGCAAGTCGAGGCATATGTGCGCAATACACAATGCTTGGTAAACTGCAACAAAATGGTGTAACTGAAAGAAAAAATCATACTTTTATGGATATGGTTAGGAGTATGTTAAGTTACAGTACTATACCTTTATCATTGTGAACGCATGCATTAAAGATCGCTACGTATCTGCTTAATAGGATTTCTAGTAAGGAAATTCCTAAGACACCTTATGAACTGTGGGCAGGAAGGAAACCTAGTTTACAACATCTTCATATTTGAGGTTTTTTGGCAGAACTAAGGATGTATAATCTACATGAAAAAAAACTTGATGTGAGAACTGTTAATGGTTATTTCATCGGTTATCACAAAAAGTCAAAGGGGTATAGATTTTATGTCCTAATCATAGTACGAAAATAGTTGAGTCTGGTAACGCTTGATTCATTGATAATGGTCCAATTAGTGGGGGTGAAGAACCGTAAAAAGTGGATATTCACGAGAATCGAGTAGAAACTACTCCGAGTCGAGTAGAAACTACTACATCTAATATTATCCCACCAGTTATTATTCCTCTTGTTGCTTCACGGATACACTGTTGGATTTTGCTTCTAGAGCCCAACTCTGATGTCATAAAAACGTGTGCTTGTGCTTGTTACCATGCGTGGTTATTCAAATTAACCCTCATTAGTCATCCTCGGTTCATCTTCATTCTCTGATACCATAAGGGTCGGGCACTATTTCCAAATTATTCTTATACTAAAGAAAATATTATGTGCTCAACTTCCATATGGAAATTGTAAGTCTTAGGAACTGAATTAAAATTCTATTCCTTCAGATCATTGGTAGATCTATGTCTCTAGTTTATTTAGAAATAAGAATCATCTCATTTGGAGGTCAGACAACAAAGTTATGGCCGAAAGAATCAAACAAAGTTTTGTCCTCAATCATATTGAACCTGTTTCGGAACAATTGGCATAACTTTTTCTATAGATGTCAAATTAAGGTCATCTTAGGACGTTTTGAAGAGAACTTCGAGATCTACAATTTTGTGAACGCATCGAAGTGAGATTTTTTCATCTAGAGTAGAATTGGACCAGACAATGTAAGATGAACAGTGCATAGAAGATGTTTCAGTCTACAGTGCACTAGAAGATGTCTCAGTCTACAGTGCACTAGAAGATGGGCACCAGAAAATGTGCACCAAAAGATGTGCCCCAGAAGATGCAGAAGGTCAACATAAGAAGATACAGAAGGTCAACCTAAGAAGATGATTCGGTCTACAGTACATAAGAAGGAAGGTTTCAACAGGGTCTTCCTCACATCACCAAAGTTTTGAATCACTAACTACAATGTCTAGAGCATCTCTACTTATAAGTATCATAACTTTCGACTCCAATGTCCAAAAACTTCACACTATATATCGTTGGAAAGCTATAAAGATAAACTACAACTTTTTAAAAGACAACTTTGTGTAATTTAGCCTAGATCAATACAGTTTTTCTCCTAAAGTCATAACATGAAATTTACCCCCATGGAAGATTAGAAATTTGCACTGCAAACTTGGAATGTCCTGAGCATAACCATTCAGTTACCAAATTGACTTCATTAAACTCTCAAATCTCAACTCATTTGACTCATCACATTCAACTACATCTGATCAGTCATAATTCCTATCTTTCTTTTCCATAACTTCTCTCTCCCTCTCTCTCTCTCTCTCTCTCACACACACACACACACACACACACACATATATCAACAATTCAAGTTTCAAAAACCATATACTCAAGTTGATAATCATCTCAAGTTGATAACTTCTTCAAGTATATCTGATTCCAACTCAATATCATTCATACATAATTCATATTTCATTAACATTAAAAAACAAAGTTTTACAAATCTTTAATGGCATTTCAAGCCATAAAATATCATCATCTCAAAATCTCAAATTACAAAAGATTCTTGAACAAATAACCTTGAAATGCGACTAAAACATTGTGCTTTCCCAAAACTAACTTAAAATACAAAATAAACAAATTCGGAGTAATTCCCTTAGACTCTTGATCACTTGATCTCTTAGCTATCCCCTGAAGATGGGACGAAAAGGGGGTGAGCTTGAAAGCTCGTAGGTAACAGTTTACAACAAAAAAATAAGCAAAACCTTTGAAAACATTCACTTGTCATAGAAAATTCTCATTAAGTTCATAAAACACATGTTTCACATCATGTAGTCAAATTATCAAACTACAAAACATGAATGCATCAAACTTGTTCACATATGATAGGCACATAAGCACATTAGAATAGTTTGGGTGAATCCAAAACAGAACGTATTACACATTTCTCATAGGGGTCCTGTGTAGCCGTGAATAGAACGTACTAACGCAATCCCACATAATGGTCTTGCGTAGCCGTGAACTTATGAGAGCCCATGAAGGAGTTCTATGCCACTAGCGGTTAGGCAGAAGAAACCTTTTATTAAAGTGCACTTGACTTAACTTAGAGGACTACCACAATCTCACTTAACATGTAATTCATGACTTGTAAATAGGCTAAAGTGACACAGAAACTTGATTTCATAAACTTGGTTTCCTTTCAAAAATTATTTCCATTTTTCATTTCATAAATAAATCACACAATTTATACATCAAACATATAACACTTTCTCAAAACATTTAAAGAGCAATAAATGCACATTTATGATGCAATTGAAAGCATTAAACTTCTTTGATTAAAAAAAATTAGTGACTTATTTCCTCTATTATAAAGACTTGCTCAAAATGCCTCTCCTCATGTTCCTCTTGTCTCTTTTGAACTCCTTATACAATAACAAAAATCCCTCAAAACACAATCACTAAATTTAGTTCTAGAATACTTAAACCCATGCATTTTCTAAACTCCATGAACTAAAATCCTTCCAAAAATCCAAAAGATTCAAAATCATCTTACCTTGATTCTTCACCAAGTAAAGAGATCTTTGGCTCAAATAGAAGCTCTTCTCTTCCTCTACCTTTTTCTTTTCTTGCATAACCTCAAAATATCTCTAGAAAGCTTAAAAAAGATGAAACCCTAGCTCAACTCTCTTCTTTCCTCTCAACCACCGAAACCTCTCTTCTTTCTCTCTTTGATTTGTTGTTTCTCTTCTTTCTCTCCTATTTTCGTTTTTCCCTTCTTTAGGAAGAAGACAACACTTCTTTCTTCCCATTTTGCTCTTAATGATTGAGAAAAGTCCACCTTGCCCTTCCTTACAAGCTTAGGTTCTTTTAACCTTATGTGTCTTGCCAAAAATGCCCTTGAATATTTTTATCTTAATACTTTAATTCCATTAACCTATATCATATAATCTTTCTAACATTAACATAATAATTAACTTCCCAAAATTTCATAAAGACCTCATAATTAATATAAATCATACTGATTCATCAAGAAAAAAATTTGGGGGCCAACACCCAAAAACATTTATGACATATTAAATCAACACCTTCAAACCCTAAAATTAGAGCTATAAAGAAAAGAGAGAAATACTAACCTTGATCCATACTTGTGTAATCTCTTCTTATTCGCAAATACCTTCTTTACATGAAAGCTTTATCCACTCTTACCTTCTCCCCTTTCTTCGTTCTTTTCAATGGTGTAAGAACTTAAGTTTTTTTATATCTATAAGCAATTTAAATTGTTTCTCTTCTTCCCTTTCTTCGTTCTTTATAGGGTCTGTTTAAAAATATTATATCGAATAGTAGTGTTTGGTATGATAGGATATATGGTATAATTAACAATATTATATCAAATACTAACATCTTGTTTGATAGGATATAGGCCTCAATTTAACATTTGGTCTAATAAGATATAGGGTCTAATTTAACGTCTACTTTGATAGATTAATAGGTTACATTAAACACTTCTATAAAAGTGAAAGTAGCCATTAGAATTGCAGACTAACTGAAGTTTGACCTCAAAAATTGTATACCTATAGTTGACTGAAAAACACTTCAAAATCTTTCTTTTAGCTTTGCACAAAGCCAAAAAAAAAACCTTAACTCATACCAAATTAAAAAATGACATTATGTATTCAAGCCTTTTTTAGTATTATTTGTAGCATTAGATGCATGTACAATGTTAACGAGTAACTGAAACCTTCATCATATAATCAGGATGTGATCGATCTAATTTTATCTGTGGGTTGAAGTTAAGCATCAGTGGCAGGGAAATCCAAACAGAGTTATATATAGTTTCCAAATGTATATACTCATAGGTTGTGCAAAAATACTCACCTGAGAGACTATAATTCTATTCTAACAAACATACTCAACAAAAGTCTGACTTCCAATGAAGAAGATCACATAAGCATACCTTATCTGTTTCATACTCTAAGGCTTAAGGTATCATCGCCATTTAAATAAAAAATTTAAAAAAACTCAAAATTAGAGTACTGCATCATGCTTTGAAGTAATATAAAGAAACAATATGCTTTAATTATGATGAAAACAACCAAAACATTTTATTATTATTATTGATCACTGTGGATAATTTAAGTAAGGATTACAAGATTTAGTACTTGTCATTTATGATGGAATATATGAACACGCAAAAAGTGATAACATACTAAAAGATGAAGATAGTATGATTAAAGTAGTTTTTGACTCTCCATCTAGCAATTTACAAATGTGATCTAACGCTTCCCACTCTTGACTACTCTTTTAAGCCTTCAAAATCATGTCTGAAGAATTTATGTCCTTAATAATGGTAGTTTGAGTAATATGGTAGATGTTAGCCCCTTAATATAGGAAGACACTTCATAGTTAGCTTGAGATAGACCTTAGGTTAAAGGTTAGCTAGATCACACACAAGAAAGAGGTATATAAGAGCTCCAAGTTAGCTTAGTAGGTTAGATTAAGTATGGTGCGAGTTTTGGAAAGAGTTTCAAATCCTATGTAGATTGACTCGGCTAAGAATAAGTTCTTAATAAACTAAGGACCTAGTGTAAGCTCAAACGAATGGACCATAACTAATACACTTAACATTGATAAGTATTATATCAACTTAGTGTGATATGAAAGACTTTGACTTAGATAACTCATTATTAATAGATATATATTTTGGGGAGATCTTAGATGATATGCCAGATAAGATCAATATCATCTAAGATCATATAGATATATGTTATCTTTAAAAGATAAAGATCATATGGGAGGATCATCTAAAGATAATGGAGATCTTTGTGGATATGGATGTATCTTTTCTAATTCAATATAACCTCTTATCTTGTTAGTTGTGATATAATTGTACCTAATCAAGTAGAGTCATATCTGAATGGAGGGGCCATTTAATTGGTTAGTATAATGTAATTTGATAAGGATAGATATTATTTAGGTAGTTTAGTTAGGATTTTGATTTGTAACTTGGCCATCAAGCCACAGCTAAACACTACTAGGTCCTTAGATGTTTGAGAATAAGTTTCATTAGTCAACAATTACATAAGAAAGGTTGAGTCTTACTTAAATAGACCTAAGCGAGATTTTCGTGCAAAGGTGTAGGTAAAATTTTAGTATAAGTTTGACATTTAAAAGGCCTTTGTAACAACTAGTATTATAGCAAAGTTTTGATATGGAAAGAGGGATCAATTTAACTGAGCATGCCACTAGACACTTATCAGGTTGATTCCTCAAAAAGAGGAAAATATCACTTATTATTTATCTCGATTCAAAATGTTAGATGTGTAAATAGAAGAATTGTAGTATCAAATAGCAAAATTAATGAAGGAACAAGAGGACTTTAAGTTCGAGATCACAATCTTAAAGCGTGCCATTGCAATGCAGGATGTTAGGCATGCTGATAGCACCATAGTGAAGGTATGAGAATCTAAAGTTTTGAGGGTGCACAAAAAGCGAAGGAGCTTAAAAACTTTTTGGGGATATGAAGTAGTACTTTGCTACTGTTAGGGTACCCGATGATGAAAAGGTCAATATGACAATCATATACTTAGATAGGGATACCAAACTTTAGTGGAGAGTAAGGACCTCTGTTGAAATCAACCTAGAAAAAACTCTTATTGACACGTAGGAGAATATGAAAGAGTTAAAAGATTAATTCCTTGTGATGAATACTTCTTGGCTCTCAAGAGATGCTTTGAAGAAATTGAAACAAGACGGATCGCTAAGAGTGTATATTAAACAATTTAGCTTGCTAATGCTAGATATTGATAACGTGTTAGACGATAGCAAGCTTTTAAACATTTTATCTAGATTACAACGATAGATGTAAATGAAGTTAGGGATGCAAAATGTGAAGGACATGGATGGTACAATCGCGGCCTCTGATGCCTTGGTAGATTTTTGAGTGACAAAGGAAATTAAGAAAACCTTCATTACTTCTTATAAGGGTAAAGGTCTAGCTCAACAGGACAAGAGCAAGGGGAAAAAGAAGAAAGACTTCAAAAAGGGAGACTTCAAAGGAAAAGGCAAGCAAAAATGTAGCTTCAAGAGTGAGGAGATGTCCTTTGAAAAGGGAAAACTTTCTTATTATCTATGTAGCAGTTTATATTTTGCAAGAGAATATCCAAAGAAGGAGATGTTAAATGCTCTGATAGTCAAAGAAGTGGGAGAATCTTCAGAAGAGAAAATGAAAATGATCACCTTATTGAATATGATTAAAAACAATTCTAATCCCTTTAATAAGATAATATATGTGAGAATATAGGTTAATAGGAAGTAGGTAACCACAATGTTGGATATAGGTGTGATACAATCTTTTATCGTGGAGAAGATAATATACAAGTTGGGGCTTAAGGTGTTAAAGACCCTAACAAAGATGAAAACCACTATAAGTATGGCACAAACAATGGTAGGAGCTTCTTACAATGTCTTAGTGAGTATAAGGAATTAATATGCCAAGATTAACTTTATGGTCATACTATTTGATGATTTGATAATAGAGATTGACGTCCTTAAGATAGCAAATACAGTGTTGTACCCAAGTTTGAGAGGTATGATGATTATGCATGATCAAGTTCCTTCTATATTAATTTTTGTACATCTGATGGTAGAAGGATGAATGATACAATGATGGTGGCAGATATGTCAGCTATGAGCATTGAGAAAGGGTTAAAGAAAGGTATAGAGACCTATCTCACTTCCATGTGGAGGATTAACAAAGGTCATATAGTGGAATTCACTGATGTTGTTACAAGTTTATTGATAAAATTTTAGGATGTAATGCGCTAAAAAATTGTCTAAGGCTCTTCCCAGTTGTCGAGAGATAAATCATATGATTGAGTTGGTTCCTAGGGTTATCCTACCTATAAGTTCTTTATATAGGATGTCTCTAATAGAGTTAATGAAGCTTCAAAAAAACTTGTTGAACTGTTAGAAGCATGTCATCAAACCTTCCAAGGCCCTATGAGGTGCCCTGGTATTATCTTAGAAGAAGCAAGATGGAGCACTTTAGATGTGTGCAGATTATTAAACTTTAAACAAGGTAACGGTAAAAAAAAAAATCATGTTCCCTTGGTTTAAAATTTGATAGACAAATTGTTGAGGGTAGTAGTTTTCATAAAGCTTAATCTTTATAGTGGGTATTGACAAGTGCAAATAGCCAAGAGTGATAGGCAAAAGACAACATATGTGACTTAATATGGATCATATGAATTTGTAGTTATACTATTTGGATTAACTAATGCCCTTGTGATATTTTGAAACTTGATGAATGATATGTTGTATGATTTTCTTGACAAGTTCATTGTGGCATATATCAATGATGTTATGGTATATAGAATTAATATGGAAGAACATACGAACACTTGAGAAAAATGTTCAAGTTGCTGAGGCAACACAAACTTTGAGTGAAGAGGGAGAAGTGTGAGTTTGCATAGCCAGAAATCAAATTCTTGGGTCATTTGGTAAGTAAAGGTTAGGTCAAAATAGATCTTAAATTTGTAAAGGCAATAGTTGAATGGTAGGTTCCTACTACAGTACAAGAATTATAAAGTTTTTTAGAGCTAGATAACTACTATATATAGTTCATAATGGGGTATCCAAAGAAAGCAACATCATTGATGGACATTCCAAAGAAAAAAGAAAAACTAGTGCTAGTCAGATGTGCATTAGAAGGCAATCAAGAGGCTTAAAGTTACTATCTCAATATAATATGTATTAAAGCTGCCCAAGTGTGATCTTCCATTTGAGGTACATACAGATGCATTAGACAAAGCCATTGGTTGAGTGTTGGGCCCCGAAAATTTTTTTATTTTATTTGAATTAATTATTTATTGATTTATGGATTTATTCGTTAACTATTTTCATTTTTGCTTTAATTGATTTAATTATGTGTATATATAGATATATTTATGTTGGGCTTGGAAATTAGAAGTTAGAAATTAAGTGTAGAGTTAGAATTTAAATGTTAGAAGTATGGGCTTTAGAGATTGATGGACTTATAAGAAGGAGGTTTAGAATTGAGTGGTTAGTGTAGTGGGCTTGTAAGTTATAAGAGAGGAGAGCCCAAAGGAGTTA
>JAOSBK010000205.1:18530231-18545188 GCA_027568895.1 Erythroxylum shatona | reverse complement strand
AGCAGGAGATCGGATGAAAGAAAGTCAAGACTTTTGTTCGTTTTTGCTTAGCTTGTGTTGTATGTATTTGGGATTTTGGTATTGTATTTGTATATGGCTTGGAAGGCCATTAACATTGATATGTATGAATTATGAAGAATTATGAAATTCGTGTATGGTTATGGAATATGACTTGTGATGGTATATGATTATGATTGGTTTAGGATTGGATTGAATTATGGATTTTGGATATTGAATTAAGATACGATTGTGACTTATTGAAGTGCTAGGTATAGAACTGTGTTTGTTTATGCTGGGATTCCAGACGGGAGGTCCGATGAATTTGATGATTGTGTGTTTGAGCTGGTATATAGAAGTGTGTTTTAAACCCTTTGCAGGTTTGGGTTTGTTAAAATGCAGCCGTTATGCTGCCCAATTTTTGATAAAATTGGTTATATGGACAATAAGAATAAGAATAAGTTTTGTTAAAGATGAGATTGAGAAATTGCATGATTAAGAAGAATTATATGAATTGAGTTGTGATTGAGGATAAATTGACAAAAAGAGGAAATTATATTGTTTTGATTTGTATAAGATTGAATAAAGATGAAAGGAATGAAAAAGAAAGAAGAAAAGAAAAAAAAATTCTATACCGATTTCGGATTTGGTTTTAGTCTTAAGGTTTCCAACGCGACCCTTTTGTTTTTGTTTAAGAGTTTGAGTTCTCGGATGTCGGAAATTTGTTCAGTTCGAATTGATCCGTTTGTTTGCTTTGCTTTCGATTCGTATTCGATTTGCTTTGATTTCGTTCGTTTATTTGTGTTGCTTTTGTCCCATTTTAGTTTCGGATCTGTTCTTTCGAGTTCCGCCTTATGTTTATGCTTCGGTTTCTTTCGCTTTAAGATTCGATTTCGCTTTTGCTTTTAATTTCTCTTTCTGCCACTTCGTTTTCGTTTCCGTCTTTAGTTTGTCCAATTGGGGTCTGGTTTCGAGATCGGGTCTCAACAATAGCTACATTAATTCTTAAGAAAAAGATCAATCCATCACGGATATCACAACATTTGTCATCATTAAACACTTTAATTGCATGTTACTGGCAACTAAAGTATTAAAGCAATAATAAAATAGTGAATATCGAATGGATATTAAAAGAAAACAAAAAATAGTTAGCTAAACTAATAAGAGTATAACAATTAATAACAGACAGTAAAATGAAAGAAACAAAGCAACATATGAGGAATAGAATAGGCAAACAAATCATCGGATGAAGAGTTATGGAGATCTCTAGTTACTCTCAAACTTTCAGCTTTGGCTCTCGCCTTCAGGTTCAGCTTCTCACCCAAATGAATGTTTACTCAACTTGAATGGGATTCAGCTCTAGCTTTCGCTTTCAACCTCTCCCAAGATTCTACCCCTCTACTGTTTTGCTCTTCTTCCTAACTCACTCTATTTTCTTTCTCTTTTTCTCTCTTCTCTTTATCTCTCTGTTACACCCAAATGAGTTTCCATCCATCAGTGATGTGCAGAGAATGGAACAGTGTCCCTATAGTTCAAGATCGCGGCCACCCCTCCTTAACATTCCTTTTTTAGATTGTCTTTAGGTCTAGATTTTTGTGCTTAAATGTCTGAAGTTGTCATGTGTTAAACCTGCAAATAAAAATTAAAACATTTCATGGGCGTGAAGTATAAGTCACACCCATGCATGTTAAATATCATACCCGTTTGTGACTTAAATGCCACAAATGTGACATGTTAAATATCATGAGTGGTGCTGGATTGATGAAAAACACTGGTGAAACATGGTTAGATGAGAAGAATGTTAAGCATGAATGGTGATGAAGAGAATCGTGGAGTAAGAAGATGGAAAAATGAGAGAATGACAGCTGGTGTTTCATACAATGAATGTAAATGATTAAACATATATATTAATGCAAGTTGCTTAGAGTATAACCGTGTGTGCATGGCTGTGAGAATGGAATTAACATGAAGCATGCTTGGTGAGATGAGAATGTTGCAACTGGAAAAATGAACATGGGTGTGTGTGTGCATGGAACAAACATATATGTGCATGGAATTAACATATATGTGTGCATGGAATTAACATGTGCGTGTATGCATTTAAACCCTGTGTGTGTGTATGAAATTAACATGCTTGTCTTCATGGAATTAACTTGAATTAATGTGCGTGACATGCAATTAACGTGTCACATTGATTTTCATGAAAAATTCTTCTAATTTCCAAACAACATTCACAAGATAATCGAATTAACATTTATGTAATATTCACACCATTTTTGCTCAATTCATCTCGCAGTAGGATCAAAGCATAAGAATTTTATAACCAAAATCAATATATAAGGGTAATTAAGAGTAATAAAAACGAGACATAACATCTACAAAACTATGGAAACTCAAGTATGATGTCATCAAAGCAATTAAGAAAAGAGCCTACAAGAACATGGTGCTGGTGGACGCAAAACGTTAGTAGAACTAGTGGTTCATAGTGTTGTGTGCCCTACGATCTTGAATTTACTTAGAGTTGATGGAAACAATTCCTCCTCCAATGAATGCATTGTTTTGATCTCCTGTTTATCGTTTCTTTTCTTTTCTTTTATTTTTGTTTTTTTGAGATGCATATGCATGTCGTGATTTGTAACAAAAACTCATGACAATGACAATGACAACGATACTACAGATGCAGAGAAAATAATTGGGGTGGACTTATTTTCTTGCACTTGCTAATGGAGAGGAGAAGGCAAAAGAGCTTAATTATATACCCACAACTAATGCGAGTGAATGTGTTAAAGGATAACCAATGGATATCCATATCATATGTGAGGAAACAAACCCCAATTTCAGCCATCAATATTACTGCAAACAGACAAGCTGGAAAAAGTATAACAATGGATTTGTTTTTTTGCTTTATTTGGATATTATTGTTAGCTCAGTGATTATGATTAACGATTTTGACGATAACTATATAATATTTCAAAATTCAAATTGGACTTATTTCCTTGTATAATTAATAGTCTTATTCTCAAAAGGAAATAAAATTATAAGAAATATGCTTTCTTTCTTACAAGAACCTTCATTATGAACTTACATGATTAGAAATGGTTTATCTGAAAGGATCCTACTAAGGAAATATATTAGCCTTGTGAAGGAAGATTTTTCGGCAAAGATAACATCGATGTTATTCAGATTTAAATATGTCCAGTTGACTAAGGATGCAAGAAGAAGCAATGGCTAGTTAAAGAAATTGACTATTTAAGGAATAGCCAATGCAATTGTAAAGAAGAACATAACGATTCAGAAGCTTGCGAAGCTATACTGTCAAAACTCATCAAAAGTATATACATTCTTTAAAGTGACATCTTTGTAAAAAAAATCTCTTGTGGGTTAGAAAGCGAAATTTTGTTGAGAGAAATTACTGAAGCTCATATAGAGCAAACCTCTTTTTCATTTGAGATCTTGTAGAGGCTAGTGAAATACTATTAGTGTCGAAGGTTAAAGAATCTTAGAAAACATTAACTTATAAGCTTGGAGAGGCTTGTCAAATTATTACTTGATTTATTGTGAAACACTCAAGTTGAATACTTAGGGACAGGACTGGATATAAGCGTGGGTTGTAAATCTAACTAGTATAAATCGATTGCATCCTTCTTCTCTTTCTCTCTCCTTATCTTTTATATTTCTGCATTATATTGTGTGTGTGTGTTTATTTCAATAAAAGGCTCCTTCACTTTTATAATAGGTTCCTTCTATTTTTCAACTTGTTGACGATTCTTTTCATTTTAATAGGCACCTTCTTTTTATTATTTCAATAGGACTCATACATTAGCAAGCTTCTGTCATTTAACAAGCTATTATCGTCTGACAGGTTCCTATTTTTTAAAGTTTTAACAATATTTTTTTAATTTTTAATAGGGTCCTGTCTTTATACGAATTGAAAGTAACTTGCGACATTTTTTTAAGTCACACATAATTCACCCCCTCTTGCATGTGTTTGCTTTATCATTTGGTATCAAAGCGAGGTTTCACATTTATTGTATTTTATAGCACATGATAGATCATGGAAAATAGCTTGAGAAGTTTTGAAGGACAATTCGTCTCAAAGCCTCCTTACTTTAATGAAAACAATTACTCATACTAGAAAGAGAGAATGATCATTTATCTCCAATATGTAGATATTGAAGTATGGCAAGCAATTAGAATTAGAGCTACAATTCCCACTTCAATAATGTAGAAGTATAGACTGCTGTTAATAGTAGAAATGCACAACTAAATGATAAAGCAAAACATCACCTGATATGTGCGTTGTCTCCAGAAGAATATGAAAAGATATCCTACTGCTCTACAATAAAAGAAATGTGGGACAACCTACAAGTCACATTTGAAGGAACAAATAAGGTAAAGAAGCATATAATAAGTCTTTTAGTGCATCAATACGAAACTATTGGCATGAAATAGGGAGAGACTATAGACAAATTATTCAAACATTTCAACAACATCATCATAACCTTAAAGAACTTGGGAAAGACATATCCCAATGATGAGCTTGTAATGAAGATTCTGAGATCACTACCAAAGGAATAGAGACCTAAGGTGATAGCTCTATAAACGACAAAGGATCTAGACACTATTTCACTTAACTAGCTACGAGGAAATCTGATGATCCACGAAATCGAACTTAGGTGAGTTATAGGATCCTCCTATAAAAAAAGGAATAACACTGAAAGCAACTGATGAATCAAACAGTGATAAAAGTGATAGTAAGTTGCAAATAGATGGAGATGATGAGTTTAACTTTATGCTCTAAAAAGATGCTCGTTTCTATAAAAAGAAGCTGATGAAGAAAAGCGAAGGAAATAAGAAAGATGAAAACAACAGGTTCCTATCAAAAGGAAGTACTACAATAACAATACTCAAAATAATCAGATCATATACTATCACTGTAAGAAGCCCGGACACACAAGACCAAAATGTTCTCTTCTTCAAAAGGACAAGTCAGAGAATAGAAAATCCATAAAGCAAGCAATGACTGCAACCTGATTAGTTGAGGATTCTAAAAACTTTGAAAAAGAAGAACCAGAAGAAGTTAGCAATGTTTACTTCATGTCTGAATCAGGAAACGATGAGCTCTATTATTCTAACTCTAATATTGGAGTTGATGAATTGAAAAATGCATATCATGAATTATATGATCAGTACAAAAGGTTAACAATGATGCATTTCAAAGAAGTTGAGAAGTCCAAGGGCAATGATGCATCTCTAAAGAGTAAGATTAAATCATTGGAATTTGCGAATGAGAAGTTGGCGACTAAGAATATGTCTCTTAAGGTTGACTATAAGAAAAAGGTTTTTGAAAAGAAAGTTCTGGAAGAAAGAGTAGCTAAGTTGGAAAATACACTACTAAAAAAGATTATGATAAGGTAATACAGTTAGAAAAAAAGTTGCTAACTTAGAACTTGAAAAGGGGAAAAGTGCTGGAAAGATCTCATCTCTATAAAAAGATATGGAAATTTTCATTGATGGAAGGAAGAATCTTGATGCATTGTTTGGTAGTGGTAAATGCATTTGTGGTAAGGCCAAAATAGGATACAATAAAAATAATAATATCAGGCCATATTAAAACTTCTTTATTAAATCTAGCAATAGCTATAGCCAAGACAACAAGAATATGCTAAGTGGCAAAAATTATAACAACTATCATTGATTTGTTTTGTGTGATTATTGTGGTAAACATGTTCACTTTAGTCATTCTTGTAATTTTTGTAAAAAGAAATTATCTCAGATGTATGTTTGGATACCAAAACTTCAAACTACTAATTCAAAAGGACCTAGAAAAATTTAGGTACCTAAAATGAGATAATGCTTTTTGCAGATATGTTTCAAAATAGAGACAAGGGAGAATCAATGGATAGTTGATAGTAGTTGTTCTAGACATACGATAGGTGAAATATCACAGTTTAACTACATTGAAAAAAAAAGATGGAGGTAATGTTGTCTTTGCAGACAAAAATAAAACAAAGTTCACCAAAATTGGTAAAATTGAATATATATTGTGTTCAACTAGAAGACAGGTCCTTATAAAGTGCTAAGTGTTTTGTCTCTCTAAAAATGGATTCATTTATCTGACACAAAAGATTTAGACATGCCAGCATGATCATTTTATCAAAATTGTCCAAAAATAAGTTAGTAAGAGGACTACTGATCTTAAAGTTTGAAAGTAATATCGTTTGTGAGGTTTGTTTAAAAGGTAAATAAGTCAAAAACAACTTTCCTCCTAAAAATATTATATCTACTAACCAACCACTTGAACTTGTGCACATGGATTTATTCTGTCCCACTAGACTTAAAGTTTTGGTGGTTAACATTATAATTATGTTCTAGTAGATGATCACTTTATATTTACACGGGTTTATTTCTTATCAAACAAGGATGATGCTTTTGAAGTGTCTAACAAGTTCTGTAGAAAAATTCAAATATTTTGGCTACTACATCACTTCAATTCAGAGAGATCGTGGAGAACAATTTGATAACATAAAGTTTGAAGAATTCTGTGAAAACAATGGTATAAGTTATGACTTCTCTTATCTAAGGATGCCTCAGCAAAATGGAGTTATAGAGAGAAAGAACAGAACTTTGGTTGATATGGTAGGACCATGCTGTGTAAAAGTGAACTACCTCAAAGATATTAGAAAGAAGCAGTATCATAACATATTATGTACTTATTAGATGTCTTATAAGACCTATTCTGAAAAAGACCACTTACTAGTTGTGGAAAGGAAGAAAACCAAATATTGCTTATTTTCGAGCATTTGGGTGCAAGTGTTTCATGCTAAACAATGGAAAAGAGAACCTTGGAAAGTTCAATGCGAGATCAAACAAAGCTATTTTCTTAGGCTACAATACCGCTAGTAAAGGATTAAGGGTATATAATAAAAGAACAAAAAAGATAGAAGAATCGATACATCTGGTATTTGATGAAGCACTACCGTCAACAAAAGTAACTGACTCAGATGATGAAGAGCATCAATTGATACTAAAAATACATCGGAGATTCAAACTATACCTATAATACCTTTAGAATCATAGAATCTAGAAGGCCCCTCTAAAGGTAGAACAGAGCAGACTCCTTCATCTCAACAGGAGCCTATATAACAAAAAACACCAAGAAAATGGAGAGGTCTTGATACACATCAATATTTTCTTGGAGACCCCTCTAAAAGTCAAAGAATAAGATCATCATTCAAGAACAACTTTATGGCTCTCATCTCACAACTAGAACCAAAGTCTGTTGAAGAAGCTCTTATTGATGAGAATTGGGTCTTAGCTATGAAAGATGAGCCAAGTTAGATTAACAAGAACAAAGTATAGAATCTAGTGCCTCATCTATAAAACAAGTCAGCTATTGGAACTTGTTGGGTATTTCAAAACAAACGTGATGAAAATGGTAAAGTTGTAAGAAACAAAGCTAGACTTGTAGCTCAAGGTTACAATTAAAAAAAAGTTATTGATTTTTATGAAACTTATGCACCTGTTGCTAGATTCGAATCGATTAAAATTTTACTTGCCTTTGCATGCTATAAAAATTTCAAGTTGTTCCAAATGGATGTTAAATGTGCATTCTTAAATGGTTACATTAACGAAGAAGTATTTGTTAAGCAACCCTAGGTTTTGAAGATGAAAACGTTCCGGATTATGTGATGAAGCTATCCAAAGCTCTGTATGGTTTAAAGCAGGCTCGTCGAGCATAGTATGAGAGGTTAAGTAACTTTATGCTTAAGAATAACTTTGAAAGAGGAAAGGTTAATAAAACCTTATTTATTAAAAGAAAGGAAAACGATTTACTTTTAGTGCAAATATACATTGATGACATAATATTTAGTGCTATTAATTCATCCTTCTGTAAAATTATTTCAGCACTAATGCAGGGGGAGTTTGAAATGAGCATGATGGGAGAATTATCATTCTTTCTTAGATTACAAATCAGACAAATAGAAAAAGGGATCTTCATCTGCTAATACAAATACACAAAGGAACTCTTTAATAAATATCATTTTGAGAATGTCAAATCGACGGAACTAAACTTGATAAAGACAATAAAGGCAAAGCTACGGATAAAACAAAGTATAAATGAATGATTGGATCACTACTATATCTTACAAGTTCAATAGCAGACATTATGTTTAATGTGTGTCTTTGCACACATTTTTAATCAAATCCAAAAGAAAGCCATCTTCAATTAGTTAAAATAATCTTTCGATATCTCCATAAAACTATGGATTTTGGACTATGGTATCCAAAATCTGATTCATTTGACATAGTGGGCTATTGTGATGCAGATTATGCAGATGATAAAGTCAATCAAAAGAGCACAAGTGGTCACTGTCAATTCCGTGAAGAATGTCTAGTATCTTGGTCTTGCAAGAAGCAAATTGCATAACACTTTTAATGACTTCTATTTTGATTCCTTAGAAACTCTCTCTTGGTTTGGTAGGCACCTTAGAATTTAGAAAGCCCCTTCATTTAGAAGGCTCCTCTCGATTTAATAGAACAAGATTACACATGTACTAAAAAAGTAATTTCCTTTGTTTTGTAATTACAATATTTAAAGGAGAGTGCGAAGTTTTGACAAGTGATGATACAAATCTGCTCGAAGATACATAAACAATCATATTTCCTATATTAGCATACGATCGTTCATTTTCACAAAAGATCAACACTTTAGAAACACCTTATATATTAGAAACATACTTCTCTGCTCTACTCACAGTCATTGTTCTTCGAAGCGCCGCTCTTAACTCTTTGCATTCCAACTTTTTGGTTTCATCTCAAATCTTATAAACCTCACCCATCTCTCTTATAATGGCATGAACCAGATCAAAAGGACAAAAGGAAACTCTAACTTATAGTGATAGTCATGGTGAAGCTTGTGTTACTAAACCGATTTCCTCTAAGCCTCAAGTATCAGAAGTGCACTTAGTTATAAATGATGATGATTTAGACGAAGAAAATTCTTTGTTGATTATACAACCACAAACCAGAGGAAATCTTGTAAAGTAAGCCGAGAAAGTTCCTGAACAGAAAGAAAACCCTGATGCTAAAAAGAAAGAGGAAGAAGATTGCAAAAAAAGAAAAGGGAAGAAATAAAGAAGGGAAATCTCATGTGATTAAAGAAATTATTGATAGAAATAAGTTGTTTCATGAAGAGATTATTCATAAAGAAAAAAAGGGAAAAAAGATAAAAATAGATGCACAAAAAGGAAATATGTCAATACCACCAAAAATGTTTCAATCAACGGAAGCCAAAGTTCACTATAAAATGCATTACAAGAAAAGAAAGGTGGTTACTAGGCGGATCTTGCCTCCCATGACGTTTGATGACATAGGTATACCTATCTCTCATTACTTTGTTGTCATTGGTTGGGAAAATTTTCTAAAATTAAACGAGACAGTATGCGATGAGGTAGTCAGAATATTCTACACACACCCGAAATAGGAAGAAATTAATGGAAAACTAGCCATTGTCCCATGGGTGAATGAATGTGAAATTTTAATTTCTAAGGTAATCTTAGGAGATATACTAGAAGTATCTCCTATGAGATATACTTGAAGATGATCAAAGTTGTCAAATCTATCTGCCTTTATGCTAAAAACACCTAAGATGGAAGACTCTGGAGCAACATTTAGACATAATACCATGATACCTTACATCGCTTTCAGCTACTTCAATTTTTCCCAAAAGTAGCTCAGTTGAAAGATGCAACCTACTGGAAACTTACGTAGTGTATAATTTGTTAAAAGGGAATAGAGTGAATCTTTCAATTATGATCTTAAGGTTCATGGTGGACAAGGGGAATCATAAGAGTACAACTGGTTACTTACCTTATGGAATGTTGCTCACCAAGATTTTTAGCCATTATGGAATTCCTTCTGCAAATCTGAATTGGTATGCTTCGGCTAAGTTTCACCCTTCCATTCCTTATCAATTTGGATACAGATTACAAAACAATATTAGGGTAGACAAAAGATCTGAAAGAGTAGCAGAAAACTTAGATCCTTCTCCAAACCAACAAACTCTTATTCCTCCTTAGGATGAAAGTGCAAATTTTTGACAACTGTTGAAGGAGATTTAAGCCAATCAAGAACAATTGCGAGAACAAATAGACAGGATGTAGAATCAACTTCTTGACATGCAAATTTTTCTCAGAAGAATCCTTGAATCTCTTAAATAACTTTGTTACTATTTACTTTCTGCTTGGCTTATTTATACTAATGATTTTGTTTGATGCAGTATTTACTCTTTTCCTCTAATTCATTCTTTTTTATTTCACTTCCTCCTTATAATTTATTTTTTTATAATGACAACGGGGGAGAGTTTATGTGGATATATTTTCTTGCATATTTCTGCACATATGATGATAAATTTCTCAATGCATATTTCTTAATGCTACCTTGATTATATATGATTGATTACGCTGTTAAAATTGCGAAAATCTGTGATATATAAACGATAGGTTCTTTTCCTAAGAGACAAACTCCTTCTAATTATGTCTGAACATATAGAAATCAAAGGTATCTTTTCGAAATCATCTATTATCTTTTTAAATTTTGAAAAGAATATCTATTATTGCTTGTTATCATCAAAAAATGGGAGATTGTTAACTCAAGGATTACGATTTGCCATGTTGATGATAACTGTATAATATTTAAATTTTCAAATTGGACTTATTTTCTTGTATAATTAATGGCCTTATTCTCAAAAGGAATAAAATCATAAGAAATATGCTTTCTTTCTTACAAATATCTTCATTATGAACTTACTTTAGTAAAAATGGTTTATCCGAAAGGATCCTACTAAGGACGTATATTATCCCCGTGAATATTGGAAGATTTTTTAGTAAAGATGACATTGAATTTATTCAGATTTAAATCTATCCAGTTGACTAAGGATGGAAGATGAGGCAAAGACTAGTTAAAGAAATTAACTATTTAAGGAAGAACCAATGCAACCGTAAACAAAAACGAAAAGATTCAAAAGCTTGCCAAGCTATACTATCAAAAGTATATACATTCTTGAAAGTGATATTGTTGTAAAAAATTCTCCTGTGCATTAGAAAGTAAAATTCTGTTGAGAGAGATTACTGAAATTCATATAATGCAACCTCTTTTTTATTTGAGAACTTATAAAGGCTAGTGAAATACTATTAGTGTAGAAGGTTGAAGAGCATTGAAAAATATTAACTTATGAGCGTGGAGAGACTTGTCAAATTACTACTTGATTTTATAGTAAAATACTCAAGTTTAATACTTAGGGGATTAGAAGTAGGCTTAAGTTGTAGGTTAAATCAATATAAATCGACTGCGTCCTTCTTCTCTCTCTTCTTATCTTTTATATTTGTGCATTATATTGTGTGTGTGTGTGTGTGTTTATTTCAACAAGAGGCTTCTTCACTCTTCTTGTCAATGTAAGTTGGTTGTGAGTCCATGGTACTGACATGAATTGAACAACCTAGTAAAAGTTTAAAAAAACAATGATGTATGTCATTTCGTTTTGTATGATCATGAACACGTGAAGCTAAGAAAATCCATGATTGGATTTCATCTTCCCATATTTGAGAAACATTGAATATGGGTGTGTTTGACTTCTTGAACAATCTAGATGCAACAGAATGAATGAAGTTGGGGATACATTATTGTCAACCTGGAGAACCGATCTCCAGTAGAAGGGAAGACCAAAGCAGTCGACATGACAAACTCCAAAAAAACACTAGGCCTGTAAAGTCGACTCCTCATGAGCGGAGCTCCTTCTGTTAGATTCAGAAAATTTGTAGATTTGTTATTTCTTTTTACAGATTTCGAGTAAATTATTACATCCAGATCATATCTTATTTTAGATTTTTTGTTCCTATGCAAAATCATCCTCTTAAATTTAGTATTTTAGCCTCAGTGTAAGAGGAAAAATAAAAAGAAATGGGTTTTAGATTATCTTTACCAAGCAAGTCTTGTTAAAGAGTTTTGTCTTAAATTTTGTGTATAGGATTTTGCAGTCTATTGAATTGCATGACTGTACAATGTAAATGATGCCTTTTTTATATTCATTTTAAATAATCAAGACACCAAATTGTTGGCACTTTGAAAGTTCTTTCCTAGCTACAAAATTAGTTTACTCTTGAAGAACTGCAGTGTTGGGTCCATTCCAGGAAGTCTTTCAAAAAGTGGGAAGATCTACTTATAGTTTGTTGACAAAACAAATTAAAGAATAATTAATAATAATCTCAACAATCTGTTGTCCTTCCGTATTCCTAATGAATTAAGGATATAAGAAAACAAGACAAAAATTAATACAAAGGGGATTGGCGAGGAACTGAATCGTTTCTTACAGGTATATATTTTGATGAAATTGTTGATAATGGATATTTGTATTTAACTTATTAAAACTGTTTTATTAGGTTGATGATTAATGATTACTTGTTTGATTGTTAGTGAATATAACTGTTGTCAAATTCTATGGTCGGACATAGCTTGACCATAGTGTAACTTGTATTATATTTTTTGTCATTGCTAATTGTAGCTATTGGAATTATGCCCATGACCCAATCGTTATGTAATAGATTGAACACTTTAGTTTTGTGATTATTAACTTTGTTTAATAACATGGCAAATATTTTTATCATATTATGTTTATTGTTTTATTCTAATATGATAAGTCCTTGATTAAATTTATACACTTGCCATCATAATGGAGATTTTGATAATGAGAGTCAATTCTTTAGAATTTGATCTAAAAATGTTCTTGATCATATGATCATCAAATAAGGACTTTAATGATCTAGTTAGATCAATATATATGTAATAGTATCTATTGGATAGATATTAGTATATCTCATTTACTAAGCTACATATATAGATGATGCATATGGAGATATGATCATTAAACTGACCAAATTGTGAATTCCCAATGGTTAACATTACCTATGAACTGTCAAGTGGGATATTCTCATAAGGATTTAAATGTATATTTTTCCTTTGAACTGAGATCATTATAGTAATTACTAGGTTACTTATTATGTTTGATGTCGGACTCCTAGTGTGTAAAAATGCTAGTTGAATAATCATTGGATATAATTAAGTACCTATCTGATCAGTGATGAGTCCAGATGGGATTCATCGGCTCTAGGTAATGAGTTTTAATTCTATATTGTCATTGATCTTAACAATTGTTTCAAGACCTTGGCCAGGGCAATTGAATGAGTGAGAAAAGGAAGTTTTCTAAGTCATTCATCAATCATTAATGATCGACATGTAACATAGCTGGTTATCTAATAAGGTTTGACAGTTAAACCATACCTTAGGATAATCCAGAGTTGTAAAGATAGAAGGTAATCATACATTATCCTTAACCAGATTCCATCTTTGTAAAGTTGTTACTTCACATTATCTGGTCGTTCAGGAGTGTTGTTAGATGCCAACCTTAATTAGTAATTAATTAGATTAATTACTACTGGCTTAGTGATGAACCTATGTGGTCACATACTTACGAGTGTAATATTTTTCGTTTATGATTATTTAATTTATTATGAGATAATTTATTAAATAATCTATATGGTATATTATTTTTTTGTTAGCACAGAAAATATAATTAATATTGAAATTCTCTTGTACAAAATAAATGAATAAAATAAAATAGTTTTATTTTATTTCATTTTATAAATAATAATATTATTTGTTATTGAAAAAGCCAATGGAAAGAAAGAAAGTAAAAACGAGTTGACTTGGTAGTTGTGCTTTTGGTTTTAACATTTAAAACCAAAACAAAATGAAACGATGTGATTGTTTGTTTTTAAGTTATGAATAACTTAAAATAGGTATATTGCGTGAAGAGTTTTTTAATGTTTTACTACGAGTAAAGAGGAGTAAAGAGAGATGTACACATTCACGTTGTTCTCGTTTTTTTGTGTATGAAAAACGCAGACAAGAAAACTCTCCTATATTCTTTCGTGTTTTTTTTTCTGTACGTTGATAGAAAAATAAAGATACAGAGATTCACGTTCTCTATACGTGAAAATAAACAAAAGAGTAAAAAGAAAATTGTTTTCTCCATTTTTTGAAAAAAGGATTCTTTAAAATTTATCCAAAGTCATATTAAATGTTAAAAGCGGGACATACTTTTTGGTGTAGAGTATATAGAGATTTTGTGTTTTTGAAGTTCTGTATCAATTAATCGTCACATTCTAGATTTTTATTTTTACCTATTCTTATTGTGAATATGATTCTTAAACGTAATAGATGATTGTATATTTTTTTATTTCCGCTGCGTATTGCGATCCATCAATTAATATCAGAGCCAAAATTTTGCGTTTACATCATACTAAAAATTGTTTTGTATTTGTTGATAATTGTTATCATAAAATGCATGGTGTTTGATATGCTCACGTTGGTGATCACAGATATGTATAGTAAATGAATTTAATGAATGTTATACGAATATTTAATGCAAAGGTTGTTGTGGTGTTGTTTATGACAAACTTACTCTGCGTATGGTTGCTATCTCCGGTAGCTGAAGACGAAACGAAACAAAAATTTGGAGACAGAACCGAACAAAAAGTGGAGATAGTGAAATGTTTGATTATGGTGGACAGAACAGAAAAAACTGTCTCGGTCTCGAGGACAGAATGTGTTTGGTTGCAGTGGATAGAACGGAAAAATTGTGGCAATGACGAAAATGCCCCTAGTCCTTAATATGATTAGAAATATGTAATTTATTGATAAATTTATTACGAATGATTTGTATAAGTTAAAAAATTAACAAATAATAATAATAACAATTTCAAACATATCACAAATAATAATAATAATAATAATTAGTATTATAATAACAACAAAATTAATAAAATTAATAAATAAGTTCAAAATGTATAATAATAACAATAATTATAATTATAATTATAATAATAAATACAAATGATGCT
>JAOSBK010000205.1:18501858-18514155 GCA_027568895.1 Erythroxylum shatona | reverse complement strand
TAATAATAAGTTCAAAATTTATAATAATAATAAATAATAATAATAACAATAATTAATAATAATAATGATGATGATGATGATGATGAGTTTAATAATATAATTAAGAATAAAAAGTTGCTTATGTAGAGGGAGGGGTATTCCTGAAAATTGTTTGTGTTTTGTTTTGGAGACGGAGAAGAGAAATCTTGTACCACAGTCATGGGAGGTACAAAAAATTTATGTCCCTGTGTTCTGGAGACGGAACAAAAATAGGTAGGACAGTAAGCAAACACAATAAAGTACGGGACGTTTGTGTCTCTGTCATCTGTCCCCATCCATGGGGACAGCAACCAAACATAGTGTTAGTATTTTGTCTTACAATTTTTTAACACTATTGCACTTATCATTAAATTAATCAATGTTAATCATTATGGTGCCCTATTATTGAAAATAATGTCAGCATACCTCAAACCGATGCATGTATTACTGATCGGATCCAATCACAACTCCTACAATATCAAGAAAATATGATCAACTAATTTCCAGAAACCCAATCGCGAGAAAAAATATAACCAAACAACAAGTTATATGACAAAAAAGTAAGTCAAATACTATATATACATTAAAAAAAATCCTTCAACATAAAAGAAAAATTAAAGACCAAATCGACAAATAAGTTTGCTAATTTTAAATAAGAACTTACAATAGTTTAAAGTTTTCATTAACCCTTACTTGGAATTATATCACAAAATGATTACAAGTTATCTCACTAAATTTTAGCATCGAGTAAGTTGATACTTTAAATCAACAACACTCTAATCCAATCCTAAAACAAAAATTCAAAAGATAACTTGTAATTAAAACTACCTACTATAAAATGAGAAAGAACTCCATCTACCTCTTAATCTTTTTCTTTTTTCTTTTTTACTCATACCAATGAACCTTATCATTTCCCCTTTCATTAAAAAAATAGAGTTTCATAACTAGACACGGTCACTTACACGATTGTATAGGTGACCAAGTCCCTACTATATTTCAAGGAATTGCAAATATACATTATCTCAGTCAATCACATGGTCTACTTACGTGGTCGTGTATATATAGGGCATAGGAATGTGTGTTCCATACACCCGTGTATGTCTTTGATCCTTGTCATTCACCCATACATGTTTGCAGTTACCTACACGGTCTTCACAAATGGTCGTGTATCATAGGGACACAAGTGTGTCTAATCTTAGACGGGTATATAGGTCATCATCTAATTTGAACACATTCACGGTCTCTTACATGACCATCACTATGATCGTGTAAGTCAATGACACAAGCATGTTATACTTTACATGACTGTATCTCTTACGAATGACTTCAAGTCGACCATTATCGATCTTGACTTCACTCGTTCATCATTTTAGTGATCCTTAAGAATGTCCAAGATCATCATAACTCACTTTTGCCTATGGGTACACAACAATCTCCCCCTTCAGCCCATTTTTGGAGGAGACTCGAATAACTCCAATATTTATTTAAGAGACATCCTGACGATTTTACTACATAGCTTGTGCTTACTCCCATAAACCACTTTTGTTAACATGTCAACACCATTCATATCTGTATAAATTATCTTCACTTGCAATTATTATTCCGCAATTATAGATCTTAACTAATGATACCTGACATCAATATGCTTTTATGCACGAATGATAAATAGTATTCTTACTCAAGTCTATAGCACTTTGACAATCATAAAATACTACATAATCACCGTGCGTCATATCCAACTCTTGAAAGAACCTCTTTAGCCAGAGCATCTCCTTGCCTGCTTCTAGAACAACTACATACTTCCACAGTCGTGGATAGCTACAAAATTTTGTAGTTTTGATTATTATAAGATGGCGACCCCTACAACTTGAACAGAAAATATAAAGTGGACTTCATACCATTAAGATCCATAGTCATATATGCATCTATATATCTCTCTAAAATTGGCACCCCACCACCAAAACACAAGCTCCACTTGAAAGTGCGTTGTAAGTATCTCAAAATTCATTTCACTACTTTCTAATGAATCTTTCCCATATTGGAAAAATTCCTACTCCTAACCCAACAACTTGTGCAATATCCAATCTTATACACACCATTGCATACATCAAGGAACCAACTGCAGATGAGTATGGGATAGAAAACATACCATTTTTCTCCTTTTTTTGTTGAAGAGCATGCATGCCTGCTCAGCGTGAAGTCAGGTGTCAGTGGTGTGCTTATATGAAATCTGCCAAGCACTCGTTCAATATAACTCTCCTTTGACAACCATAGTTTTCTACTTTTCCTGTCTTAATTTATTTGCATGCCCAAATTTTTCTTTACAGGGCCATATCTTTCATACCAAAAGATTTGGACAAGTACCCTTCAATTTATAGATTATTCTAATATTTTGACCCATAATTAACATATCACAACATATAGAAGAATAATAATGAAGTTTCCCCCTTGAACTTCTTAAATTATATGAAAGGATTGACAAAAGTTCACTTATAGCCATTACCTGTCATAAATGAATCAAACTTCGGATACTACTGTCTTGGTGCCTGTTTCAACCCATATAAGTTATTCTTTAACTTACAAACTAGATTCTCCTTGCCCTTAACTTTGAATCCTTCCAGTTGCTCCATGTATATATCCTTTTTCAATTATCTGTGTAACAATGTTGTTTTAACATCTAGTTACTCAAGTTTAAGGTCCAAATTGGCATTTAATCCTAACATAATTTGAATTGAATTCATCTTAACCACAATGAGAAGAGTTTATCCAATTCAATCCATTTCTTTTAGCTAAATCCCTTCACCACTAATCTTGTCTTATACTTCACCAACTTGTCACCGTTTTTCTTTATCTTAAAAATCTATTTATTCTCTTAGCAACACCATTATGATTGTAGAGTACAAATTTCTATCTTCTTGTGTCTAATGCCATACCTTACATAGTAATTTTCAAACTCCTAGAAAGTATACTCTCCTCAGTTGTCTATTCACAAGCACTTCAGTTTCCTCTCAACATGTAGACCTAAATTCTTTATAAGGCATTATCAATAAATGTACCAAGGTATCTATTACTTTGTAATGACTCCTCTTCAATAAAAATGTAGACATCTAAATAAACTAGCCTCAATTTTTTCATCCTTCTTGTAGATCTGTTATCGAAAGAGATTGTATACTATTTCTTGCTAAACAATGATCGTATAAATTAAAGGAAAGAGTAGTATTAGCTAGGACAAGTAATTTATTAGCCATGATAAGAGATTTATTAGTCAGCAACTTGATTGCCTACTCACCTATATACCTTAATCATCGATACCACAAATTTAGGGAAGTATTTTCTTCAATTGTATGCACTTCTCCACTACACACCTTCAAGTGTGTCTTGTATAATGTGCAACATAACTCTTTAAGAGCAACTGTCATTACTCCCTTAGATAAATTACACTTCTTGTTCTTAAAAGTGTGATGAAATTAGGGTTAGCAATATGGCTCAGGTCTAGTCAGGCCTCAAGATTGGGGATTGAAAGATAGCAAAGTTTGAGCTACCGAGCCTTAGGTCAGTATGAGGCTCGATGCACTTTAAGAATAAAATAATGTTTTTTTAAGTCAAACATTTAAAGATGAAGCAAAATAACGTCGCTTTGCTTCTAAAGCAAAATGATGTCATCTTATGTATCTGCTTCTCACAAAATAAAATGACATCATTTTGCTTACTTTAGGTTTATTTCTCTTTTTTTTCATCTCTGTCATTTCTCTCTATTCCCTCTCTCTACCATCGTTGTTGTCGCCTGTCAAACCTTATTGTCAGTCGCCACCCCTTCGCCATGCCAATCACAGTCACCACCTAACCCACCTCTTCCCTCTCCAGTTACGACCGCCTTTCTCCTCATCTCCCCTCTAGTTGCCCTTTCACATTGCCATCCAACTTCCCCGCTTCCCAACCACCCGATCGCCATGTTTTTAATCTTATCTTCGCTACCTACCTACCATCAAGGTAAAATAAACACAGTGTTTTGTGAAATATTAGAATTTCTAGGATTATTTCCATCAAAAAAGTGTTTTTGCATATTCACACGGTCCCTTACATGCCTATGTAAGTGATTGTGTAAGTTTCTGCATTTTTATGGACTTACACGGTCACATACATGCCATATATGTGACTGTGTAAGCTTGCAAAAACATACACACACTCTTGTGTGTTTGTGACACGATCATAGTGGCTTACACGGTTACCTACACACCTCTATAAGTGACTATGAAAATCATTGATTAATTGATTATGATTATGAATAACATATATATTCAATTACGACTGTGATATTCAATTATAATTATGAATAACATATATTTATATGTTAATTGTTTTAAATGGATGAGCATATTCCTTTAATAGAGAGTTGTAATCCAGTATCAGAGATAGAAATAGATCTAATCATGTACCAAGTGAAGATAAAAGTCCATCTTGAAGTCAATTAAAAAGTGAAATTTGGAATTACTTTAATAATACTAGATTGGTGGATGAAGTAGAAAAAGCCAAGTGTAAATACCGTTAGAAGATATTGGATAGGAGTTCAAAAGGTAGAACCTCTCGTTTAAAGAAACATATGGATTCATGTAGTAAAAAAATGATGACATAAAGAGGTCAAATATTTTTGAGCCTAACCTTATGAGAGGGAAGAACGAAATGAATGCAATATCTTATGACAATAATAGATCAAGGTTTTTGATAGCTTATATGGTAGTTAGTGATGAGCATTCACTATCTATGATTGATACCAAAAGATTTAGGATGTTTTACAACTCACTATAAACGAACTTCAAGGTTCCAAGTCAGAATACGTTGAAGAAAGATATTAGGAAGATATACGAGGATAAGAAATAAATATTAAAAATATTGTCGAGTATTGAAAGATGAATTGTCATTACAATAGACATGTGGATAGCTGATTACTAAAAGAATGGTTACATGGAGGTGATGACACATTATGTTTATAATGACTTGACTCTAAGCAATAAACTTTTGAGTAATTTATATTCTTAATATTGTTATCATTTACTTTTTCATTATGTTATGATTGATGTTGGTAATATTTGTACATGATAGGTTCATTTATGTGTCAACACCATATACAAGTAAAAGGTTGGCAATCATGTTAGAAAACTATTCGACAGATTTTAATATTGACACCAAATTATCCACCATAATAGTCAAGAATTGTAGCACAAATGATGTTATAATTGAAAAGTTGAAGAATTACATACAGGTTGGGAGCTTGCTGTTTGGTGAAAGGTTACTTCATATGCATTGTTTTGTGCATATTATAAATTTTATTGTGAAGGATTGATTGGATATCATAAAGGAAGCAATACGTTTAATTTGAAATAGCATAGTATATTATAATACAATGCTTAAAAGAGTTGGAAAATTTGAAGAATCTGCAAGATAACTATCCATTTCGAACACGAAGATGTTGGCTTTGGATTGTCCAACTAGATGAAACTCAACCTTCAAGATGTTAGAATCGACAATCAAATATGTTGATGTGTTTACCAGATTGAGACAAAGATATTCTCAATACACTTACATGCTTGAGAGTTAACTAGAGAACTTTGTGAGAAATTGGAATTACTTTATAATGTGACTTAATTTTTCTTGGGAACAAAATCTAACTTTATACTATTACTTTAGCACTATATGTGAGACAAAGAAATATTTATTTGATTGAATGATTGATTCTAATGAGTTTATTTGAGTTATGGCAGAGCAGATGATAGAGAACTTGAATTCTTATTAGTATATGGTTGGACATATTATGACAATCTTATCTGTATTGGATCTAATATACAAGATGGAGGGGCTTAATTTTATATATAATGTGTTATATAGTGATCGAGTCCAAGAGGATGTAGATGTCATTAAATAATATTAGTATAATTTGTTTAATGATTATCAACTCATAATGGACAAAATTCAAGATTGAGATCAGGATCAACGAGTACCGGCCCATGTCTCGTCCCCTAACCCAACTTTATGTTTTTAAAAACATTTAGAAAATGACATCGTTTTTGACAAAACAACGTCATTTTGTACCTTTTTGTTGGGCCATGGGTTAGGCCAGGCGAAGACAACCCTAACCCTAGCTAGGATTGTGGCCTAATCGACTCAAACAATCTCATCTCGTAGCTTGGTCAACCCTGGCTGAAGTCTAGCTAGGACAGGCAGGTTGGGCAAGCCAGGTTAGGCCACATTTGTCATCCCTAATCAGGATCGTGGTAGTTATGATGTTTAACTTTGGCTTCAGGCTATCTTCTAAGAGTGTTTTATTACTTTCAGTTCCAAATTTTATGAAAGAAAAAAGGTTTGGACTTCATACAATATGATGGAATTAGATAAATATCTAACGAAAGATTATGTGGCCGAAGTTGAAGGTGTGCAGTCTGATGTATTATTATGGTGGAAGAGTTGTGAAAATAACTTTTTGATCATGTAAATAATTGCACGAGACTTGTTAGTAATTCCACCATCCGTCATTGCTTCAAAGTCTACTTTTAACACTAGTAGTCGAGTTATTAGTACTCATCATGCTCGTCTTTATCCTCGTACTATTGAAGCTTTTATATGTGCCTAGAGTTGATTAGATGATGAAGATATTGATGTAAACTCTTTTCTTTTTGACATATCAATTTGTTCTATTTTTTATATTATCTTACCTTATATTATTTTTGAATTTTTATATTACTATAGCCACAAATACTAAGGCAGAGGTGACTAGTCATACTCGTCAATCAAGTGGACATTATTTTGATAAAATATTTGAGATGAACGTATATTTAATTATTTATTAATTATTACCATGTCCTTAATATTTCTTTAATTTCAATATTACATTACTAAATATAATGCTTCTCCATAGTGAAGAAGTGATGCAAATTATTGACGATCCTAATTACAATGATTGGTTACTCCCTCAGTCTATCTAGTCTCTACCCTCTTCAGTCTGCAGTCTCCAATCCCCATCATGATTTTATCTTGATTTTTTGAAAATTGTATCATTTAAAAATTTTGGATAATCGTTTTTGTAAATTTCATAACTTTATTTAATTAAATTAATCACTTCAATTATAATATTTTTCTTTCATTTCCTATAATCATATCCTCCTTCATTAATAAATTTGGTTTTATCTTATTCGCATTTTATATATTCATTCATTATAAAATCTTAATTTTTATTAATCAATTGAAATTTGTAACTCTAATTAATTGAATTGATCACTTTAATTATAATCTTTTTTCTTTCATTTCCTATAACTCCACCTTCCTTCATTATTGAATTTGTTTTTATCTTATTCATTTTATCAATATATATACGTTTTATATATTCATTTATTATAAAAAATCAATTTTTATTAATCAATTAAAATTTTTAACTTCAATTAATTGAATTTATCACTTTAGTTATAATCTTTTTCCTTCATTGGCTACAATTTTATCTTCATTCATTAATAAACTTAATTTAATACAAATTAATTAAAATTTTAATTAAATAATTTTCCATGAAAATTTCAAAAAATAAAAATTTTGGCCCAACCCAACCCCAATTAGACTTGGGCATGGGGCCTAACAAATTTGGCCCGAGTAGGTTCCAGCCTAGGCTTGAGTCATCTCTAGCTGAAATACTTCCTAATCTAACACATCTGTTGATAACAAATTCAATAGCAACTCGAAGATATGTCGTACATCTATTAAAGTCAGCAAGCACCCAACATTAGTTTGGACTCGAATGTCGACCATGTCAAGAATCTTAGTAGAACTTTGATATCCTATCTGTACACTCCTAAAGGGTTCATTCCTATAATGATAAGAGGCTCATATATTAACTATCCACTCAGAACCTAAATCACTAACTTGGGAGCATTCACTAGTTGCATAAATTAATGACACTTCATTATTTGTGCTTAAAGATGTTGTAGTTGTATTTTTATCATCCTCATCATTTTGTTGATCTTGCTTTTTCTGATCTCTCTTCTACTTATAGCATAATCTTTTAATGTGTCCTATCATGGTGTAATAGTTGAATGTCTTCGACTTTTTGTCACCCTAGACTTTTATCGATTATTAGACTTGCAACATCTTTTGGAACCACTACTCTTACTTGTCCCCTTACATTCTACCACAAAAGCCTACACATTATCAACTCTCATCTCTTTTCTTCTAATCTCTTTATTGAACATACTCTCTTTAATACATCCAAAGAGAGCACACATTCTAGTGTTGAATTACTGATTGTCACCAATGTCTCCTAATTATCCAGTAGCGAACTTCATAGGAGAAAATTTTGAAGCTCATTAGCTTGTTGATGATATCCTAGAAATCACTAAGGTGCTTAGACTCAGATTTTTCAGCTCTAAGTTTCAAGTTTATAAGCTTCTTAATTAGAGAGACATTATTATGGGTAGCCTTCTTTTTGTAGAAACCTTGCAGCTTCTTCCACAATTTAGACAGATCGGTTTCTTAAGATACATGATTGAAGGTATTGATGTCAATCTATTGTCAAATTGTACCCAAGTTTTCTACTTCATCTTTTCTCATTCTCTATCTATCATCTTTTATAGTTCCAATAGGACATCATCCTTCACACCTCTTTCAAAATCAACACGATTGAAGAGATCCTTACACTATAGAAGGTCCTCCATCATGGGTCTTGAAATAAAGTAGTTTGTAGATGTCAATTTGACCATAAACCTGCTTCTGCCATCCATCACTAATGGTTCTGATACCACTTTGATGAGATCCAATTATAACTCCTACAACATTAATCAAGAATGATTAACCAATCTCAAGAGGCCCAATCACAAGAACAAACAACCAAACAATACATATGACAAGAAAATAAATCCAACACTAGATATAAGTGAAAAACCCTTCAGTATAAAGGGAAAAAGTACAAGTCAAACTGACAAATAAATTCACTAATTTCAAATAGGAACTTGCAAGAGTTTAAAGTTTTCAAGCTATTGAACCTTACTTAGAACTATATCACAAAATGACTATAAGTTATCCCACAAAGTTTTAGTGTTAGGTATAGATTGATACCTCAAATCAACAACACTCTCAATTTAATCCTGAAACAAACACTTAACTTAAAACTACCAATTATAGAATGATAAGACCTTGATGTTGACTTTCACTCTCTTTCTTTTCCTTTTTCTAATGTTCTTTTCACTTATACCAATAAACCTCATCATTTTATCTTTTATGTAAAAATAGGGTTTCATAACTGGACATGGTCACTTACACGACCATATAGGTGACCAAATCTCTACTATATTTCAAGGAGTTGTGAATATAATGATCTAAGTCAGTCACACAGTTCACTTATATGGACATGTATACTTGGGACACAGGTGTGTGTGTTCCACACTGTCATGTATATCTTTGACTCTTGTCATTCACCCATACATGTTTATAGTTACATACACGGTCTTATGTAATTTAGGGTTCTTGAGATAAAATTGGGGATTTACAAAATTGAGGTTAAAAACATTTAACTGGATGCTAAATAAAGTAGTATATATGATTAATTGGGATTTTGGACTTATAATTTGTATTTTTCCTCAATCGGCATATATTATGTTTGAAATTGAAAATTTGATATACATGTTATTTTGACTGATTGGTGAGATAAATATGTTTTGATATATGACATTGAGGAATGATATTTGCTTTGGTCGTATATGGAATAACTTGAATTGGATATTGTGAGATTATATCATTAAACTTCAATGAAATTTTAATTAGATTTGCCCTTAGTAAAATAGATAGGAATTGGAGAAATATAATAAGGTTAACATGCCAATTAGGGAGTTAACAGTAATGTGTCATGATATGTGTTACCAAACTGTATGACTCTAAGAGATTAGTTTTGGTGTAAGATATTTTATTTGTGTTATGAATGGCATGATTCCAAGAGCTCAGTCCTGATATGTATGTATATATAAGATAAAATAAAGTAACAGTATAAGATATGCAAAAGGACCGTAGGGTTCTGAGAACTCGATTATATATTTTAAAATCCCGCTTATCCAGCTTGGTCATGAAGTTTCATTAGATTTTACTTGGGCATTTACAGAAAAAATATATAAATGCATAACTAATGATTAAAGAACTTCAAATGTAAGTAGTAATTGATTGCAAAATTTATTGACCATTATGTAATTAGATATGAATTAATATAATAGATATATGCTTAAATTTCATAAATTAATTTTGAATCCTATTTATGCTTAGAAATAAATGAAGATATTTCATTTTATATTTGAAAAATATTATATGTTATGCATGTTATAGTTGAATGAATTGAATTGGATGAGAAATAGAATTGCTTGAACACCACTAAGTCTATATCTTAGCATGTGATTTTCTTTTTATGCGTAGGTTTTGAAGAAATATTAGAAGAAAGTTGTGGTAGATCTGCTGCAAAGACTAGAGTCACATTGAGGATTGCGGAAAACTTGGAGGTGGATGTACTACATTATTATATTTTGTTTTTGCTTATAGTTGAATAAATTGAATTGGATGAGAAATAGAATTACTTGAACACCACAAAGCCTATAGCTTAGCGTGTGGTTTTCTTTCTGTAAGTAGGCTTTGAAGAAATATTAGAAGAAACTTATGATGGATCTACTGCAAAGTCTAGAGTCACATAGAGGATTGCAGAAAACTTGGAGGTGGATGTACTACATTATTATATTTTGTTTTTGCTTATAGTTGAATGAATTGAATTGGATAAGAAATAGAATTGCTTGAAAACCACTAAGCCTATAGCTTAGCGTGTGGTTTTCTTTCCACGTGTAGGTTTTGAAGAAATATTAGAAAAAAGTTGTGATAGATCTACTGCAAAAACTAAAGTCACATAGACGATTACGGAAAACTTGGAGCTGGATGTTCTACATAATTATATTTTGTTTTTGCTTATGACATGTACACTTAAAGAAATGAAGGATTTTACAGAATTATATTGAGAATTATATATTAAAGTTATGTAAAAATTTTGGTTTAGATGAGTTGAAATGTAGTAGAAGATGAGTCAATTATTTTATCATAGGAGTTTGATATGAAGATGGAGGGTAGAGTAAAATGAGTGAGAAGTATATTTTAATATTTAAGTTTCTTACAGGAGGATTTAAGTGAATATAAAGAAAATTATATCAAAATTTTTATAAAGTGAATAGTATTTGCTAGAATAATAAGGTTTTAAATAAAAAATTTTGTAATTTAAAATTTTAAGTTTTTAAGAATGTGGTAACACTCAGTATTCTGATTCTATTATCGTATATGGAGTGTTACAGTCTTCACATACAATCATGTATAATAGGGGTACATGGGCATGTTTGATCTTACACGACCATATAGGTCATCATCCAATTTGTACACATTCACAGTACCTCTTACTAGACTGTTGCACATAGCCCTGTAAGTCAAAGATATAGGTGTATTATACTCTAGACAGTTGTCTCTCAAGAATAATTTTAAATCAATTATTATCCGTCTTGACTTTACTCGTTCATCATTTCAGCAATCCTTGTAAATATCCAAGATCATTGAAACCTACTTTTTACCTCATAATAGGGCTAGATACACAACAATTTCATTATTATCTATGCTTTTCAAGATATGGAAAGCATATTAGAAACCTTATACTGTGATTTATCACAATGGATCATGGAGGTCATAAATAGTAAATAATGACAAAAAGTGTCAAGAACTGATAGCAGAAACTTCTTCTCTAAAGTAATATTACACTTGAACTAACGAAGCTTCCTCTGTTACTATTACACGTGTTAATGATGGTCTTCAAATTTAAGCATGGTCTTTAACATGTTTATACCAACTTGGAATGAGAATAATTTTTTTTCATACGAAGTTATGGAAAACTGGTTGGTATTAGAGAATCTTAGCTCCAAATTATCCGGAGACATACATGAAACTTCTCATTCACATATATATTAATTATCACACCTTCGCATATTACATATAATTACTAAGCTAAGTAAATAGAGGCGATCATCAATTTATTCAGATACAAACTGCATCATTACTTTATTATCATTTTCATTGTAGCAAATTTCTTTTATTACGATTGCAATTAATTTCCGTCCCCTCCCCCTTCACCATGACCATAACCTTCACCATGGCCATATCCTTCGCCCGAACCACTTCCACGTCCATAACCCCCTCCACCGCCACCGCCACCACCGCCCCCGCCGCCCCCGCCACCCCGAC
>JAOSBK010000205.1:18482788-18501758 GCA_027568895.1 Erythroxylum shatona | reverse complement strand
GCCGCCGCCACCCCGACGGTTGCCACGGGATCCTGAACCAGCTCGTGATCCAGCATAAGAACCAGCAGATGATCCTGCTTCAGACCCCGCTCCTCCACCCCCGGTACTTGAACTAGAGGATGATGAAGCGGAACTTGAGCTTGAGCTGCTTCCCCCTGAACCCGAGCCAGCTCCAGCACCCGAACCACCACCACCACCACCTAAGCCAAGACCCAAACCTGCGCCAACACCGAGTCCTATGCCACCAAGGTCTACACTCAAATCTTTTCTGGCGATTCTGCCCTTAGTCTGTACGGCAGACAATGCGAGAAGCAAAGAGATGGCCACTAGGGACCTAAGAGCAGCCATATCTTGATGGGTTGCACGAGAGTAAAGTTGTAAGTGATGCTTAGGTAGAGAAAGACTCCAGCTTTCACTATCTTGTAGAAAGCAAGTGGCTAGCTAGAGACTTCAACGAAGGAATTGGCGTGAGAAGCTATAGGGGCTTCGGCTACTTATATATAGCTGATGTAGCTAAGGACGTCACCAAACTAGCAAGGTGTAAACTGTTTATGGTGTGGAAAAATGGATCATAAGTGGAATCTGCCTCATGCCTATCCAAGTCCAAAGGTTTTTGGTTGACAAATGTTGAGACGCTCGCCGAACCATTTCATCTCCACTAACCAAAGTGAGTGGCCAACAATTGCCAGGACCAGATCATTGCAGTGCATGCGCATGCCTTTCATCATGTTAATTAACCACAGCGACCACATTCTATCTACTTTCACTATAAGTAGCAGCAGCATTTATTTATATTTATTTTAAATAGTCGTTTGAATAAATTTGGTTTTTAAATTATTATCTTATTAAATGATTTATTCATATTTTAGAAAAATAATATACACTAATTTTATTGTAAAATATAATCGATTTGTTTTAAATTTTATTTAACAAATACATTTGGTTAGAAGTCTTTCATTCAGAATCATTCGTTAAACCCTTATGAGATTATCATGCATAAAACAGAATAGGTTTTGAAAATAATTATTTATTAATATACAAGTGATGTCATTTTATTAAATGACAATATTTTGTACGTAAAAAAAAGGTTTAAACTCCTTTAAGCCGTGTCAATTTCTTTTGAGATATTATGCACAGTTTATGCCAAATGCGTTCTGGTAAGTGGTAACAGATTGGTCTATGTGCTCATATGACATCATGACTATGATTTGTGTTCTGCTATGATTATTTTTTAATAAATAAGTCTAGCTCCAAGGATTTCCTATTTCAGGAATTGTGTGACAGTTAATATGTTTCCACTATATATATGTTTTCCCAGTCTGTTGCTGCATCAAGTATTTCCTTTAGTAAACCCTACAATGAGTAGTCGCCATAGTAATCATGCGGACAATATCTGCTCAGTGCCTGCAAGTAGCATGATCTAGTTTCAGGATGACTTCTATCATTCTGAATTTGTTATAAGCATTCATGAACTGAAATTTTAACTCAGCATAAAAAGAGAACGAAGAAGAGCAAGCATGAAAAATCTCACGGCATATAAGAAGAATATGAAAACTCCAAGCAATTCACTTTATTAGGCTACAAAAAGATGATCAACTTCAAGGATAAGGCAAAAGCTAGAAAAGAATCAAAAACAAAAATTTCAGTGCTCAAAATAGTTGTATCCTTCATAGCGCTCCCACATCACAGCAAGGAATAGCAATATAAGAGAAGTGATGAGCATTCAAGACATGAAGATGAGGAACATCCCAAGCTTCCACCATTTGCTTTCCATCGTTCTTAAAAAACCTTGTTTACAAGAGTCGCAGTTATAACAGAACTTTTGTGGATCATTGCTCCACTTATTACAGTCGCTAACATATGGACTAGTCATTTTTTGATGCCTATCTCTCTTCCAAAATGTGCCATTCAGGTACTCCATTCCACATATACCTGGAGGCGTGCAGCATCCAAACTGAATAGACAGAACCGCAAAACATTAGTTATTAGTGAAAAAACATTCACGTACTTAAGGAAAAACGGATCAAAGCTACCTCAATGAATGATAGTCTCGTGACGCTGAAGTCGTGACTGTTAACAGACCTAGATGCCATATCTTCACATATTTCTGTGCTATGGAGGCATTCTTTGACGTTATCCCAGTTGTATTTTTGATTAATCTTGCGCTTGAACCAAATTTGTGTGGCTATTATGTTCCCACTCTGCAACTGGTTCGCTCCAACAAGTACTAGACCCATAGTGAGTATCAAAACCAATGTAACCGTAACTACAAACAGACCCGGCACTGGAATCCGAGTTCTGAAGAACACAACAGCATTGCTGGCCAAGAACACAAAGATCAAGCCAATGCCAAGACTATTTTGTAAACTGGGCAATCTTGAGATCTTTTATCATCCATCATCTTTCATGTACAGTAGCCATACTACTGAGGCAAGAAGTGGAAGAGAAAGCACATAAGTGACAGTGGACACAACACACGAAAGACTCTTCCATCGAGGAACTGCCTTGTTTTCAGGCTTAGAAGCTTCTTCTGTTGTTGCTAGCTTGCCTCTGTCGTGTCAAGAATCTCAAATTGAGTTTATAAATATATAACAAACCTCTCTTTACAAAATATCTTTTAGGATAATTAGGCTCAAATTTATCGTAGTATCAAAACCTAAACTTGTCTCAATGATTTGGAGCGATACTTGGCTTATTATAAAATATGTCTATTAGATATCTGTTTAGGCTTGCTCTGGACTGAGGGATGTGTGTCAAGAATCTCACGTTAAGCAAGTAAAGAATATTAGTTTATAAATTTATGGCAAACCTCTTCTTACAAAGTATCTTTTAGGATAGAATTAGGCCCAAATCTTGTTTAAAAGCTTCTGTAAAACATATATATAACAAATATAGCAGTAAGACTAAAGACATTGGGTATAAAAGTTGATGAAATTTTCCTAGATAGTTCATTCTTAATTCTTGGCCTACTAATTAGTACGGGTCATTCCAAATGAATTATAATACTATAAAGGATAGGTGGAATGTGAATGAATTGGCCAGTATGCTTGTTTAAGATGAGACAAGGCTTAAGAATCAAGGAACTCATATCATTAATTTGGTAAGTCATTAAGGAGCTAGAAAGAAGCCCAAAAGGAATTATGGCAAAGGTAAGGGCAAGCAAGGACCACTTAAAGTTAATAAACCCTCTAGTCAAGTTCACAAGAAGGAACATAAAGATGATAGATGCCATTTTTGCAAGAAACTTGGACATTATTAGAAAGATTGCCTAAAATGTAAAGGTCGGTTCAAAAAGAAAGGTAAGATTGGTGCTTTAGTATGTTTCGAATCTAATTTGTCTGAAGTTCCTTATAATACTTGATAGATTGATTCTAGTTGTATCACTCATATTTTGAATACCTTGCAAAAATTCCTTAGAACCCAAACCATATCCAAATGAAAATTTTGTTTTGTTGATGAACCATGTCAAAGCTCCAGTTGAAACCATAGGAAGCTATCGTTTGATTTTAGATACTAGAAATCATTTAGATTTATTTCAGACACTTTATGTACCTATTGTTTCCCGTAATTTAGTTTCCTTATCTAAACTTGATTTGTTAGTTATAATTTCAAATTTGGGAATGAATGTTTCAGTTTATTTAAACAACAATTGCCTTATTGGTTCTAGTATTCTTTATGATAGCCTATACAAGTTAAATCTTGATAACCTTTTACTAAAACCTTACTAACCTTGCAACATAATGATGGTACTAAACAAGGTTTAATTAATGAAAGTTCAACTTTCTTATGGCATAAACGTTTAGTCATATTTCTAAATAAAGACTACAAAGACTAGTAAAGAATGAAATTTTACCAGATTTAATTGGACTTTACTAATTTTGGTGTGTGTGTGGATTGCATTAAAGGAAAACAAATCAAACACACACAAAAAGGAGCCACAAGAAGCACACAACTTCTTGAAATTATACACATTTAGTCTATTTGCCTGAAGGTTGTATGAGAGTCAGATGTAAGTGGGTTTTTAAAACCAAACGTGACTCTATGGCAATATTGAAAGACATATAGCTAGACTTGTTGCTAAAGGTTATACTCAGAAAGATGACATTAATTATAAGGGAACTTTTTCACCTGTTTCAAAGAAGAATTTCTTAAGAATTGTTATAGCACTAGTGACTCATTATGATTTAGAGTTACATGGATGTGAAAACAATATTTCTTAATGGTAATTTAGAAGAAAAAGTGTCTATAGATTAACCTGAAGGTTTTTCAATTGAAAGAAAGGAAGACATGGTGTGTAAACTTAAGAAATCGATATACGGACTTACATAGGGCTCCTCATAATGGTATCTTAAGTTCAATGGTACTATTACCTCCTTTGAATTTAAAAAAAAAAACATTGTTGATCAGTGTATACATCTAAAGATCAGTTGAAGTAAGTTCATATGTTGGTACTTTATGTTGATGATATCTTTTTAGTTACTAATGATCTTGGTTTAATGCACAACACAAAAAAATTTATCTCTGAGAATTTTGAAATGAAAGATATAGGAGAAGATAGTAATGTGATAGGAATTGAAATATTCCATGACAGGTCACAGGGACTATTAGGCTTATCTCAGGAAGCTTATATTAATAAGGTCTTCGAGAAATTTGACATGAAAAATTGTTTTGCAACTATAGTTTCAATTCAAAAGGGAGACAAGTTTTGTCTTAATCAATGTCCAAAGAATGAATTGGAATATAAGAAAATGGAAAATATTCCTTATGCATCAATTGTTGGAAGCCTAGTGTATGTTCAAACTTGCACCAGACTAGATATTATATCTACAAGGTAGTAAAGATTATATGCTAATTTATAGGAGATTCAATCACCTATTACTGTTGCATCCACTATGGATTGAATTTGTAGCATGTTTTGAAGTTAAAATTTAAGGATCAAGGTTGCGAAACTTTATTTAGAGTCTTGGAGTTGTCGACAATATTGCCAAGCCACTGAAAACTTATTGTCATAATTCTGCAACAGTTTTCTTTTCAAATAACGACAAATACGCTAAAGGTGCTAAACATATGGAATTAAAATACTTGTACGTTAAAGAAGAAGATTAGAAACAAACAGTTTCAATTCAATATATTAGTACTAATTATATGATCGTCGATCCTTTGAGAAAGGATTAACACCAAATGTCTTTAAAGAGCATGTTTAAAGAATGGGTGCTATGGGATACCATTATTGAGATTTATGATGTTTATATTTTAACACTGTGAGCTCACTTACGTTTATGTTTCTGTCAATCCTATTTTATAATATACATTTATGAATAAATTATGTTGATAGGATTTGTCTTTAAATAAGGCGTGATTATTGGATCATTAAAGTGTTTCTTATCTATGGATCATATTGAATAAAGCGCCAATATTGTAGTAGATGGAAGGAATTATATTGTTTGTTAAAATGTGAAATTACTAGGACTCTTATTCATAGCTTTGTTTGAATGTGATTTATAATATAATCAACGTTAAAGAATGTGACATAATGATTATTTATTATTAAAACATGATATAACGATTTTCAATTAATGAGCCAAGTGGGAGAATGTAAAACATATATATAATATTTGGCTCATTAATAATTATGGTTTTAATAATATTAAGTGATAAATTCTAATTGGTCAATTTAATTAAGTAAGATAAAGTTTTTAAAACTCACTATTTGATGGGAACGGTTAAGATATCCCTATTTCATAGAAACTAGTCCTCTCTCTAGGCCATATCCCTTTCTTTACGTTTTCACCATCATAATACAGGATTATTGAGGGAAAGAGGAGAGAAATCAAGTTTCTCTATATTCAATCACTTTAAGGGGTTTGTCTCAATTAAGATAAACTAATTTCATGGATCAAAGTATGTAATTCCTATTTTATATTTTGGTGAAAAACATATAATTTTAAATGTGGGTAAAAGGATTATTGTAATTATGTTTATGAAGTAAATTATGCTTGCAGCTTCTTCCTTTATTGATGTTGCTGCCTCCACAGGTTTAGAACTGCCATAGTATCAACTAAGAATCAGAAGTTAACAACTATAAGTGAAAAATGTTTGCTCATGTTTTTCCTTCTATATATAATTTCATGATTAAGATGTGTTATGTTATAAGCTTGGCATGTGGAGTCATGAGGTTGTTATAGAGAGTTCTTACAAAGAGGGGATAGAGAAGCAAGCCATCGTAAGAGCATTGAGATTAGAGAGAACTCCTCATCAAATATGGTTTGAGAGGATTAGGTTGACAGACTAACAAATTATTAAATTGATGACACCTTCTGATAAATTTAGTAAAAAATATAAAAATGAAAAATCCTAACTAAAATGTTGAATATGACGACAAAATGATGTAAGATTTAGTCAAAAATCCCTCTTTAAGTTAGAAGTGATGGAGTAAGAGTTCCTATTTATGTGTTTTTGGCCTAGACAACCAACAACTATTAACTTCTTTACCCTAATCTTTCTCTATTTAGGACCACATTATAAAATTTTCTAGCTCTAAAAACCATATCCAACTATACTATTAGTGTATACAATGGAACAACTATTGTATACTCTTTCTTAAAATTTCATACAATGCCAACATTTTAAAAGTTTCCAACTAAATTGAAAATGTTACTTTTATGTATTGGCTCTTTCTTTTGGTGTGGGGGCTTCATAGCACTTTAAGTGTAGGGGATTAATAATGTAAGGAATTTAACCAAATTATTTCAATGTGGCACCAAAGCAATATGGTCCAAACATTTAAGTTGTGGCATTGACAATATTGTTTTTAGTGATAAGAGATTCATTTCTATTAAAGGAGTTAGTTCTTTTTTTTAATTTAGTAAATGACTATAAATCGATTTGTAAGTCTTAACAAATCATTTATAATATAATTAGAGATTAAATTCTTATCAATAATTTTTGATTCAATATGCTTCGTAATTGATCAATTGAATTATTCAAGGGCACATAGTTTAAAGGTTAATGATAATAACTAGGAATTTTAGTTATAAAAAAATTGTAATAATAATTCTTTTCTTACTCTTACTCTCTAAGTAGTTTTGGGTAGAACGCAACACATATGCTAAATCTCATAAATCTTACTTATGAAGGGATGCAATACTTAATCGGATCGTCGCTTTGTCTAAATTCAGACAACCAAATGCAAGCTTATCAAAGCTGCATTTGTGAATATCATTGACTATTTTTGGAAAGAACATAACAGCGTATTATATAAGGGTGTTGGAGAAGATAAATATCTAATAGCACATAAAATTATCAATGAGATTTGAGCTAGTGGCATCACCAACAATTGGAGCACCACCTTACTTCTGATATCAAATATATGGCATCTTTAATTAGTTTTGTCAACTAAAGATCTATTCTTGTTTCTCCTTTTTGTTACCCCTTTGTTGAGTTGTTTTAATAGTTAGCTCATTATTGTAACAGTGCCATGATAATACAAATCGTTCAATTTCAAAAAAAATGTAGTAGCTCAGACAACACATAATCTGATCCGGGCGGATTAACAGAGGAAGAGAAGGCGAAAAGCCCAAGTATCTTCATTTGCTCATATTTGATTGGATTTTTTGATTTTGTATTTCGACCAGAAACCCATTAATGATAGCATTTCTCGCACCGTCCATTTTCTATTGCATGCAACGGTGCCGTTTCTCAGTTGTTTTTCTTTCTTTTTTCCTTTTTGTTAATAACTGGTAATCTGAGAAATTTGACCACATAAACAAATTCGCATCAGTACAACTCCCAAATTTCTCCTCCGGATTCCATAGCTATTAACCATGGCGGACGAGGTAAGGTTTCGATTCTCTTTCTAACTAACGTCAATCCTCTTTTTGGTTTCCTAGGTACCGCTAGGAACGAAATGGAAATCTGAGAGAAATTGATAGAATGGAAATCTCAATTTACTTGTCAAATTCCTGGTTTTTCTTGTTCATTTTCCATAGCTTCTAGGTATCCAATTGGTTATACACTCATCGAAAACCTATTAGTTGCAGTTCTCTTGTTAGGATCTGTATTGACGATTTTAGCCTGCAATCCTTTGTACCAAATACGTGGAGACGCATGCTTAAATAAAAAAACATATTCACTTGATTACTCAGTATCAACGAGTACTTATGTGTTTCGAGTTATTACTTAATGAAATTTTATGCGGCGATGATTGATCAGGAAAATCCATGAGCATTATTCACATGCTAGTGAATTTGTTTCCTTCCATCTGTAATTTTACAGAGGAATGTGGTTTACTGTAATTCGCCTCTTATATAGAATTTATGATTTATGAGACGTGTCTGGGCGTAGCAATTAGGCACTTTCAATGCCAGGATAGTAAAACTTGATACTCATTTGAGTTAATTTTGCAGACTAAGGTTTAAAAATGTAACCAATTTCTTATACCATCTGTTAGATTGAGCTGAAAACTGCTCCTGCTGATTTCCGATTCCCTACAACAAATCAAACTAGACACTGTTTCACTCGCTACATTGAGTTTCACAGGTGCAGTTTTATGCTTTTTCTAGAAATTTATAATATATATATATATAAGAGAGAGAGAGAGAGAGAGAGATAGCCAACATACTTAAGCTCACATTATTTGCAGGTGTGTGGCAGCAAAGGGTGAGGAATCTAATGATTGTGAAAGATTTGCTAAGTATTACCGAGCCCTATGCCCAGGTGAATGGGTGAGTGCATTTACTTTTATCTGTAGTTCTTTCTGCTGAAATTAATGTACTTAACCGTATGCCTTAGATTCAGTAGCTGATAATCTATGCAATTCACTTTGAAAATCATGTCTTTTGCTATCTAAATTACTGTGGTTGATATTAATTCTCTTAAAATACTAGGAAAGAAAGATGATAGAGAAACAAGTCCTAAAGTTTTCGATCCAAGAAGTAGGACAAAAATGAACAAAGAAGAATAAATTAAATAATGTGCAGACACTCCTTGATTTAGATAAATAAGAGAAGTTTAAAAGTTTTGTAATGAATATATGTTTAGTGCTTTATTTCTGTTTATTTATACTACTTGAGGGATGTCTCCACTTCTTTTTAAACCTAGAAAGTCATTCTTTACTATATTCTTAAAGCGTGAAAACTTATCCTTTTGTACAGACAGTTTATCTGTTACCGTCTTGCTCTTTTGGAACTTAAGCTGTGTACTGCTTCATAATGCCCTTACTGAATGAACATGACTTTGGAGATCAACAAAAGAGAGCTTAGCCTCAGTAATGAAATTTTAACCTTCAGTGCCTAATCTCGAATTCTTTGGTAGCTGTTGTAAATGTGTCACTGATTTTAACCATGGTTTCTTTTTATCGACTTATTTAGGAATTCATTATGTTTTCCAATCTCGTGATTGTTTGCTTTTGCATCCAACTGGATGATGTTTGGTGGTACTTGCTTTTAGGTGCAGTTGTTCTTGAAGAGCTTCAGGAATATGTTGGTCAATTTTCTTGAAAGTAGCTTATTGATGGAGTAGGATTTGATGATTCATGAATTATGATAACCTTGTGATAACTTTTTTATATCACCTTTCCAATGCTTCTTTTCTGCATGATGGAGTCAATATTTGCCCTTCCAAAGTTTCTCTTTTAAACTATAATGTTGATAGAAGAATGTATTTTGAGGAATGATGTTCTGATTGCATACTTTTTGGGTTTTGATGTTGGGTTGGGTGTCAAAAGGAGCGTTGCCTGATTTCCTGTCATTATTTGATTACTTCTTGACTATTGTACATCCAGCATTACGTCTGGGTTGGTAGTTCGGTTGTAAGCTTACTGGATAGTAAAATCTAAAGTTTTTTTCTTCCATTTTTGTAGTTAAACAATCTCTGTTCTTAGAGTTACAGCTTGCCTCCTTTCTATGTGCTTAATTTCTGCAGGTTGATAGATGGAATGAGCAGAGGGACAATGGAACATTTCCAGGTCCTCTTTGATCTTTTTCCAGCGCTTAAATGAATTTTCTTTGGTAATATTGCTCCAGTGTTCTTTTGGTACTTCTTGGATGTCCATGGATAACAAATTAATAAGGCACTTGAGGTTTTCCTTTGAGCTAATGGTGCGAAGGAAATGATTGTTGGAGGATTTATTATGTTGTACGTATTCTTATTCCATAATGACGTTCCGTTTTGGTTAGTTATTTGTATTTCTTTCCCGCATGCATGTTTTACATTTGAAAACTAAGCACGCAAAGATTAAGTGGATCAACGTAAGGCTGTTTAACATTCTCAGATGCATTAAACTATACAATTTATCCTGAGGTCAGTCATAATATAAGCCTGAGAACTAGTGATGGATCTCACTGTACTCAGTTCCGACCGAAATTCATAAGAAGGCCTTTGAAGTACGTGCTAAATGCTTTGCGACGGATTCTGACGTTTGGGTTCCAGGTGTTATAGTTATTCCTGAAGTAGAGGACCGGATTTTACTATATCTTCATATATTATATAGTTGATCTTTTGTTTTTAGTATATAGGGATTTTTATTATCTACCAACATTTCTGGTAACTGTTTGTGTTCAGCATTATTCGACGCGGTCCCATGAGTTTTGTCATTGTAATAAATTAAAGAAATTCTTCGTCGAGCACGTTCCTTGTTGGATAAATGGAACATGCTTCGTGAAGACCCCAAGCCCCAAGGGCCATGCCAAAGGATTCTCCGACTTACTAATCCAAATGTCAAAAGGCGGTGTAGTATTATAATTAAGTGGTGTGATTGAGCGGTTTGACAACGTATTAATTGCCTGTATGTTTTAAATTTTGGAGGGTAAATAAATACTTTTTTCACCGTAAAAGTTGGTTTAAAAAAAAAAGAGTGTTTAGCCGTAAAATTTAAAATTACTTTTTTTTTCATAAAAATGGCTTTTTTAAAAGTTAAAATACAACTTTTTAATAAGTTTAAATTTAGAATTTTTCAAAAAAGCATTTTTTAATAAAATTTTTAGATCAATTAGTGAATTTATTTTTAGTCCTTTTTATCATTATATTTTTACATTTAATTTTTGCAATACCTATAAACACATCTTCACGTTTATTTTGAAATTTAGATAATATTATTTAACTTTTTATATATTTTAATGTTTATTTTTTATATTAGTTTTACTTATATTATAATTCATATAAAAAATTTGGTTAGATATATTTTCATTTATGTTTTATATGATTTAAAATTATATAATAATTAATATATTGTGCTTTTCATATTGTTTAATATATTTTAAATAATATTTATATGCATAAATAATTTTTATTGCAAAAAATATAGTTAAAACTAAAAGTTCTTTTTATTTTATATTGTCAAACAGTCTATTATATAAAACTATTTTAAAAAAGTTCTTTTTTAAATGAAAGCTAAACAGTCAATTTACTTTTTAGAAAAGCTCTTCTTAGAAAAGCTCTACGGACAAAAGCTCTACTGACAAAAACTTAAAATAGGCACTTAGTCGGTTGTAAAACATTATTTTGTAACATGAATAAAGCTTTTTAATGACTTATTTATTAAGTTTAAGTATTTATTTATTCAGTTTAATTTAACAGGAAAAGACTAAATTATAAAAAGTATTAGACTTATCTCAATCTTAAAATAATAATTTAAAATTTAAAAAGTGATTTTTAAAAAATTATTTGACATTAAATTTTTTATTAATGTCGTTAATATGATTTCTTAGGTTAGAGTTTGTATTTGTTACGTTTATTATTTTTTCAATTAATTATTAATTATTTTATTAAAATTTAAAATATAAAACCTAGTTTTCTATAACTCATTTGTTACTGAACACATCCATAAGCTACAAGAACAATTCCGGTTTTGTACTAAGCAATGTGTTGGATTGGAACAAAAGCCATGAAAGGTCATAATGGTGCAAAAGAGGGTTGCACCAACCTAATTGTTGGAGAATGCTTTGTTTGGTGGGCAAAAAGTTGGCGACTGTGAACGTAACGGAACCATGAAAACACTATTGATGATCGTTCACACACATGATCTCGAAGCAAGTTTCGTAATTGAGCTAGCCCGTTGTTGAACAGAGCAATACTCAACGCTACAGTATTTGTTCCGTAACCTTGGCTGTAGAGGTTTTCGTAGCCACAAGCTCCACCTGCATGCACAAATTTCACAACTTTGTTAAATGAATTTTCTCTCGAAAGATTTGAACCTTGTTCTGTTTAAAATTGTTACGACAAGAAACGACGTCCCAAGCAAAGAGGGAGGTGTGAAAACGATAAAGAAAAGGTCAACATCAAATAATAACATAAGCAGACGCGAGGAGATGCCAACCTACGTACGTACAGAATGTGTCAAGTTTGTATTAGGATGCAGTACTACATCAGTGCTGCTTTTATTATTATTATCATAATAAGACACAATACTTTTATTATTATTATTGTAATAAGACAGTACGATTTTTGTTATTTATATAAACTTTAAATAACTAAATACCAGTGTTTAGAATACTCTTTTGGAGCTTGCCGGTACCCAATAAAAATATAATGGCATTGCCTTCTTTGGTACAGGTCTTTAGTATCGGCTAATATTGAAAAATTTATCCCAAATATTAGTCGGTAATAAGAATTTTGACAAATGTGGGCACCAAAATGTAAAAAAAAAATTAACAAACCTCTTCCCCCCGACAGTCGCACACGTCTCTCTCTCACTCTTGTTTTTTCTCAGCCTCTCAATCACAACTATTCTACATCTTGATTGTCGCTCTCACTGCCGCCACCGACCTTCGGCCACCAACCCTCTCCATCGCGCCTCCCCACTCGAGCCTCCTCTCTCTGCCTACAATGTGCCTCTCCAATCTCCACCTGAACCTTCTCCCTCTGCATATATGTTGTTCGCTGCCTCTTCCTCCTCTCCACCAACTGCTCAGCTACTCTCTTTGCTCTCCTCCACCAATCCATAATCTACCACCATCATTGCCGACTTAAAAGTGAAACAAATTTGAGATTTTGATTTCTTTGGGTGTGTTTTTAATTTTTTCTGCTACTGAACTGCATTTGTTAATGGTTAAAATTGAATTGTGAATTACATTTGTGAATGGTTGTCTTCAATGTGTTGAATTGTGAATGGTTGGAATTGTTGGAATTTAATTGTCAATGGATAAAATTGTTGGAATTATTGGAGTCGTGAGATTGGAGAAATTTGAGTTTGAATTTTAAAAATTAGAAATATTTGATGATGGTTAAATCCAACTGGCAATGTAAGTAATTTCTTAATCTAATAAAATGAAATGTAAAAAATTTCTTCATATGATGATGTTAATCAATTAATGTAATGAAAGTCTGGAACTAGTAAAGAACAACTAAACATAAATAACCACATTAGGCCATCTTATATAATTTAGTAACTCAAATTAAAATGTGTCCTCTTTTTAATCTTTTATATGGATAGTATTAAAATATGTGTTGGAAAAAGTTTTTAAACATATATAAAACTAACAAGATACTCATTATCAAAATATTTCCTAGTAGGAATTGCTTCTATTTTTTGTTTAATAATTTATTTATATTTTGCGCTTGTGTTTGCAAAGTAGTTTGATGACAACTTATCCTAAGTTATAAAATGACAATGATGATTTTTTTAAAAGTCTTCATATGATAGCTCATTTATATATTTATGTATAGAAGTTGATTACTCAATTTTCTCTAGATTACTCATTTTACTCAATATTAAAATTATGACTTAAGATTACATATCTTAAGTTATAAAATGACAATGATGATATTGTTAAAAGTTTACATATGATAGTTCATTTACATATTTATGTATAAGAGTTGATTTCTCAATTTACTTAATATTAAAAAAATTATATCTTAAGTTATAAAATCACAATGATGATATTGTTAAAAGTCTTCATATGATAGCTCATTTAAATATTTATATATATAAGTCAATTTCTAATTGAGTATTTATCCTTTTTTTTACTTTTCCTTATAATTTTACATGATAGTAATTTTTTATCTTTATCTCTTTAACCTCTTTTATTTATTTGTTTGGTTTAATTACTTATGTTACTTTTAGTTATTCGCATTAACGTAAATATTGTTTTAACTCTCACTTTTAATATTAAAAATGTTACAATGCTATTTATATAAATAATAGAAAATATTTAAAAACTAAGATATAAGAAAAAATTTGTTTCTCTTTATATGGGACTCTAAAAGTTTTATATGGCCAACGTTTTCAACTTTTGATAGTCACATGTCGAATACATGAAAAGTTGGTTTTTGACTTCTTGGTGAATTGTGTTTGATGAAATTAAATTGTGTATGATATAATCATACAAAATGAGTTATATTATATAAGATGGGCATACGTATCATGTAATAAAATTATGTGTTCTTTATTTTAATATATATCTTCATTTTTTTACAGATAAATGGAAGTAAATTCAAGTACTCTTGATCAAACTGATTTAGGAATATATAATGATCTAGCTTAGGCTCATACTGCATTAGTCCTCGACATGAAGAACCATACTATTTGCTTGTTTTGTAACAAGCATTTGAAAGGTGGAAGAATCAATCGATTAAAGAAGCATTTAGTTGAGGTTAAAGGAGATATGGAACCTTGTAAAAAATAAGCCATGATGTGAAGTGGCAAATGAAAATTTTACTTGAGAAATATCAACACAAGAAAGATAAAAGGTAGAAATTGAATTATAAAATTGGTAGTGGAAGTTCGTTTGTTAGTTTGCATAATGATAGTGGAAATGTTGAAGGTGGTAGTGGTAGTGGTAGTGTTCCTTCCCAACAAAAAGTGAATGATATATCTGGACCTGATGTTAGGAAAAGAAGAAGGTAGATGATGAATTTTTTTGCACCACAAACAACTCCTAGAGCCCAACTTTTAATTTGTAGTGTTATGTAATCAAGAGATACAACTCACAGTGTAGATAAGGCAATGACTTGATGGTGGTATAATATAAGTGCATCATTCAATGCTTCCCAATCTTACTATTATTAACCTATGGTAAATGCTATAGCCAATAACAGTCCAGGATACAAAGCTCTTTCTATTGATGACTACAAAGGTAAACTTTTGAGTTGCTTAGTTTCTTGAAATTAAAACTTATTTGGAAGAAAGAGAATGAATTAGGCTACTTATGGGTGTTCAATCATGTGTGATAGTTGGACAAATAAGAGACTTGAGCCTATAATTAATTTTCTGGTTTATTCTACCAAATTGCTTCTTTATGTGCTTGATCTGGTCATTGCATAGTGTCCTTGAATCGTTTAGTTCTCTTAAAAGACTGCATGGGAGAGTTTACAAGTCCTTGCCACCACCCGATGAGGACGCAAAGCTACATGCACGACCAACGAGGACTATCTTTCATGTTACAGGTTCTCCTAGCAAGTCAAGGTCATATCTGCCTTCTCGAGCCTCCTGACAACCAGCCGTTGTCCACAAGAAATAGTCAGTTACCGTTGTTCACAAGTCTGTTTGTTTTTTCACTCTTCGATATATCGGTGCTTCACTATTATGCAAACCAGCTTCTCTTTTAAATTCACAAGCCCCCCGTATGCTTTGAACATTTTCCTAGTATTGCTTCCTTATTCGGCTCTCTCAGGTTGTATACTTGTTGGTGAAGGGATTTCGTGAAACAGATCGGGTAAATTTTAAAAATTTTAAATCCGATGATAATGAGGATCGTTTCTATTATTGCTAATTCTTCTTGCATTTTGTTTGCATCACAATCAATTTTATATTCCTACAAGATGAATTGTTAAACCATACCTTTGATCTCTAACGAAGTTTTATTCCTCTTCGGTTCACCTTGAATCTGAAACAAGAAAGACGCTAAGTTTTTGTTAGCGTTCTCTTCGTCCTCGCCTAGCTTCGTCACCCGTTTCTTAATCAATTACTCAATCGATAGTTTTTTTAACAAGTTATGAGAGAGAGCAATGGATAACAAGAACAAAACCTATATCCAAGTCTGACCAGATCTGTAAAAACCATATAGCCTCAAAATATTCTTTAAATTCCCACAGCATTTATGGCAATTAAATCAAGAACAGTTTTGAAACATGTTTAATTCCTGATCTTTTAGTAATAGAATTGTGATCACTGCTTCTAGCGAACTCCAAACGACTTGAAACCTTCACCATTAGATTATACACTTCAAGGGATACAAAATTGATAGGTCATTTGTCCAGAATGGTTGTCGTTTGCTGTTTCAAACTCCTGTTCAAAATCACCTTAAAATCTGGCGCAAATTTGATGGCTATAATAGTACATCTATTCTCTCTCTTCATTTGTTAAAATAAATTCTTTTGGGCTTGGGCTATAAATAAATTTATATTTCATGAAATTTATATTATCCTCATAATATACATTTCAAATGAATTTGTTTCCCATCTAGGTTGTCACATCGTGTGACAATATTTTAACATGTACCTTTATTTCATCAACATGAAATCTTTTACACAGAAAATATATATTCTTGTTTCCCATTTAGTTGGTATGACCTATATTGAGGATCTGTGTCATGATACAACATTTTATTTCATAAACTATAAACGGTATTCTAGCTATACATTATAGCTACCCAAACAACATAGATGTTTAGTAAACCTTTTACGTAGCACGATCCTTCTAGTAATGTCATCATTAACATTACTTTTGTCCATTCCTTGCCTTATGATATTATGATTACTATACAAAGTAGTACTATTTCATCTTTGTATTATAATCATTTCTTGGTCTCCATTAAGTAAATTATAAATTATAACTATACCTCAGTTATATTGGATCCATTTATAATTCTACTTTACCAAGGAGCCCATAAAATATCATTACTCATTATTAATGAGTGACAATGATGCTATTTACATGTACTTTTTCCCACAAAAGTTATATATAAAGAACTATTATTTTTATCACCACTTATTATAAGCAACTCTTAATAATAATTACGTTATACATTCCTCATGAGAAAAAATATATGTATCAATCTTAGAATCAAAGACACGATAAAAACATTAATGACACAAACACAATCCATATAATGTTTTATCTATTAGGTCTATTCAATATATGAAACCTTTCATATATTTATGTTATTAAATGATAATCCTTTATCAACATTTACAGAACTATGACATACTTTTAATCAACACGATAGTCTTATATGGTATATTAGTGTTCCTGCTAATATCCAAGACCTGTGAACATTTTAGAATTGAATATTTATATTATTTAGAGTTCTATGGTTCAAGACCAAGTGCATCTTCTTGAACACTTCTAAATAAATATAAAACTCATGGAACATAATATTAATAACATTTAATTCATAAGTATAACATATAAAAGTAATCATCTTATATAACTTTTAGAACATAAATCTAACAATCTCCCACTTATTCTTAAAGTTATCTCTTATACATTCTTATGTATTGACTCTAAGACTAGGGTTACCTTTTGACTTAGTTTGTTATCTTTATCCACTCTCCATGTTCCCTCAGACCTATGGAGTCAAAACGGACTTCGCTCTTTGCTTGAGATAAAGGCTTTGTTAGCAGATTTGCTATGTTACTATCCGTGTCCACCTTTAATAATTTTATTCTACCCTCTTCTATGAAGTCTCAAATGACAAAATATTTTCTATCCATTTGTTTTATCTTGTGATGTGCCTTCAGTTCCTTGATTTGTGCAATAGCTCCACTATTGTCGCAAAATAGTTCCAATGGTCCTTGAATGAAAGGAACCACATCAAGTTCCTCAATGAACTTCTTGACCCAAACACCTTCTTTGTTAGCTTTAGCAGTAGCTATCACTTCGGATTGAGTGGTTAAGTCAGTTGTTGTTAATTGTTTGAAACTTCTCCAACTAATGGAAACCCCATTTAGAATAAAAATATATCCAAATTATGACCTCTTATCATCATAATCGGTCACAAAACTTGCATCGGTGTAGCCTTCTAAAATGAGTTCCCTTTTCCCTCCATACATAAGAAACTTATCATTAATCCTGTTCATGTACTTAAGGATATTCTTGACCGTAGTCCAATGAGTAGGACCTGCATGGGCTTGATGACGACTTGTCATACTTAAAGCATATGTGAGATTAGGTTGAGTACATACCATAGCATACATGATGGAACCAATTGCAGAAGCATATGATACATCCTTCATGATTTCGATATCTTTACGTGATGTAGCACATTGAGATTTGCTAAGTGTAACACCTTGAGTCATTGGAACATTTCCTTTATTGGAATTATGCATGTTGAATCATTTCAACACTTTGTCAATATATGTACATTGACTTAAGCCAATGAGTTTACAAGACCTGTCTCTACAGATCTTAATCCTTAAGATATATTAGGCCTCTCCCAAATCTTTCATTGAAAAAATATCTTTCAATGGAGTCTTCCTTTCTTTCTCTTCAACTCTTCTTCTCTTCTCCCCCTATCTTTCTCATTTTCACTTCTCCCCCTATTTGTTATTAATCAAAGATCATGATCGTATATGCTTCATTATTTTAGAGAACATTTGTTTCATTTCAGTACGAAATGACTTGAGGTCTTCTTCCACAGACACTCGTAAGTGAGCTATTTCCTCATGTAAGTCACCCACTGAGTCACGCAAATCATCAACCTTGTCATGAATTTCTTCAATTTCCTTGACTAAGGCTTCATAACTCTTCCGCTGTACTTCTTCCAAACCAATAGTAGTACCAAATGATTCTGAAGGTAAAACATCTCGTTTAATAATTGTAATAGCAGGAGGTTTGAAAGATAAGTTCCTATCAAGGAGATCAAGATCATCAGGATGAGGTAGCTTTGGAACTTGTTTTCCAAATAAGTGTAATACATCTCCAATTGAAGATATAGAGCTCAAGGGTCTGATATGCATAATTAGATGCACAAGAGTCTCTATGTTGTAATTAATATCTCCAACTCTGATGGTTCTGTACTACCCTTCTGTTATT
>JAOSBK010000205.1:18447909-18472598 GCA_027568895.1 Erythroxylum shatona | reverse complement strand
AATTTCATTTCATAAACTTTACACACACTCTCTGTGGGATCGACCTAGACTCACCACTGCTATAGTAGTAGTCTAGTCATTTTATTTTGACTAGTGTAACGATGCGCGGTCAATATCACATTTGAGGATATATTACCACGATATAATGTGGATATCATATTCAATGATACAACCATATATACAAATGTAGTGGACCTTTATCTATCATACAAAACCAGATACTATTTCTCATTTATAACTGCCCATAAACCTTCATTGGCTCACATTCTGATAGATCATCATTCCTCCCAGCACTTCTAACAGCTCAAATTCTTAAAGAATGCTCATGCATGTGACTCATATAAACGTGACTCAGACTGGGGGATCAGTTGCTATTGTTTGCTATGATATGACAATAATGCATATACCTTGACACCTGTTTCACAAAATGCCCATATAAGGTAGTAGTTCTAGGCTCTAATACCACAAATGTAGTACCCCACTCTCTTAAGACACGTACCCGACATCCTAAGGGATATCCGAGTCCATGCCCCATGAGGGTGGCATGCTAGAGCATTCAGTCGTTCAAAACTCAATACAATTTTTTTCTTAACTATAATCAAAATATGCAGAAATCGATAATCAATTCGGGCCCACTTTATTCGTAAACTTTTTCAATCATAACAATACAATCATCAAAACATTCAATAGTCATTTGGGCCCTTTCACAAATACAAAACACTTTAGATATAATGTCTTTCCATTACAACATAGTTCAAATACACAATGTACAAAACTTTTCGGAGTACATATTGTACAACAATCGCGGAATATACAATTCAATACAAAAATAAAGAAATACAATGCAGACGTGAACTGATCCCGACCACTATCCCTTACTAGCATGCTGAAGCTATACTACTGTTTGCCCAACAGGGTATTCTTCTGATCTTGAAAAATAATTGCAAATTTTGGGTGAGTTTTGCAAACTAAATGAGTGACCATCATCGATGGCTCACCCAGTCACATAACACTTAATTCACATTCACATCATTTCATATTTCACATTTAATACAATTTAATCATTCCTATTATGTATGCAGTGCACATGAGACCCAATTTCCATTTGTTACTTTATTCTGATCGAGTGTCTAAACTATCCTGTATCTATTGGATATCAGGTTCATTACTAACTATCCCTTATCTGCTTAGGGGATACAGGGCTCATTTTACATAATGAGTCTTAGGCTCTTAATCACTTTTGAGCTCGAGGCTCATTTTCACTCGTTGAGCTTTAAACTCTGATCGGTAGTTACTCTGTCACAACTGCCATTATCTTTCATGCATTCATGAAATGGAATGCAGCAATCATATTTGCATGATCCCATTCAATCACATTTCCATATCATCGGACCTTAGTTCGGCATTCAACAATAAGTTGAGAATCACATTTTTACTTACATGTAAATGCTCATTCAAAACACATTTACCATCAAATTATGTACACTTAGTTCATCTCATTCACATAAAAGTAACACTTCAATATCCCAATCAATTCATCACATCATCAGACCTTCTGTCCGAAAACCATCACAATTAATCAATACCAAAATTCAAACAAAACAAACAATGAAATGAGAACATCTTGGTCTACTCACAGTATGCTCCAGATTAGCATTGGCTTCCAAATTCTGGAAATGCCTGAATGCGGACACGTAACTTGCACAACCCATTTGTGCAAGACACACATTGCACACTCATTAATAATGGCACAATTATAAGCATTTATTTACACACAACTGTGTATATGAGTTATGTATAATGCATGCTCAATGACAATTTCTGGTATTTTACCAATTTCATATCTTAAGCTCATTTTCATTTGATGACTTAATCCCTCATCAATTCTTTGAATCATATCCTCCATCCTTTGGTACTTTGATATCCATAACTCATCCCTAAATCTTTCCAATATAAATCCGTACGTGACTAGAGAGGAAGAAAAACAGAGTATTTATATAATCATTTCTCCAAATTTTTCTGTTCTCATCACATACACATTTTAGTTGATCTTTCACCTTTAAAAATCATTTCTACAACCTCTTATAACATTTTGATCATCAAATCAGAAAAATCAACATGTACAGCACACTCAAAATCTCCATAGTTAGTTCCCAGCAAATACGAATGCCACTATTTCTTAACCATTTTACAGTGAACTCACGATGCATGCTTTAGTCCATACAAAAATACATAATCATAATAAGCTTACTTGTTTAAAATCTCCAACATCTGCAACAATCACGTAACCCTAATCCTTTATGTAATCACGTATATCAACTTGAAATTTGACAGAAGGTTTGGTTTTTCTTGGGGTAGAAGAAAGAAATATCAAAGTGGAAGTGATGACAAACAGAGAAAGCAAGATTTAACTTTGGTAAAAAATTGATGAAAAACTTTGTGTTAGAGGAACTCTAGAGAAAGAAGTTTCGAGAAAGGTAAAGGCAAGTACAGTAGCTTGTCTTTCAAAGGTAATAAAAATCTTAGCTTTAGTTAGGAAACTTGTCCATTTCTTATCCACTTATTTGCTTCCCTTGATTAAGACCTACTTAATTATAATTTATACTTAAGTTTAAAACTTAATAATACCACTGCAATCACAAGTTATAACCCATTAAATTTTTTTCAGATTTTTCCATAAACATAGCATTTCGTGTTAACTTTGCATATTCTTTCTGACCCCAATACTGAAGCTATTTTGCAACACTTTCTTCTGGAAACATATTCTCCTATGTCTTCTGTCTCCATTTTCACCAAAATCATTTAATTTGGTTTAGTGATTTGAAAGATGTACCTCAAACATTTTCAGACTGCTCTTATCTAAAAAAGTAGACTATATACAACTTCCATCCATAAATTGAACATCTTAGAGACAGAATCACAATTCAAATTTTTTTACATGATTTGTAGCCCTATTTCTCTAGTTTACTCCAAATAAAAAATCATCTCATTTGGAATCTTACATATCCAAATATAATTAAAATACTGAAGTATGTTCAGTAAGATAATCCTATTTCACTAGTCCAACATATTCCACATTTTCATTCAATCAAACCTTTTCAATTTGATTCAAAATGCTACCAATCTTTTTTGAGAGATAGAAAAATGTGCTAGGAATCTATTGGTCTAAGGATCACTTCATTTTGAGGTTGGGTTATGAAGTTATGGCCAAAATAATCAACCATGCTAATGTCCTCAATCACGTTGTACCTATCTCGGAACAATTGGCATAACTTTCACTAGAAATTTCAGATTAAGGTTTTATTTGAATGGTTTCGAAGAGGACTTTTAGATCTATAATTTTATGAAGATCTCAAAGGCAAATACTATCTTCTAGAGGGTCAAAAATGGTACCATATGATAGGATTAGATGAGCAATGCACCAAACGATATGACATCATCAGACGATATGTCCTCACTAGATGATACATCCTCGACAGACGAAGCATCGTCACCAGATGATATATCCTCACTAGATGAAGCGTCCTCACCAGATGATACGTCCTCATCAGATGAAGCGTCCTCACTAGATGAAGCATCCTCACAAGACAATCCGTCCTCACTAGACGAAGCATCCTCACTAGATGATACGTCCTCCCTAGACGAAGCGTCCTCACTAGACGACAGACGATACTTCTTATACTCCTGAGCATCTCCAATTATAAAGACCACAACTTTTGACTCCGATATCCAAAAATTCCATACCATATACCGTTGGAAAGCTAGAAAGCTAAACTACAACTTTCTAGAATACAACTTTGTCAAAATATGCCTAAATCATTACATTAAATTCATGGAAATTCAGACCAAAGATTCAATTCTTAACTATTCATTCCCAGAAAATTTCCAGACTTCTATTTTCTAAAATCCAACACTTCAAATTTTTATTTCTTGTCCTTCTACTCCATTTCATTTAACTCATTCTCTATAACCATAATTCTCAACATATCCCATTACTATTCAATATACCTAGAATGTCAATGAGTGCATGTACAATTATTTTCATGTGTGTAAAAATTCAAATTCACATGCATGTATGCTAACATTTTGCTGAACATGAAATGAATTTTTTTTTCTAACTCTCGCATTGCTATTTTCTCCATTATTGAAATCTAAATTCTAACCCTTAATATAGGGATAGGATGTTACATTTGATGAATGTGCGAAGCCTTAGGTTTAGACTCTTAGTGGCAAAGGATGACGGAGCATTGCTAACATAATTTGAAGTTTGATCGACATTATTTGATGAGATCAAGAGATTGCAAGCCGACTATCCCGAGTTAAGAGTCATTCGCAAGAAATTGCCATCCTAAGAGAGTGAGGGGTTTAGACTAAGAGAAAACAAGTTGTTAGTCTTTAGAGACAAAGTCTGTGCACCAAATGACCAGGGTCTCAGGTGAGCTATCTTGGAAGAAGCTCACATTTTTGACTTATGCTATGCATCCTAGTGGCACTAAGATGTATTGAACTCTTAAAGAGAGTTATTGGTGGCTAGGGATAAAGAGAGAGACCAACATAGGACATGGGATCATGTAGCTTGAGTGTGGAGGTAGGCTTGGAAGTTGCAAATTTAGAAGAAAGTACTTCGGAAGCAAAGACAGGCGTCGCCGAGGTGAACTATGATTTTGCCGTGGAGAACATATGCGAGAATCCCCTAGACCCCTCGGGAATTTTACACCCTGGTGAATGATTTAACTTTCGCTGCGGCAAACCTGCAATTGTATTTTTGCTGCGGCGACCATTTGGTCTCTCCGCGGTGAACTCACGATGCCAACAAAATTAAAATAGCTTTGGATTAATTACGTCGCGGCGAACTTTTAGCTTTGCTGCAGTGAAAACTCCTGAAGTAGAACCCACAATGCAAAATCAACATTCCTCATTTAATGCAACTTAAACTTTTTCAACTACTCAACCCCAACATTAACTCTACTAAATGCAACCATAAATTTTCCAACAACCATCCTCAATTCAAACCCAAAACAAAATGAACTTATACATAAACACATGCAATTTCCAAAATTCGAATACTTTGTGAAAACATGAAAAATAATAGACAACTCCAATCATATATTTCATTAATATTAAAAGTAGAGTTTTACAAAGCTTTAATGGCATTTCAAGCCATAATACATCAGTTGAGTTTTGAGAACCAAAAATACGAAATACATTTGAACTATCAAAACTTGAAATGTGGCTAAAGCCTTGAATTCCTAAAAATCTAACTTAAAAAGACAAAAGCATGTCAATTCGAAGTGATGTCGTAACTCTTGACCTACTCAATCTCTTTCTCATCACCTGAATAGGGGAAGGAGAATGGGGTGAACTTAAAGCTCATGGGTAACAGATTTATAATCGAGAAACAAGCAAAAACTATTTTCAAAACTCACTGCCATTATACATTTTCAAAACCAAAGTAATTTCACATGTAAATATCATCAAACACTTATTCCTCAAAATTCTCAGCTTATCAAACAATTCATGAGCAATATTAAATCATGTATGCATCAAACTTATCAATAGATTATAAACATATAAACACATCAGAATGGTTTGGGTAGATCCATAAACATGATGCACCATACATTTGCACATAATAGTCCTGTGTAGTCATAAACTTGAGGGAGTCCATGAAGAAGCTCTATACCACTAACGGGTAGGCGGGAGAAGCCTTTAACTTGGTCAACGTGCATGTGAAACTCTTGAGGGACTACCACAAACCGACATAACACATATTTCATAACTTGTAAACTTGTTACCCAAAATGGCACTTTTCTTTCTTGAAAACTTGCTTTTCAAATACTTGATATATTTTGGAAACCATTTCTGAAAACATGATTTTGTAAGCATGTATCTTTTAAAGAGAAATCCTTTTCAAAGTCTTTTCATCAATTATCAACACAATTCATGTAGCAAACATATAACAATTTCACAATACTGTCAAAAAGCAAATAAATGCAACATCTAAGATGCAATTGAAACCATTTAGCTTCGTTGATTCAAAGAAAACAATAAGTGGCTTATTTACTATATTATAAACATGTACCCACCTTGAATTCCTTACTTATAAACTTGCATAGGGATGTCTTTCCTCTTGTTCCTCTTGCCTCTCTTGCCCCACTTGATTTCCTTAAAGAATAACCAAAATTTCATTCAATTTTGTTTAGAAATCAGAAAGTCATACCTCAACAATTTGGACTATTTCTAATGTTGAAACAAAAATCTATGCTCGACTTCTATCCCAAAATTTTAAATTCTTAGAGACTGAATTTATACTTGATTCCTTCACACAATTTATAGCCCTATGTCTTTAGTTTACACAAACCAAAAATCATTTCATTTGGACATATACAGAAGAAGTTATGCTTAAAATATCAAAACATGTCTGTGTAGGAAAAATGAACTTCGCCACGGCGAACTTGTCCAGAAACTCACTCTGAAGACATATTTTGCTACATTTTCCACCTTTTCACTCCCCCCTTTCATATATAACCCATATTAACACTAAACCATCTTTTATACTTCATTTTCAACCCAAAATCATTCACAAACCAATTCATATTCTACTCTTGATCATTAACCAAACGATAAAGCATTAACATTAACCATTCATCAACAACTTCCTAGCTACATTCAACCTTGTTTTCACTTCTAACTAACCCTAAGTATGGTTCATCCAACAATTAAGAAGGGTTAATGCTCATACTTGTTTTAGCCTCAAAGTCTTCAAGTTCTTCAAGAATCTCCAAAACCATAGCTTTTCTCTTTTTTCTTCCTCTCTTCCACGACACTCACTTCTCAAATAAGACAACATTTACTTCTTCTTCTAACTTATACTCTTAATAATCATCAGATGTCCATTTTCCCCTCCAATATAAGCTTTATATCTTTTAACCTTAAGTGTCCTTCCCATAATACCCTTATACATTCTGACTTCTTCAATTTAACTTACACCATATTATACTCTAACTTAATCTAAATTTCTCCATTTAGTACTTCTAATTCCATCAATCCAAGCAATAAATCCTCCAATCATTGACGTGCTAATTAAACACCAAACAAAATAATTTATCTAGCAAAACCACAAAATTTAATCAATTCATGCTTAATAAAATAAAAAAATTTGGGGCTCAATAGAGATAGCAGAATTTATGGCCAGATGCCTTCCTTGTCAACATATTAAGGTAGAGCATCATAAGTAGCAGGTATGTTACAGTCTTTGCCTATTCCGTAATGGAAGTGGGAGCATGTGACAATGGATTTTGTAGTTAGACTACCTCATACATCAAAGGGTCACGATGCTATTTAGGTTATAGTAGATAGATTGACGAAGTTTGCTCATTCTGCCTATTAGCACAACCTACTCATTGGAGATGTTGGCAAAGCTGCATATCGATGAAATTATGAAGCTAAACGGGGTACTAGTTTTTATAATATCAGATAGAGATATGAGATTCACCTCACAATTTTGGCCAAAATTTCAAAAATATTTCGGGACTAAACTGAAGTTTAGTACTGCCTTCCACCCCTAAATCGATGGTCAGTCAGTACCATTTAGACACTGGAGGACATGCTGAGAGCATGTGTGATGGAATTCTAAGGGAGTTGGGACTGACTCTTGCCTTTGATGGAGTTTGCTTACAACAAAAGTTATTAGACAAGTATCAATATGCCACCTTATGAAGCACTTTATGGGAGAAAGTGCAGGACACCTCTATGTTGGGATGAAGTTAGTATAGCTAAAGTCAAATGAGTTGAATTGATAGTAGTTACCACTCAGAAGATAAAAGTTATTCAAGAAAAGATGAAAGTCACCCACGATTGTCAAAAGAGTTACTTGGATAAGAGGCGATGACCATTAGAGTTTGCAGTTGGTGATATAGTTTTCCTTTGAATATTACCATAGAAAGGTATTATCTGATTTCAGAGCCGAAGGAAGCTGGACCTTGATATATTGGACCTTTCTGTATTATGGATCTTGTCAGGACTGTGGCGTATCGGTTGGAATTGCCACCGAACTTGGATAGGATCCATAATGTGTTCCATGTTTCGATGCTTAAAAAGTATGTACTGGATCCATCTCACATTTTGGAGAAACCTCTAGTAGAGTTGATAGAAGACTTGAGTTTTAAGGTGAAACCAGTTCAGATTTTGTATCGACAAATAGAAAGATTATGCAGCAAAGTAGTACCCACAGTCAAAATTCTTTAGAAGAGCTACAGGGTCGAGTAGATAACATGGGAAATTGAAGATACTATGATACATCAATACCCCCATTTATTTGTGTCCTCCACTTAGGAGTTTCGAGGAAAAAACTCTTTTGAGGAGGGGAGGACTTGTAACGCCGGACTCTCTGAGCGCTTTTGTATTGTTTTATATTTGGGAATACTACTATATATTGATATATAATTGGATGAATATGAGTTTCAAAGATGTATTTAAAATCCTTTTGGGTATATATGTTAGTTATTTATAATTTTTTATGCCTTTACATGAACTTAGAGCTCATCAATATATGATATCATGGAGATTTCTGGCATATAAGTTTCTAAGTGTGTAAAATCGAGTCCATTGGATGGATATGACCATGGTGGTTGAGTTAAATGTGTTCTAATGCCTTAGAAGTGATTAGTCATGATTTATAGACTTATTGGACGCCTAGAAAGCTTAATTGGAAAAGTTGATGTACATAAGGGCTTATTTGCTAATTGTTAAAAGTCAAAGGACTTAAATGTAAATTTTCAATTATTGGAGGATCAATATTTAATTTTATAAAGTTAAGAGGCTTCATTATCATTTTAAAAAGTTCAGGGACCTACATAAAAATAAAATTTTTGGAGATTCCCAAATTTTGGGCTTAATTGCAAATTTAGGAAAAGTTTGGAAGGTAAAATGGTAATTTCACATAACCTAAGGGCAAAAAGGTAATTTCATCATATTTTGGTCAAAGAAGAGTCAATATTCTAGACCCTTCTTCATGTATGGCGGTGCACCCATTACTGAAGACTTGAAATATATTGTTTTAATTAAACGAAAGGAGAAAATGGAGAAGAGAGGAGGAGAAGACCTATTTTTGGCTATCACTGAATCCTACCCCTTTTTTTTGATTCTCCAATCCCAATCAAGGTGTTCTAAGCTAATTGTGGACCAAGGAACTCCAATCTGACATTAGATTTGAGAAATTCTCAAAGGATTTTAAGAAATCACCAAAGGAGGGTTTAGGTAAGTTTTGTCTCATCTTTCTCTACATTATGATTTTGAGTTTGGTGTTAAGATATCTGCATGCTTGAATATACAGGAAACATGTTTTAGATTAATGAAATGAGTCATGGAGAAGTCCCCTTAATTCAAAACCAAAATGCCCTCTATTCGGTGAAAGTTTTTAAAGTTTTGAATAACTTTTGAAATTTATGATTTAAATGAATTCTATGGTGTTAATTGTACATGTGTAATTTGAATTGATAATGAAAAATGAAGAAGTTGTACATTGCATGAGGCTTGGTCGAAATGATGGGAGAAGGAATAGATTAATGTAATGAGTTGATGAGTAATGGCCAAATCTTATAGCTTAAAGATAGTGATATTGTGTTTTATATAGATAGTGATATTGCATTTTATACACTTATGTGATGATGTATAAATATAAGATATATGTTTAAGTAGTAAATACATTATATATTTCTTTATATATAAAGGCTCGGGAGTAGTGAATCAAGGAACTTGTACTGAGGGTTGTTAATGTTAAGGGAGTGTACACCTTCTTTTGAGGTGAGTTGGGGAAACTATCTCTCTAAAATGGGATTGGATCATCCTAAGACATGCATAATGACTTGAATGTGAATTGTGAACCTAGGTAATCCATAGTAGAATTGAATCTCAAATAGATGTTAGTATACTTAAACCATATTGTTTAAATAACTCTTTGTACTTGGAGTGCAATGGATGTTTTTATTACATATTTTGAGAAATGATATTGTTTTCAACAAACGTGCACTTGAAGTGCAAAGGAAAATATTTTATTTTCTGAATCTACAATTTTGAACAACTTTGCATTTAGAGTGCAAAAGATGACTTTTATTGCATGAAATAATGTTTTAGAACTTATATATGCATAACCAAGTCATGTATGTTGCTTGTATGTGTTCTTTTTGGCTTAGAGCCATGGCAAGGTTTCATTTTATCTGTTGGATCGATAAATAAAGGCATGGTGCTTTAATTTTTGTACTTAATATTTGCATATGATTTTTGTGATTGGTGAGGTAACGATTAGCCAATCGTATGCTGGGCACAACAAATTAAGCAACCCCTCTACCCTTAACGATAGTATATAAAGGTCGAGTCCTCGTATATACACCTTCTACGGGACTTGCGAGTGATTCTACACCTAGGGTCTGGACACCGACGAGATCATCACCTAGGGTCAACTGTAGTCCAGACTCACCATAGATGAAAGTCAAGCCAACATCAAGAATCGGCGGGTGTGCACACTAGTTTGGCTGACTAGTGGAGACACACATGATTGTTTTGGCTTATTCTGAGATTTGTTTTCTGATAAGAATTGATTTATACATATGATGTTTTTCATCTTTTATGTACAAGAATTGGAGCCTATATTCACCAGATGAGTGATTAATAAGCTAGGTATATATGATTCCTAACTAGTATACGTTGAGTCATAGGCTAGGCCTATGTGTTTCTATGTGATTTATGTTCACTTCATAGGTTATCTGTACTGTCTTAATGTGTATCGAGTTCTATTTGCGATATATGTTTTTCCTACTCATTGAGTACATAATGTAATCACCCCCTTAACTTTCCAACCATGCAGGTTAATTCAGTGAGTTTGAAGTTTTGTGTGAATCGTGTAATTTTTTGACATTTTCGGGGCATTACTGCACGTAGGTAGTCTCTATTTTGTACTCATATTATGTAGTGGCTCAAGAACTATTTTTATTAGATTGGTTATGTTGATATGTTTTGCGACTTCATAAGTTAACTTCTGACTGTCTTGTAGTTTGTAAAAGACCTTATGTATGAACTTTTGGTACTATTGTTGAGATTGCTTTTGAGTGGACTTAAAAGTATAGAAGTTGTGGTAGAATTTTAATGTGAATATAGAAGTGTGTTTAAAATTTATTACAGGTGTTTGATTGTGTTTTGGGATTTTAAAAATATAGCCATTGTGCTGCCCGAATTTTTCAAAAAAAAAGAGAGATATTTAGTTAACCTTGCATAGTCGAGTTAAGGATATCGTGAGTGTCCTTAGTCCAGATATATGGTGGTTGTCATGTACCTAATGTGTTATCGAGTCTTGATAGTATATGTAAGTAATTAGATTTTGTTTGTTTTGTTCTTTGTTTAGTTCCTAGTTCTGCTACAAATTTTTATGTTAGTGATAATTCAATTCTTATGCTTAATGGCACCAATTTTAAGTCATGGAAGGAGAATGTTTTAATTATTCTCAGAGTAATCCCCATCATCTCCATCGTCACCCTCTATAAACCCTAATTCCTAAATCCATGTCCCTAGAAAATCCTTATCGTCTTCTTTTGCAAACCTAAATTCCCAGAACACTAACTCCAACCTCTCAAACCGTCACCTATTCAGGTAGCTGAAGGTTTGAAAACTTAGCTTCAGTCGACTCATGGACCAACCGGCCCAAAGGCTCCTTTAATCTCCTAGACTTGTGGAGCTTCGGTGGAAACATTTCAAAGAACTTGGAAATTGGTTGCAACTGACTCAATAAAGGAACCTTCTGCTATCAAGGAGCTGGCTTTCTACCCCACAAAGATTAATGATGATCAAATTCGGGTTATCCTGCCAACAGAGTTAGCACTAAAAGAAGCATTTTGCATTTTTTAATTGGATTCTTCATTGGTAAGTGCCCTACATTTCCAGTCATGCATTGAGCACTCTCAAAATCTAGGTTAGCATGCGGTTTGTCCAAGATCAAACCAAGATTCTGGTGACTATCTTGAACAAGTTTTTATTGTAGTTTGATTTTGAATGTGGTATGAATAAAGTGCTAGAGAAGGGCCCTTGGCATATCCAAGGGAAGTCATTGTCCTTACGCAAATGGAGCTTGAATGAGGAGGAACAGGAGGATATTAAGTATGCACTAGTCTAGATAAGGTTTCATAATATCCCCAACGAATATTGGAATAACGAGGGATTGAGTAGGATTGCTAGTGCAAGTGGAAAACCTCTACTCATGGACTCCCATACAACCCAAATGTCTAGGATCTTCTATGCTCGAATGTATGTCGAATTAGAATTGGAGAGGAGCTGACCTTTGTCCTTTCAATTGGCTACCTATAATGAAAAGGTACAAATGACATAGCGAGATTAAAATCAAATATGAATGGAAACCTGATGAGGCTCCATAGAAGAGAGCTTGGAAACCTACTATTCATATGTTTGAGACTAGAACTCGATATGAATTGGACAAAGAGATTTGCTCCATTTCTATATGTAACAGTCAGCAGAAGGAGGGAGATCAGGAGAAAAGCCCAAAGACAGAACAAGTGGCACCTCAGGAGAATAACTTTGTTGAAAATCGAACTGAGCAAAGCAAAGACAAAGAAATGCAACAAACTCAGGATGATTCTAATGGAAACCTTGAAGGTGCCAACTATCTTGGTATAAGCAAAGCAGGTAATTATAATGCCTCTCTTAAATCTGATGTGATTCCTAATAATTATTCAAATGATCCTCAGAATCAGGGTTTATTGGAAGGGGCAAAGGGGGCTTTTACAATTCAGAAAAACAGAAAACTAGAAGAAAACAATAGTTGTATGTCTTGTTTTGTGTTTAGAATTATAGACTTAAGTTTTTGGAATATAAAATGTCTCAACAAACAAACAATTAGTTGTCAAGTCTTATCTTAGAATGATGTCGGTGTCTTTTATGTGTTTGATAGAGTCTAGGATCAAATCTTAGTTTATTTTGAACAATATTTGCTCTTCTTTGTTCCTAAATGGAATTTCTGTAGTAATCTAGATCAAGCTTCGTGTGCCAGGTTAGTGGTAGCTTGGAACCCTAAGAAATTCTTATGTGCCCCTCTTATTACTACTGATTAGATGATCCTTTTGGAGGTGACCCTTATAAATTGTGCTTTTAGTTTCTTTGTTTTTTGTATTTATGGGGAGAATAGTGAAAATCATAGGAAAACCCTTTGGTCAACCCTCTCCAATACCAAAACTTTTATTGGAAATCAACCATGGCTCATAGTTGGGGACTTTAATGCCAGTTTGCATATGAAGCTGAACCTCTTAGCTTTGTGGCTCTTAGTAGGATGAGAGACTTTAGGAAGTGTGTTAAAGAGTGTGATGTGTTTGACCTAAACTCTAGTGGTCCAAATTTTCCATGGTCTAATAAGCAATATGGAGAATTCCACATAGCAAGGAAATTAGATAGAGCGCTTATAAATTCAGAGTGAAGCTCTCAGTTTCTTAGGACCTTTAGTGAAATCCTTAATCCTAATATTTTAGATCATTCTCCTACAGTGACGAGGTCCTTAACAGTCCAAAAGAAGAGACCCACTCCTTTTAGGTTTTCAAATTTCCTAGTCTCTCAGCTAAATTTTCTCCAGATAGTGGAAGAGGCTTAGAACTCAAAGATCTGAGGGACCCCTATGTTTTGTGTTATATCTAAGCTCAAACTAGTTAAAAATGCTCTCAAATCCCTCAACTCAAATCAGATTGGTGATATTAATGTTAGAGTTAAGACTTGTCAAGCTACCCTTAATACCATCCTAATAGGCCTCTTCTAATTGTTGAAGAATATGAGGCTATGACCAATTTGTTTCAGGCTTGAAATGACCAAGAATCGTTTTACAAACAATCTGCTCGTGTCAAGTGGATTAGAGAGGGGGATAAGAACACCAAATTATTCCATAACTCTATCTAGTCAAATAGGAATAGAAACAATATCCACTCCGTGTTAGGAAGTAATGGCCATAGCATTACTGACCTAGAAGAAATTCGGAAACATTTACTGGATTTCTTTCAAGAGTTTATCATTATAAAGAAAGACCTAGCTTCTTTAAGTGAGTATGTGACAGCTCTTTTTCCTTACCCAATTCCTTAGCACCTTAGACTTAACCTTGTAGCATAAGTTACCTCGCAGAAGATTAGGGAAGTCTTCTTTTCTTTCAACCCAAATAAGGCCCCAGGCTCGGATGGTTTTAATGGCTTTTTTCTCTAAATACTCTTGGCATATTATCAGGAATGATATCATTAGGGCAATTTAAGACTTTTTCAAAAATAAGAGGCTCCTTAAAGAGCTTAATTCAACTTTTATATCCCTTATCCCAAAGACAAATCAACCATCCACTGTGTTAGATTATAGACCCATCTCCTGTTGTAACATGATTTATAAGATGATCACAAAAATCATATCCAATAGACTTAGAAAGATTCTACCCCTCATCATCCCAAACCAGAGTGCTTTCATAAAAAAATTACCATATAGGGGACAACATCCTTTTAGCTAATGAAATCTTTAAGAACTACCATCTTTCAAATAAGCACAGGAGGTGTGCTTTCAAAGACGATTTCGCCAAAGCTTATGATTCTATTCAATGGGACTTCCTCCTCAAAGTGTTGGTAGTTGTAGGGTTCGCTCTTATGTTTATTAAGTGGATTGAAGAGTCTCTAACCTCACCTTCCTATTCTATCTTGATCAATGGGTCTCCCACTAAATTTTTCTGTTGGAAATCAGGTTTAAAACCAGGAGACCCTCTCTCTCCGTGCTTGTTTTTCATCTATATGGAAGTGCTTTCTAGGACTTTAAATGATACAATAGCAGACAATCCTAGTTTTCAATTCCGTTGGAGATGCAAAAGTCTTAAACTGTGCCATCTTTTATTTGCTGATGATTAGTTATTGTTCTGCCATACTGATCTTATTTCGATAAATACCTTGCTTGCTTGTGAACTTTCTCCAATTTCTCTGCGTTGGATATGAATTACAACAAAAGTCAATTCTTCTTATCTCTTGATGTGGATCATTTGGACTTTCAATTGGAAACCATTTCGAGACTTAAAAGGGGTAATCTTCCTATTAGATATCTAATTGTACCTCTTTTAATAGGTAGATTGATTAGGAGAGATTGTATCCCGCTGTTGGATAAAATTGATCCCAGAGTTCACAAGTGGACTCACAAAGCCTTATCCTATGCTGGTAGAATTCAATTAGTTCTATCATTAAAGAAATTGAGTCTAAACTTAGGAACTTCTTATGGATTGGTAAGGTTGAGTTTAACACTCATTCAAATAGTAAGTGGAATGATCTTTGTAGACCTAAAATAGAGGGTGGTATAGGGATTAAATATTTGTCTAAATGGAATAATGTATTACTAGGAAAAAGGATTTGGTTTTTGTTCAATGATAAGAAAGCTTTATGGGTAAAGTGGGTTCACTCTATTATTCTTAAAAGGTCAAATTTTTGGAGTGCTCAACCGACTAATAATATTTCTTGAAGTTTGAGGAAACTTATTCAGGTTAGAAATATTATTGGGAATCATTTCAGATTTAAAATAGGAAATGGATTTTCTACTCTCTTATGGTAGGACCCTTGGCACCCAAGAGGTATCCTCAAGGATTTTTCAACACCTAGCTATCAATGGGTTAGAACTTCCAATGATTGCAAAAGTAGTTGATATTATCAGAGACAATATGTGGTGCTGACAAGGTGTCATAATTGAGATAATTCGTACACTCGAGCCATTAACATACCAACCGGATTGGTCCTAATCAGATAAACTAGAATGGACTACAAACCTCATAAGAATTTACACAAACACTTCAACATACACCTTGATGCAATCACCTCTTCCAAAAGTACCTTGGCACCAATTAGTGTGGCACAAAGGGTCCAACCCAAGGTATGCCCTTATCTTATGGCTAGCTGTCCTTAATAAGTTACAGATAAGGGATCAACTTATGTATACTTATACCCTTAATCATTTCTCTCTATGCCACTTGTATAATGAGTCTGCTAATCACGTCTTCTTTGAATATTCCTTCTCCAAATCAGTGTGGTTACACTACCTCAACCACTTTCAGCTAAACATTCCCAACCTTTAATCTATTCTACTTCTATTCAACCAACCTTAAGGCCACAGAAACCTCCAATATATTCTTCTTGCTGTTATTGTGTATAACTTATGGTCCGAGAGAAACCTTAGAACCTTAAAAAATGTAGCCATGGAAGTGGGGAGCATTAATACTAAAGTGATCTGTGAAGTAATGGAACAACTCAGCTTAAGCACTGAGAGAAGGTAAATAAAGGTCATTGGCTTATTTTCTTGCTTCTTCTGTTATTTATTTTGCAGGTATGCCAAACGGTTTGGGAAAGTAAATTGTATGTCACTCATTAACAATCTTATTTGATGGGAGTATAAATGCAAGGCATGGATAAACACTACAGCTTTAACAAAATGAGAGGTAACTCACTCTTGACAACAAGAGAGGCCTAAGATGCAAAACTGGCTAAACCTACAAAAACTTTGAAGATGTGAACGATATCCCAAGCTACAAGGTCCACCACTTAGGCACTTTCACCATAGGAGAGCCACTACTAACTGACTGAGATGGAGTAATAAAAATTCTTGAATAATTCCTAATGTTTGAAATTTTTCTTTTGAAATAGTTGTGTCACTGGCAATATAGTCTTTCATATGGTCATTTTGGTTGCTGGACATGTTTTAGTCTTGTTATTGTGTTTGTATGGTGAGGGCGAACAGTTTCAAGGCTCCTTATATTGCTTGTAAGCTATCCTCGATTAGGGCTAGAGATTGCCACCTTTGGTAATCTCTCGATGTACATAATTTTTATTTATTTATGTATACATTTAAGGAATTACCAAAAAATAAAACTAAATCTTCCTTTACGAGTCGATCAACCTGACCCACTTATTATTGAGAGTACCTCTGATCAAAAAAGGGAGATGGAAAAGTGGGAAAGGTCGAATCATATGAGCTTGATGATCATGAAACGTGCCATTCTAGAAGCTTTTCGGGGCATTATATCTGATTAGATTACTATAGTTAAGAGTTTCCTTAAAGAACTTGAGAAAAGATTTGCCAAAAATGAAAAGGCTAAAACAAGTACACTTTTAGCAAAGCTCATCTCAATGAGTTATGTAGGACAAGGAATCATAAGAGAGTACATTATGAAAATGTCTCACATTACTTCAAAATTGAAAGAACTTAAGTTGGAATTATTTGAAGGCTTGCTAGTGCATATAGTTTTGATACCTCTTGCAGTATAGTACAGTCAATTCAAGGTAAGCTATGACTGTCAAAAGGAGACATGGTCTTTTAATGAGCTCATCTCACACTATGTCAAAAAAGAGGAAAGGTTGAAGCTTGATAAGGCATAAAGTGCTTACTTAGCCACAACATCTAAGGACAAAAGGAAGAAAAATAAGGAAGCTGTGGTTTCGGCAACACAAAAGAAACAATAAAGGGAAGAAAATCCAAATGGCTATTACTTATATGGAGCTGAAGGTCATGTAAAGAAGTAGTGTGCCAATTATCATGCATGGCGTGCAAAGAAAGGTATGCTTTTTATTTTGGCTTGTTCTAAGGTTAATTTAATTTCAATACCTAGATACATATGGTGGTTAGATTATGGTGTAACAACTCACATCATTGTTTCTATGTAAGGTTGCTTAAGTTGTAAAAAACTAAATGATGGTGAAAGATAAATCTATGTAGGTAACGGCAAGCTGGTAGTGTTAAGTCAAAATGACTTTACAGTTATGATTTTGATGAAGAACAAATAATAGAAGACGAAGTATACAAAAGCAAACGGACATTAGAAAAACAGACGGACAAAAGAAAAGCAGGCGGACAATAGAAAAATAGACGGACAATAGAAAAGCAGACGGACAATAGAAAAACAGACGAACAATAGAAAAACAGACGGACAATAGAAAAAAAGACAGACAATAGAAAAATAGACGGACAATAGAAAAGCAGACGCAGAAAAGCAGACGGAAGCACATCAAGAATCAGTTCGAGTTAGTTACAGAACTCAATTGAATAACTATTTCTTGCAAGATTCAAGAAGCAAGAATCAAGAAGCAAGATTCAAGAAGCAGTTACAGCCGAAGGCTGTAAATATGAGTCGAAGTCGAAGATTGCAAGTTTAGTAGCTGACATACATATACGCGAATGAAAAAACTGAGAGTTTTATTGTGCTAATAGCTAGAGCTTTTTACTGTAACAGAGATCAAACATCTCTTTGTGAGAAAGTTGTACAGATAGCCTGCAGAGGCTAAGAGTAAAAGAATACTGAGTGTAAAGAGACTTGAAGAGGCTCAGAAAGAATACTTGTAAAACTGTTGAGAGATAGTGAAATCTCAGAAAGACTTCTGAGGACTGGACGTAGCCCACGGTTTGGGGTGAACCAGTATAAAAATTACTGTGTCAACTTCTCTCTACTCTCATCTCTCTTATTGTTCAAAGTTTCATTTTTACTTAGATTTCAAACAAGTTTTCAAGAATTTGATTAACTTTGATTTGCAGTAGTTTCTGTGAAAAGAACTTTGTTTTTAACAAAACATTTTTTGAAGAGTTTCAAAAAGGGGAATACACAATTCAACCCCCCCTTCTTGTGCATTCATATATCGTATAATAAGCATTGCAATAACGTGTGATTCACTTCAAAGATCACGTGGTGGAAGTGCCTGATGAGGTTGCAAGTTTGTTGAGGGAGTTTCGGGAGGTGATGCCGAAAAAGTTGTTGAAAACTCTTCCCCCTCGTCGAGAGGTAGATCACAGGATCGAGTTGGTTCCTGGAGCGATCCTACCTACACGTGCCCCATATAAGATGTCCTCGATGAAATTGGCAGAACTTCGTAAATAACTTGGTGAGTTGTAGGAGGCAGGGTTCATCCAACCATCAAAAGCTCCATATGGTGCCCCGATATTATTTCAGAAGAAACAAGACAGTACATTGAGGATATGTATAGACTATTAAGCATTGAGCAAGGTAACGATCAAAAATAAGTATCTGGTACCTTTGATTCAAGATTTGATGGATAGGTTATCGCGAGCTGAGGTGTTCACGAAGTTGGATCTTCGAAGTGGGTATTAGTAAGTGCAGATAGCCGAGGGCGATGAGCAAAAGACAACGTGCATAACACGGTATGGATCCTACAAATTTTTAGTTATACCGTTTGGATTAACTAACCCCCTTGCTACATTTTGCAACCTAATGAATGACGTGTTGTACGACTTTCTGGATGAGTTCATTGTGGTCTATCTAGACAACATCGTGATATATAGTGTGAACATGGCGTAACATGTGGAACACTTGAGGCGAGTGTTCGAAAGACTGACGCAACACAAGCTCTATGTGAAGATGGAGAAGTGTGAGTTCGCTCAGTTGGAGATTAGATTCTTAGGTCATGTGGTGAGCAAGGGTCAGGTCAGGATGGATCCGAAGAAAGTGAAAGCAATAGTTGAGTGGCAGGCTCCTCCGACGGTACAAGAATTGCAGAGTTTTCTCGGCCTGGTGAACTATTACAGGCTGTTCATAGTAGGATACTCCAAGAAAGCAGCGCCATTAACGAACTTGCTAAAGAAGAAACAAGAGTGATGTTGGTTGAGTACATGTGAGGAGGCATTCGAAAAACTTAAAGCTGCAATCTCAACCGAATCAGTGTTGAAGTTACCCAAGTTCGATCTTCCATTTAAGGTACATACTAACGCTTCAGACAAAGCCATTGGTGGAGTCCTTGTACAGGAAGGTCATTCGATTGCATTTGAGAGCCGAAAGCTCAATGGTGCGGAGCAACGATACTCGACCCACGAGAAGGAGATGCTTGCAGTAGTGCATTGGTTGGAAACGTGGCAAGTATATTTGTTGGGAATCAGGTTCATTGTTCGGATAGACAATGTTGCTAACACATTTTTCAGGACCCAAAAGAAGTTGTTAGCAAAACAAGCCCGGTGGCAGGAGTTCCTTGCTGAATATGACTTCGAGTGGGAACATAAACCGGGGAGGCACAACAACGTGGCAGATGTCTTAAGCAGAAAAGAGGTATTTGCGACCCTTTATTCGATCATGAGGGTGGAGTCCAACGTGTTGGAGCAAATCAAAACGGCAGCTCCACTAGACACCATGTACTGTAAGTTAATTACTCAAGTAAAGGAGAGTATTGTACACAGGTTTTGGCTCAATGATGATGGGTTATTGATGACTAAGAGTAGTTAAGTGTACGTGCCAAGCTTTGGTGGATTGCGGAGACAATTGTTAAAGCAGAAACATGACTCGCAGTGGGTTGGTCACCCAGGAGTCCAACGGATGCTAGCGCTCCCAACACATTCCTACTTTTGGTCGAAGATGGAGAATAACGTGAAATGTTACGTCAAGACGTGCCTTGTGTATCAGTTGGATAAATCGGAGAGGAAGAAGGAAGCTGGTTTGCTACAACCCTTATCCATCCCCGAGAGACCTTGGATGTCGGTCTCAATGGATTTCATTAATAGGTTTCCAAAGGTAGACAACATGGCGTCAATCATGGTGGTCGTTAATAGATTCTCCAAGTATGCAATTTTCGTGCCAACTTCTGTAACTTGCTCCTCAGATGTTGCGACCGAGCTGTTCTATAAGAACGCGGTCAAGTATTTTGGAGTACCAGCAGATATTGTGAGCGATCGAGATGCCAGATTTACGGGCCGATTCTGGACGTCTCTTTTTAACTTGATGGGTTGTGAGTTAAAGTTCTCAACGACAAATCACCCATAAACTGATGGCCAAACAGAACAAATCAATGGTTTATTGGAGGAGTATCTTTAGCATTACGTAAGTGCAAGTCAACGTAATTAGTTGAATTTACTTAATACTGCACAATTTTGTTATAACCTGCACAGACCTTCGGCTACGAAAAAGAGTCCCTTTGAGATTATGTTGAGACAACAGCCTCTCACTCCATTGGAGATTACTCAGCAAAGGACAAGTGGCAAATGTCCTGCAGCACATAAGTTTGTAGTGGAGAAGCAAGAGATGTTGGATGAGGAGAGGGACAGTCTTCGTAAAGCTTCTCGACGGATGAAGAAGCAAGCGGATCTTCGAAGGAAACCATTGGAGTTTGATGTGGGAGATAAGGTTCTGTTGAAACTAACCCCACAGATTTGGAAGAAGATCTCAAGCAAGCAAGTACATAGGAGATTGGTGCCGAAGTATAATGGACCGTTTTAAATGCTATAGAAAGTGGGGAACGTGGTGTACCAATTAAAGTTACTCGAGCGGTTAAAGGTACACCCTACTTTTCAAGTTAGTTTTCTCAAGCCTTACTATGAGGATGTATCATATTCGAATAGGAGTCAGGTGAAACATGCACCACTAGTTGTGAGAAAACAGTTCGAGGATCAAGTGGAGAAGATCCTAGACCACCGGACCATGGGTCAACATAAGAAGAATCGACGGATCGAGTTCTTAATCTAGTGAAAGTGAAAACCTGTCGTAAAAGCAACATGGGAGAAAGATACTGTAACATCCCATCACCGATGGGAAGGGTAAAATAGTAATTTGGGACGGGTTATGAGTGTGTAAACTAGTCTCGGGCATGTTCATGCATAATATGGTCTCCATATATGCATAAATTGTAATTTTTGTATATGCACATGATGTACATGCATTCATGATATTTCCCGGCATATGTGTTTATTGTGAAAAACATATGATTTAGTGCTTGAAAATTGAATTGGAGTAGATTTTTGTATGTTTTACATTTTTGGGGGAATTGTAGAAATTTTTCTGGAATTTTCTGGTAAAATTTCCGGACTGGAAAATTTGCCAAGTGACTGAGTGATTGGTTACCGGTACTGGAATTGACTGTCCAATGGCACTGAAAAATTAGATACATGATTTTAGGATTATTAATTTGAGCCATTGAAATTTTGGGACAAAATTGGAGTAGAAATTAGAACCGAATTGGAAAGGAAATAAATAAGCGAATGAGATGGTGACATGTGGCAAGTGACACTTGTCACTTGCCTAACATGCCACCATACCTTTAGTTTAGATAAATATCATCTTTGTCTTAAAGTCATTCACGATGCTTCCTTTAGAAGACCAATCTATTTGTCTTCTTTCATCAAGTTCGTGGCCTCTTCTTTTTCTCCTTCTTCGTGAGTCTTCTTCTCCTTGTACTTATTACTCATATTTTATTTGCTTGTTCTTCATGTGTTCATCAAAAGGCTAGTCCAAACCTCACCCCCCTTATGATGATGATAATCGTGTAGGGTGTGGGGAAGTTAGAGTGTTAGTGGTGTTTTGAAGACTTGAAGTTTTGAAAGCTTATTGTGGTAAGACATATGTTCTACACCATGTTGTCGTCGTTAAATTAAATTAGCTACAATGTTTGTCCATAAAATTGCATGAAATGGTGTTGGTGAATATGGGTATTAATTCATGTTTGTGTAAGGATGAGTTAGTTATGGTGGAAATATGAGTGTAGATATGGTATTGGAATGATAGGATTTAAGTTTAGTGTAAAAACTGGAAAATGGAATGTGAGTATGTTTCAATGTTTGGGGCATAACTTTTGATATGGTTATGCTATTGAGATGAGGTTTGGCTTGAAATAAACTTGAGAAGCTTGGCTATAATTCTTATGAAGGAAATTCTGTCCAATTGTGGCATGAAGGGTTCTGAATTTTTCTTTGAAAGTGAGACATATGTGCAGGGTAACTAGTCATGATTCTAACATTGAAAATTTGTGACCAGAAACTTTGGGAAATTTTTCTAGACTAAAGTAGACAGAGTTTGGGAAATTGGTCTTCATGAAAGTTGAAGATTTTCTTGTTAGTTTTCTATCGCCTCTAAGTATGGCATTTTTCAATTTTTAGGTTGAAAGTTATGGCTTGTTAACTTTCAGATGGTAATTATGTATTAATGTGTTTTGGTGTGTGAGATGTCTCTAAGTATGGATTCTGTGGTTACTGTGTTCTGAAGCCAATTTTGGACTGTTATGGTTTAAAGTAGCTCAGGTGGTCTTATGGAAAGTTGTAGAAGAATGTCTTAGCTTTGTAATGAGGTATAATATGCGAATTTTGGATGTAGGGATTGTAAGTTATGAATTTTTAAAGTTTGGATATGGTTTAGGTTATATGCTGATTTAACACTCTTTAACAGGGCAGCCACAATAATGGGAGAATTTGATCTAGTTAGAGATATAATTTTCTTTTAAGTCCTTCATAAGAATTGTAGCACATTTTATGATCTTTCCATTTCTATAAGGTATGGAATTTTTGGACAAGGGTATAAGAAGTTATGATTTTTGGAAGAGTGTGTTACTGTTGAGGATGACTTATATAGGCAGAAACTTTGATTGAGAATTTGATTTGTTTAGAAGTTAAATTTGCTGCCAAGTTATCCATAAAAGTTGTAGAATATGTTTTGATCTTTCTTTTGGTATAAAGCTTGGAATTTTTGGAAAAGGGGAGGGAAAGATATGATTTTTGGAAAAATGTTGCACTGTTTTGGTAAATTTATGTTTGGCAAAAACTATGATTGCATTTTTGACACCCTTAGAGGTGAAATTGGTTTTCGAGCCCTGCATGAAACATGTAGGGTTTTCTGTAATCTTTCTAGTGAGACCTCATTTGTGATTTTTGGAAACTTGTGTGAAGAGTTATGAAGTGTGGAAGAAGGGAAGGTTTAATAAGTGGTTTTGAAAAATTATGGAAAAAAATAATTTGGCGGAAGCTCGCTCCTTGCGAGGGCGAGCAGCCCTCGCACTGCGTTGAGTGCGAGGGCTCAGCCCTTTTTTTTATTTTATTAATTTATTATTTGATTAATTTGTTATTAATTTGGCCCAATTTCATTCTTTTGTGAATAACTTTTTCATCTGACATCCGATTGACCTGATTCTCGAGGCATCAGATTCGTAAAATATTTAATTTCATTTCTATGTAAAATTGAGAATTTTTAGGGATGAAATTGACGTGGATTGGTTAGGTCAAAGTGAGGGGACCGGGTAATTATTTTTCTGGTCTGTATTTTATTAATAATTGGACCTATAGAGGTCCGAATTGAGCGATTTTGGTGTCTTTGGATTTCTAATATTTAGAGGAAAATTTTGTGATGAGAAATTTATGGAATAGTGCCGGGAATGTCACGAACATGCACTGTACACATTTAAATTGCTACATGTGCATTATTAAATATTTCTGATTTTACATTTGGTAATGTTTGAATATTTTGACTGTTATAGAGGCGCATTTAAAACGTCAACCCACAGACGTTGCCGATACTTTTAGGCATTAGCTTCGGAAGCTATTGGTGAGTGACCTAGATGGTTCTCTCAATTATTGTTTGCTAAAAAAATGTGGTGGATAATGGTGGGCTTGCGAATTGTTTCTGATTGTGGATTCCGGACAGAAGGTCCGATGTATTGCGGAGCTAGGACATAAAAGTGCTACTTGTAAGTGAATTGTGAACTACTTGCTTGAGATGTGATAATTTGGGACATATGTGTTGATTGTGACATTTATACTGCTTGATTGTGATATGTGCATTGCATGCATGAATGCATGATCAGATAACGACAGTTGTGGCCGGAGCAGCCACCGAGAGCTAAAAGCTCAATGTATTTGGGCCTCGAGCCCACAGTGATTCAGAGCCTCAGGCTCAA
>JAOSBK010000205.1:18418068-18433446 GCA_027568895.1 Erythroxylum shatona | reverse complement strand
TTATTATTATTATTATTATTATTATTATTATTATTATTATTATTATTATTATTATTATTATTATTATTATTATTTTTAACTAATACAAACCATTCATAATAAAAGTGTCAATGAATTACATATTTCTAATCATATTAAGGATCAGGGGCATATTTGTCATTTGCACTATATTTGTGTTCTGTCCCCTGCAACCAAACACATTCTGCCCTCGAGACGGAGACAGTTTTCTTTGTTTTGTCAACCCTAACTAAACATCTCACTATCCCCAATTTCTGTTCCGTTCCGTCTTCAAATTTCTGTTCCGTTTCGTCTCCAGCTACCGGAGACAGCAACCATACGCAGCGTTATTTTTAAAATGGTGTTTCAACCATGTGTTCGCTAATTTTGCCACATATTTACACGAGTCCCACTTAAATATATAAACAAGATTAATTCGTACGAGATTAAAATTGATTAACAAAAATAAACGATCTGATCTCTCAAAAAATTCATGTTAAAAAAATTTATTAGTAAAGCTACCCTACTAAAAAAAGTAAAGATATCAACATACTTAATACATAGTTTTTCGTTTTGCAAGGGCTTGAAAAGAATCATAATATAAACAACCTTATTTTTATATTTTTATAAAGAACCTGTAACTTTATAATTATAAAAAAATAACTTTACAAATTAATCTCAAATTCGCCAAGAAAACATTCTTTTATTGTTTTCACTGAAGCCCTAGTTATTATATTCCCAACAATCAACCGTCAAATCTTTACCATTGATTGTACCACATTACTTTCAATTAAGAGTTTCCAACCAGAGTGTTTGCCCAGAGCGGTCAATTCACACCCAATAATTTCTCCTTATATTTTCAAGACTATAGCTGAACGTTGGGACATGTAATCCAATTTGTCGGATTACGTGAAAATTTCATTAATGGATTTTACTAGTAGTAGTTCATAAGTTAATGACATATATTTAACTGCATATTTATGTATTTTAGCAAAAAGCAACATAGTGGAATGTCACGTAACAGGGCATCTATCCGAAATACATATTGGAATTTTACAAGTTAAAAATAAGCAAATTATAAATGCTAAATTTTAAAGCAAGCAACCAATACTCCCCAGAATTTAGATTAATAATAACGATATATAAAGTGATATATTTTAATAATTATCGTAAACAATTTAATTTATATCACATCTAATTAACTAAAAAATTATAGTTTATTATGTCAAAAAAAATATAGTTTAACCATGATTGTTTCAGAATAGAGATAAAGTTAATATTTAATGCTTATTGATTTACGATCCTTTTGCTTATGGTTTAGTTGTAATATTAAAAGAAACTTCTAAAAAAGAAGTAGATAGAGTTGATAAAAATTGTTTGGCTTGACCTGAAATTAATAGGTTAAATCCGAGTTGATCAGGTTTTGGACTAGTAAGATTGGAAAGATTAACTCGAATGACCTGAATGTTTTCGTCAAAATAACATTACTTTAATGTAATTGTACAAAATAGCATCGTTTTTTCCCTATAAGTTTAAATCACACAATTCGATTTTGATTGGATTTCAAACTAAACTAGGGTAGCCAAACTAATGACAAGCTTGATTCAGCCCATCTCAATGTCATTCGTAACTATATATGTTAACACACTATATATTTCATAAAGAAAACTATATCTTCATCAATGTAAGCCTTCACTACCTAAAAAGTAAATGTAATTAATATCTTTTCCAAAGTAGTAGATATAGTGATAATATAGAAAATATAAGATGATTTTTAGCTTTCTATTAATATGGTATGATTTCCAACTTTATATTAATATGGGAATACCATAATCGAGTATAAAGAATATCAAGTAACAATTCAAGTACACCAATAGTCAATATATCTCTTATTGCTCTTAAATACATGAAAATCATTCCTTAATAAAAATTATACTATAAAATATATTCAATACCATGTCTAACTACAACAAAAATTTATATATTTAACAGTATGATTGTATACAAAAAATATCATTACTCAATAGAAAAAAAAAGTAACACCTAAACTTTAATGACCAAGTATGAAGAATACCTGTCATTAATACAAAGTATATTAAAACTCAATTCTTTCAATACCACACCTTTGTATAAAAAATATCATGACTCATCTAGATAAGTAACATTTTTAGTTTAATAGGAGAATATTAAGAGAATACTATCACTAAGTATAAAGAATATCATCTCTCAATGCACAATATATATGAAATATATACATCTAATACCATTTCTATAAACAAAAAATTGTAACTAGTTATTGTAGGTAAGTAACATGTTTACTTTGTATTGGACACGATTTAGTATATGAATGTATGACAAACCATGATTATGAAAGAGAAAAATGAACACAATTTAACACATGACTGGGTATATGTTCATGTTTTTTAAAGGGCAATATAAAATACAATGTATGTGAAAAGCTTCCTTGACAAGCTATAGATAGTATATAAGCACAAAACCAAAAATTTATTAAAAATACAAAACTACTGTATAAAAACAATATAATGTTATGTATAAAAAATATCATCACTCATTAAAATAACTAACTTATTTACTTTAATATAGGAATACCATCACTACGTATAAAAATATATTGCCTCAATAGAAAGTATACAAGATCGCAGTATATATAATATCACATATATAAACAAAAAATATCATCGCTTATTACAGATATGTAAAAATTTAACTTTAATACAATCACTTATTACAAAGAATACAAAACTATATTGGAGTTTTATACATCCAACTTCACAGTTATTTTAAAAAAAAGTTATAGTTTAGTACAAATAAATAACACCTTCACTTTAATATAAGAATATCATTACTAAGTATAAAGATTATGATGTCTCAATAATTTCCTCTAATATCCAAATACCACATCTAAATATAAACAATACCGTAATTCTAGACAAATAATATCATCACTCTTTACAAATAATGGTAAGGAAGATCTAGACTGAATTTCCTTCCCACTTCTCAATGATAGATTCACCACTATTTGTGAAGGTAATTTTCTCAAATTTATTATATGAGTTGGCTAATTGAGTGATCTAATTTTCTAAGTTTTGAAGGTTTGTTGTTTTTTGTTGAAATGTTTTAGTATTAGTAATAAGAGCCTTAACAATTTCATTCAAAGACATACCTGAATTTAATGATTGATATTAAGCTTATGTAGTGCTTGAGGTTATCTATTGAAATTGTTAGTTTGGTATCTTTATTTTTATAACACACCACTACCATAGAGTATATACCCCAACATCCAGAGGACATCCGAGAACATACCCTCTGAGAATGGCATGTTAGAACAATCATATTCACTTATTATGGCATCACAAAAACACAAGTATTTTAAAGATCAACTTTTCCCATTTCATTAACAAAATATAACTTACATTGTAGCATTACATTTCATACTCCATATATTTACATTACAAAAACATATGTGAGTTCACTGTTCTATACAAAATGTTCTACTTGAAATGAAAAACTAAACAAACACATTCTATCTAAACTCCTCATATATCAATTGACCAGATCTTTGACCTATTTCTTGTTTCCAAAATTGACAATAATAGACTGCTACTAGATTGTTTTAGAAGTTAGGTATCCTCAGAACTTGAAAATTAATGTTGCACTTTTGATAAATTTTATAAATTCAATGAATGAACCATTATCGATGTACTCACTCAAGTCTGAAACAAAGAGGCAAACTATATCTAATTTCAATAAGTACTTCATAGCATTTAGTATTGAATATCACATCACATTTCATCATACTTTATCAAGTGCATCTAGATTGTAATGCTTTTACAAGTATAGTAGATAAGCTAGCATTTCATATCATAACACGTCCTCATTTAACCTTCAACCATATTTCAAACAATTTAGTAATCATCTCAAATTAAGGCTATGATACATGTCAATTTATATATGCAAATGCACATGTGACTCACTTTTATTTTTACTTTGTTATGATCGAGTGCCTATTTACTGTCCCGTATTTCTTGTGAACATCGAGCTCATTTCAGATACTGTCCTATACCCTTTTGTGGATACTGGGCACATTAATAATTTAAGCTTGTAGCTCTTGCACATTTTTGAGCTTTAAGCTCTTTTCAGACTAGTCACCTCAATCACAACTCCTTATCTGATAATGCATATTAATGTGATTGAATGCATCATTTCACATAATATGTTATTAATAACTTTCATTCAAGTGCACAATCACTTATCATATTTATCGGATCTGAGTCTGGCATTCAACATACAGTTGAGAATACATTTCATATTGCATATTCAATTTGAAAACACTTTCAATATAATCCCGAATATCAAACTCCTCGGACCAACAATGTCCGGAATATCTCAATCATATTAATAACAACTCAATATTTGAAAGTTAGTCAAAAACAATTTAAACACAGTGAGAAAACATTTAGGTTAACTCACAATATGCTTCAGACAACTATTGCCTTGATGATCCGACAATGTCTGGATATGGATGCTCAATTTATGCTTTTATATCATGCAATACACACGTATTTACATATTACTAACTTGTTTAATCAAATAAGTCATTGGATCCTTTTCCTTGTTCGAGAAGCTCCTCCTTTCCTATACTCCGTCCTAAAGAGTAACTAGGACATTAATAAAGCTGAAGTTAACGAACAGACTATGGTAAAAAAAATAAAACCTCGAGCTCGCGGATAGGGTTATCTCATAAAAGGACTGACTTCCCATAAAACTATTGTATTAAAAAATCTATCGTTATATGAATTATATGAAGACTATGAAGGATATAACATAGGAGTCAAAAAATTCGGTGGAAAAAAAAGCCCACAACTATGGCATTTGATGATATGTATAGTAGTGCAGGATTATGGGACAAAAATAAATCCACTTAGTTTCAAACTTGGTACAACCCAAGATTATCATTCTCCCATTAGACCATTTGTATCAATATGCATTAGGATCCCAATTCATAGATCTCTCGGTTCAAGAAAGAAAAATAAGAGGATCGAACCATTTCTTCTGACTCTGTTTCAAATTCGATAAATGTTGGTTGATCGTGTATTTCATTATAGTTCTATGATTCCAAGTATCATTTCCTATTTGAGGTCAATTTAATAAATTAAATATTAATTACTTCAAAACAGTAAAGTAACATTATACAATTAAAGAATCAATTTTTAAAATATATTTTCTATTTTTCATTAATAATTTATTATTATTTTATTATTAATTATCCAAAAAGTGGATCCCGCTCTGATAGCTTCGAATAAATTAAATACATGCATTAAGATAAGAAGGCTTCTTATTCCACAACAACGAAAGTACTTTTTCACTCTTTCCTATACTAGGGGATTTCACTTGAAAAAGAAAATGTTCCATACTAATGGATTTATGTCCATAACCATGGATTCTAATGTACGAGATAATGTTACTCAATCATACATATGTATATGTGTTATGTTCATTGTATGCTTAATTGACTATCCCGATATGTATCCTTATTCACAAGCCTTGATTATTCATTCTATAGCTTGTATTTATCTAGTTTGCAATTAGGTTATGCCTTAAGTAAGTTTGATTACTCTAAATTCATAAATCATACATTCATCAATCCTTTCCTAGCATTATATATATTCACATAATTTCTCAATTCTCATTCAATCATACTTAATTACCTATATCCTTCGAATCATCTTTGCATTCATAAGAATTTCGTTATACCATTAACAACTCATACTTCCCAAATTCATATACATTGATATTAAACAATCCATTTCTTAAATTGTAACATCAACTAACAACCTAAACTTATCAAACACAATCAATTAATCAAACAACTATCTAGGTTCATTTCAAGCCCCAATCATGTCCAATTGCACCTAAGTTAAGTAACTTATCCTTATATGGTTTAAATATCACACAAAATCAAACTTTTATCACTTCTATGCATTTCCCAAGATTGTGGGAAGGAGCTAATGTAGCTGCCACGATCGTGGGATGAGTAATCCGAAGGTGCATTGTCTAATTCCATCAATTTTTCCAGATTCTTGCATCTTTATACCTAATTTAAAACACCTTCATCTTAGTCCATTAATTATACCTTAATTATGCTTAATTAAACTTGAATTCCTCATCAATTTCTTCTCTAATTCCAATTCAAAAAACTTCAATTGGCAGCTTATAAATAATTCCCTTTCATGCATCAAAAGCCAAAACAGAAACTTTCATTCACTTTGATTCATGTAATCCTAGTTCTTTCCCATTTAAAGAACACTACTCTAGCATCTTTCTTTAGCATAAATTCACCTTTGTTGCACTTCAAATCTCAATTTAATTCATCCATAAAACAACCTCTAGCCTATGGTTTCATATATCCAGAACAAAGCATGAAAGTATCCAATTCATGCATCATTTTTCTAGCACACTTCATCATCAACATCATATACAATCCATCCCACTTCAATCATCATAAGCTTTATATTATTACATGCTATAAAGAACAATATTTTACTTACTTGTCTAGCTCAAATTCTAGCTCAATTGATCAAGTCCACTTAGCTCTTTATGCATGCAAAATCATCACTAATTCAAGGTAGAAATAGGTTGGTTTTCGGCTAGGGTAAAAGACCACAATAAGATACAATATTCTGGTTCTATAGATATCTTTTGAAGGACTAAAGCATGGATTTAGTGTGGCAATTGATCACAATTGAAGCAAAACTTTAGAGCTATGGAAGAGAGTGTATTTTGGTGGAGAGATTAAGGAAAGAAGAGAAATGAACTTAGCACAAACATTTCTACATTAGCTTGACACATTAGGTGCTAGGTGTCACCTTTTCCCAATAACATTTGTCCTTAAGCATGCATATCATTTGTCCACTTTATAAGCTACCAAATTTCACCTAGTTACTAGTCCATATGTCACTCATTCATTGCTGCCATTTGTCAATTAATTACCTATGTCAAATGTCACTCAATTATAGGCTTAGTCATCTTAATTTTTCATGTCAACTTATCTTACCACTTGGCATTTTCCTAGTTTAAATGTACAATTAATTCATCAATTTTCCAATTGTAACAATAAATTCCAAGTTTACTACTTATAATCCATCAAACCAAAATTCAATACATAAATAATTCACAATTCACATCATGATCTTTTAAACCCTTCCATACCTGGGAATATGTCAATTGAGTGCCTATATTATCTTTGCAATATGCACTAATTCATAATTGATGTGTGTATGCTAATGATTTGCATGTGAATGAAATGTATTTCATGAATTCTCAATAATATGGCCATATGCAAAATTCTAAGGCTCTAATCCTTAGTATGGAAAAACCGGCTATTTCAATTCTCCCCCTTAAGAAATTTCATTCTCGAAATTCTTACCTGATTGATGAAATAGATGGACGTATTGTTTCCTCATGTTCTCTTCAGTCTCCCATATAGTTTCTTCTCTCGAATGATTTCTTCAAAGGACTTTAACCAATGGGATCACTTAATTTCTCAATTGTTCAGTCTGTTAGCCTACTATTTTAATTAGTTCCTCCATATTAGTTACAAGTTAAACCTCCTGAGTAGATAATATATGTGTCAGAGCTTACCGATATCTCCTGAGCATACTAACAGGGAACACATTTTGAATATGAGTTATCTCTGCTGGTAATGCTAACTTATAAGCCATGGTCTTATTCTCTCAATAATCTCATATGGACCAATGTATCTAGGGTATAACTTATCCTTTTTAGTAAACCTTAGCACTCCTTGCCAAGGTGATACTTTCAAAAACACCTTATCTCCCGCTTGGTATTCCATATCTCTCCAGTGGTGATTTACATAACATTTTTTCCTATCTTGAGTTGCCTTAATTATGCTGCGGATCAATTTCACCTTATCAATAGTATCTTGAATCAGTTTTAGGCCTTCAACAATCCTTAGACCCTCTTTATCTTATTACAAAGGTGTTCGACAGTTTTTGCCATATAATGCCTTATATGGAGCCATACTGATACTACTATGATAATGACTGTTGTATGCAAATTCAATAAGAGCTGCATATTGATCCGATGCTCCTTGGAACTCTAATACACAAGCTCCAGGCATATCCTTAACACTTATAATAGTCCTCTCACTCTGTCTATCTGTATGAGGATGAAATGATATACTAAAATTTAATTTCGTACCCAATGTTATCTGTAAACTACCCTAAAATCTAGAAGTGAATCTAGGATCTCGGTCTGATACAATAGACACTAGGAATCTATGTAATCTCATTATTTCATTAAAATACCTCTAGGTTAACTGATCTAGTATATTATTCTCCCTCATAGGTAAGAAATGGGTCAATTTCGTGAATCTATCAATAACAACCCATATGGCATCATGTTGCCTTAGGATCCTCGATAAACCTATAATTAAATCTTATAGTAATCATTTCCCATTTCTACTCTAGAATAGGCAATGACTGTAACTTCCTAACCAGAGCCTGTTGCTCTGCCTTAATTTGTTAACAAGTCAAACACTTAGCAATATACCATGCTACTTGTTTCTTCATCCTTGGCCACCAGAAATGTTGTTTCAGAGTACTATACATCTTAGTATTACCAGGATGCATAGCATAGGCTACTAAGTGAGCTTCCTCCAAAATTTCTTTTCTTAGATCATCAGCATCAGGTACACATAATATCTGCTTTAACCATAATGCATTGTCACTCAACTCAAACTCAAAATTCAGATTATGATTCAACTTCCTTATAAGCTTCATTACTTCTGTACCCTTACTTTGAGCTTTTCTGATCGTTTCATGCAATATCAATCTAAGCTTCAATGTAGTTATCAATGCTTCATTTTGTCCCAAATTTAGCTCAGCATTCAATGCTCTCATTGTACTAAGTTTGGTAACCTCAATGTCTGAATATGTGCCACCTTGCTATTGGGTTTTCTACTTAAGGCATCAACAACAACATTCGTTTTACCAAGCTGATACTCAATTGTACAATCATAATCTTTAAGTAATTCAATCCACCGCTTTTGTCTCAAGCTCAACTCCTTCTGACTCAGCAAATATTTCAGACTTATATGGTCTGTAAATATCTAAAATGTCTCACTATTCAGATAACGTCTCTAAATCTTCAAAGTAAACACTATTGCAGCAAGTTCTAAATCATGAACGAGATAGTTAAACTCATGAGACCTTAAATTGTCTCGATGCATATGCAGTCACTCTGCTATACTGCATCAATACACATCTTAACCCTTAGTGTGAAGCATCACTATATATAACATATCCTCTAGATCATGATAGTATAGCTAACACCGGTGTTGTAGTTAACCGGTGTTATAACTCTTCAAATGTCCTTTGGTACTCATCAATCCATCTGAAAGATACATTCTTCCTCAGAAACCTTGTCAAAGCGGCTGAGATCAATGAAAACCCCTCGACAAACTTTCTATAATATCCTGCTAATCTAAAAAAACTCCAAACTTTAGACACATTTCTAGGAGCTTCCCACTTCATCACTGCCTTAACTTTCTTTGGGTCCACCTGTATGCCTTGTCTAGACCGTATGTGACCCAAGAATATCACTTAATCAAGTTGTAATTCATATTTACTGAACTTGGCATACGATTGCTTCTCTCTTGTTATCTGTAGGACCAACCTTAAGTGCTTAGAATGTTCCTTTCTACTCTTCGAGTACACCAAAATATCATTTATGAACACAATCACAAAATTATCTAAGTAAGGCTGAAGTACTTTGTTCATCAATGTCATAAAAACTGTTAGAGCATTTGTCAACCCAAAAGGTATGACTACAAACTCAAAGTGTCCATATCTGGTCCTGAATGCATACTTTGGTACATCGGCTTTTGGTATCTTCAACTAATAGTACCCTGAACTCAAATCTAGCTTAATAAACACCTGAGCTCCTAGTTACTAATCAAGTAAATCATATATCCTTGGTAAAGGATACTTATTCTTCACTGTCACCTAATTTAATTGTCTATAGTCAATACACAATCTCAAAGTTCCATCCTTCTTCTTTACAAACAAAACTAGAACTCCCCTATGGTAACACATCAGGTTTGATAAAACCCTTGTCTCTTGAAAATGGGTCTTAAGTTCTTTAAGTTCCACAGGTGTCATTCTATATAGAGGAATCGATATAGAAGTAGTACCTAGAACTAAGTTAATCATAAACTCTATTTCCCTGTCCAAGGGTAATCCTGGCAATTTAGTGGGAAGCACATATGGGAAATCCCTAACAACAGAAATATCTCGTACTGTCTTCTCAGTTCGGGCATCAGTTACATAGGCTAAATAAGCCTCACATCCACTTTGAATAAGTCAGAGAGCACTCATTGAGGAAATCAACCTAGCTAGCACTGTTTGACTAATACCTCGAAATACAACCCATGGTTGATTAAGGGGATTTAACAGTCTCTTCTTTAGCGTAACAATTCATTATAGCTCTATGTGCAGTAAGCTAGTCCATACCCAAAATAAGATCAATCTCCTTTAACTTCAATATTATCAAGTCAGCTTTTAACTCTGCTTGATTAATCCAAATGATACACCCTTTATAAACTTCCCTACTCACTGTAATACTTCCCACTTGAGTACTCACTTCTAAGCCAAATTTTAACATCTTTCTCTCACAATACAATTTAGATGCCAAATGTGATGTGATGAATGAATGTGTAGATCCTTGATCTAACAATGCAGATGCCTCAAATTGAAAGACATGCAACACACTTACAATAACATCTGGGGAGTTTTGTGCCTCATATTTGGTGATAGCAAAGATCCTGGCCTGAGACTACGGTTGGTTATTTCGCATCTTAGTCCTAACATTAGGACTTGCTGAACTTGTTCTGCCTCTACCTCTATCTCTCTATTCTACTCCACTAGCTCTACTTTATTAGAGAGTAGTCTTAGTTATCGATCCTCCTTGCTCTCTAAATTATGCTCCCACAATTGCGAAACAGTCTCTAATCTGATGTTTAAGAGAGCTACAATGAAAATAAGCTCCCGATATAGTCCAACATTACCTACCATATTTCTTCCCACAATGCTCACAACTAAGCAAAGACATCTATTATGTCTGCCTTCTGGATACTTGACCTCTACCACTACTAGCCTGAACAAAATCACCTCTTGGTCTAAATGTTAACTGTCTCGACCTAGTCTGTGATCGGAATGATCTATTATGACATTTACTAAATCTCCTGTCAGAATTAGCTTGCGACTCACCCTGCGTCTTCATCCTAAATTCTTGCCTATACTCTCCTTGCCTATCTTTCACTAATTGCTCAATTTGAATTGATGCAGCTCTCAGTTTAGCAAAACTACTCAAATTAGTGATGGCTAACCTTGTTCTGATCTCTATATTTAGTCCATCCTCAAATCGCCTACACTTTTCTTCCTCGGTCGGAATCCAAGCAGTAGCATATCCTATTAACTTGTTAAATCTCACCTCATACTCATCTATAGTAAGGCTTCCCTGTTTCAGATCTAGAAACTCTTTCATCTTCCTATCTAGATAGATTTTAGGCATATAGTTCTCTTTAAAGACTCTCAGAAAATCTTCTCATGTCAGTCTATAAGGTCGGGCGAAACTGTCAGGAACAGTCTTCTACCAGTGATAAGCTGAACCTTGTAATAGTAAGACTGCATAGTCAAATCTTTCATCAAACTCATAGTTCATTTGATCAAACACCCGTTCAGTTCTTTGCAACCAACCTTTTGCCTCTGTAGGGTTTGTACTTCCATAGAAGTCTACAACCCCCTGCTTTCTAAGCTTATCTTAGCTCCTTTCTCTCTTCTTAGGAATTCACGGAGGCATCTGTTCAAACTGAGGTACTAGAGACTCTCTATTGGTCCTATAGACTCAAGGTCGGCTAACTCTGTGACTCGATCTCCTATAGTAGATGACCTATAACAAACAAAAAGGGTGATCACTATTCCATATGTCCTTAAGGATGTCAAAACATGATTTGATACCAAAAATTGTAACACACCACTATCATAGAGTATAAGCTCGAATATCCAGAGGACATCCAAAAGCATATCCTATAAGAATGACATGTTAGAGCAGTCATATTCACTTATTATGGCATCACAAAAGACATAAGTATTTTAAAGATCAACTTTTCCAATTTCATTAACAAAACATAACTTACATTGTAACATTTCATTTCAAATTCCATATATTTACATTACGAAAACATATGTGAGTTCATTGTTCTACACAAAATGTTCTATATGAAATGAGAAACTAAACAAACACATTCTATCTAGAGCCCTTAGATATCAACTGACCAGACCTTTGAGCCATTTTTTTTTTCCAAAATTGACAATACTAGATTGTTACTAGATTGATTTAGAAGCTAGGTCTCCTTAGAACTTGAAAATCAATGTTGTAATTTTGTTGAGTTTTGCGAACTCAATGAGTGTACCATCATCGATGTGCTCAGTCAAGTCAAAACATAAAGGCAAATCATATCCCATTTCAACAAGTATTTCATAACATTCATTATTGAATATCACATCACATTTCATTATGTTTTATCAAGTACATCCAGATTATCATACTTTCACAAGTATGTCAGATAAGCTAGCATTTAATATCCTCATTTAACCTTCAACTATATTTCAAACAATTTAGTAATCATCTCAAATACATCATATGATTCATGTCAATTTATATATACAAATGCACATATGACTCACTTTTATTTTTACTTTGTTGTGACTAAGTGCCTATTTACTATCTCGTACTGTATCCCTTGTATATATCGGGATCATTTTAGAAAATGTCCCGTACTCCTTTGCGGATACCAGGCTCATTAATAATTGAGCTTGTGGCTCTTTGTGCACATTTTTTTAGCTTTAAGCTCTTTTTAGACTGGTCACTCCAATCACAACTCCTTTATCTGATTATGCATATTTATGTGATGGAATGCTTCATTTCACATAATATGCTATTAATAACTTTCATTCAAAGTGCATAGTCACTTATCATATTCATCAGATCTGAGTCCGACATTCAACATATAGTTCAGAACACATTTCATATTGCACATTCAATTTGAAAACACTTCCAATACAATACCGAATATCAAACTCATCGGATCAACAATGTCTAAAATATCACAATCATATCAATAACAATTCAATATTTGAAAGTTAATCAAAAAAATTCAAACATAGTGAGAAAATATTTAGTTTAACTCCCAGTATGCTTTAGATAGATATTGCCTTGATGATTCGATAATGTCTGGATATGGACACTCAATTTGAACTTCTATATAATGTAATACACACATATTTAGACATTACTGACTTGTTTAATCAAATGAGTACTCAATCATACACATGTATATATGTTATGTTCATTACATGCATAATTGACTATCCCGGGTATATATCCTTATTCACAAGTCTTGATCAGTCATTCATTATAGCTTGTATTTATCTAGTTTGCAATTAGGTTATGCCTTAAGTAAGTTTGATTACTTTAAATTCATCAATCATTTCCTAGCATTATATATATTCACACAATTTCCCAATTCTCATTCGATCATAACTAATTCATTACCTATATCCTTTGAATCATCTTTGTATTCATAAGAACATCTTTATACCATTTACAACTCATACTTCCCAAATTCATATACATTGATATTAAACAATCCATTCCTTAAATTATAACATCAACTAACAACCTAAACTTATCAAACACTTAATCAATTAATCAGACAACTGTCTAGGTTTATTTCAAGCCCCAATCATGTCCAATTGCACTTAAATAAAGTAACTTATCCTTATAAGGTTTAAATATCAAACAAAATCAAACTTTTCTCACTTTCATGCATTGCACACAATCATAGGAAGGAGCTAATGTAGCTCCCATGATCATGGGATGAGTAATCCGAAGGTGCATTGTCTAATTCCATCAATTTTTCCAGATTTTTGCATCTTTATACCTAATTTAAAGCACTGTCATCTTAGTCCATTGATTAAAAGACAAAATAAGAAAGGTGAATAAGTAGTAGAATCGTGAGAAGCATGAATAATAAGGAAAATTTTTCATGCTCATCCGTAGCTCTCCATCTTCTTTTTAGAAGCTTCATCTTCTTCCTCTCTTTCACGTGCTCTCCAAGAACAAAGATAAGAGCTAGCACTTTCTTCTTTGTTCTATTTATTTCCGAATCAAAGAGTTTAATTTAGTTAGATTCTCCTACCTTTGCGTGGATACTGTTAGAGACGGTCTCCTTTGATCGTTGTGGTTTGAGAATTTTGGTACTTCTTTGTATAGATACATAGATCCTGGACTTCGGGAAAGTCTCGGAATAATTTTTTTTGTTTTCTACACCACGTGCATGTGATGCACACACTAGGGTTTTCCTACAGTGGTATCAGAGCCACTTGTGTCTCGTATAAAGAAGAAATCATAACAAGGTTAATGCTGCCTATTAGTTGTGACGATTGTTTGAGTGTGTTGAATTCAAAAGTAGTGTAGAGATCTTGTTTTCGAAATTTTCTTGCCCAGATTTGCTCATGAGAAATTGTTAAATATTTTTGTGGAAGGAAAAAAAATTATCAATGTTATTTGTTATGTTTATGCTAATTAATCCCCAATTGTTCTGATTATTGTGTTTCTACACATTACATGAACAGACATGCTTGTAAATTCAAGAATAAATTCTACAAAAATTGTTTTTGGAATTTTCTTTCACAAACTTCTGTATAAGATGTTTATAAAGATGAAAAAATGCTTTCGAGGTGATTGAATATTTATTTGAAAATTTCTTGTGTGCTGTTGGGAATGTCTGTGTTGAGGAACACATATTTTAGATTGGCTTGGTTGCTAAGGTTGGTTGAGTTTTTCTTAGAAATAAATTCTGAAAAAATTTATGGAACATGTTGTGAACATGTTATAGCCTCTGAAATTTTATCAGTGTTTATTGAAATTGTTTCAACAAGTTTTTAAAGCAAAAGATAGAGTTGGACAATTTTGAAAAAACTGCTGGACCTGTTTTGTTTGAAATGTTGATTGTGTATTTTTTGGTTTCAATGCCTTGGATCATTTTTCAAGTGATTAGAAAAATGTTACATTGATGTTGTATGCATGTCAAACTGATTTTCTTGAAATTGGGTTTCCAAAAAATTTTCGAATGTCAAATATATCATCTTAGCATCTCGTTAGTATATTCAGTTGTCTTGATTGTTTTGGCCGTCAAAAGTTATGTGACAAGTGCCGAAGTAGTCTTGATGAAGTGGAGACTACCTAGAGATACTTAGGGTGATAGTTTGATGTTCT